>OZ024797.1:3977637-4570137 GCA_964017045.1 Omphiscola glabra
ATGCAAAATATGCATCTGAGGCAAAACCTAAATATGGCGCCCTCTGTTTCATCAAAAAAATCCCAGCTATCGGAAATGTGTAGGAAAAAAATTTGTACAAAGGAATTAATTGAAAAGAAATTTATCCAAAATAAATTGATACAAAAGAAATAAATACAAAAGAAATTCATTTTAACGGAAGTTTGTAAGATTGGTCCATTTCTCGCTCGCACCTCACTTGGTCCATTTCTCGCTCGCACCTCACTTTACAAAACAATCCGGAATCGAAACAATCTATGTGATTGTGACATAAAGCAGGGTGTGACATAAAGCAGAGTGTGACATAAAGCTGAGTGTGACAAAAAGAAGAGTGTTAAAAATGCTAGCTACACAAGATGTCTTAGGTTACAACGCTAGCTACACAAGATGTCTTAGGTTACAACGCTAGCTACACAAGATGTCTTAGGTTACAACGCGAGCTATACAAGATGTCTTAGGTTACAACGCTAGCTATACAAGATGTCTTAGGTTACAACGCAAGCTACACAAGATGTCTTAGGTTACAAAGCTAGCTACACAAGATGTCTTAGGTTACAACGCTAGCTAAACAAGATGTCTTAGGTTACAACGCTAGCTACACAAGATGTCTTAGGTTACAACGCGAGCTACACAAGATGTCTTACGTTACAACGCTAGCAATTCAAGATGTCTTAGGTTACAACGCTAGCTACACAAGATGTCTTAGGTTACAACGCTAGCTATACAAGATGTCTTAGGTAACACGTGAGCTATACAAGATGTCTTAGGTTACAACGCTAGCTATACAAGATGTCTTAGGTTACAACGCGAGCTATACAAGATGTCTTAGGTTACAACGCTAGCTATACAAGATGTCTTAGGTTACAACGCTAGCTATACAAGATGTCTTAGGTTACAACGCAAGCTACACAAGATGTCTTAGGTTACAACGCGAGCTATACAAGATGTCTTAGGTTACAACGCTAGCTATGCAAGATGTCTTAGGTTACAACGCTAGCTATACAAGATGTCTTAGGTTACAACGCAAGCTACACAAGATGTCTTAGGTTACAATGCTAGCTACACAAGATGTCTTAGGTTACAACGCTAGCTATTCAAGATGTCTTAGGTTACAACGCTAGCTATACAAGATGTCTTAGGTTACAACCTAGCTACACAAGATGTCTTAGGTTACAAAGCTAGCTATACAAGATGTCTTAGGTTACAACGCTAGCTACACAAGATGTCTTAGGTTACAACGCTAGCTACACAAGATGTCTTAGGTTACAACGCTAGCTATACAAGATGTCTTAGGTTACAACGCGAGCTATACAAGATGTCTTAGGTTACAACGCGAGCTATTCAAGATGTCTTAGGTTAAAACGCTAGCTACACAAGATGTCTTATGTTACAACGCTAGCTACACAAGATGTCTTAGGTTACAACGCTAGCTACACAAGATGTCTTAGGCTACAACGCTAGCTACACAAGATGTCTTAGGTTACAATGCAAACTTTTAATGTAAATAGTTGCATCTACGCCAAACTTTGTGAATTGTTTTTGACAAGTCTCTAAATTTAGGCGTACGCTGATATTAGACATTAGACGTTGACATTAGACGTTGACATCGCCTACTAACCCGAGCAAAGATTCGATGTACACCGACCATCATGGCCACCAATGACAGGTCGGTATCTTCCGACTTAACGGTCGAATGACAGGAGAACAGACTGAATGCAAGGATACAGATTTAATGACAGGATACAGGCTGAACGACAGGATACAGACTGAATGACAGGAGACAGACTGAATGACAGGATACAGAATGAATGACAGGAGACAGACTGAACGACAGGATACAGAATGAATGACTGGATACAGACTGAATGACAGGATACAGAATGAATGACAGGAGACAGACTGAACGACAGGATACAGAATGAATGACTGGATACAGACTGAATGACAGGAGACAGACTGAATGGCAGGATACAGACTGAATGACAGGATACAGATTGAATGACAGGAGACAGACTGAATGACCGAACAGAGTACATTTCCTATCTGATATCTCCCTTCGGCGACACACCCCAATCCAGCACAACACCCCATTCCACCAGCACAACACCTCATTCCACCAGCACAGCATCTCATTCCAACAGCACAGCATCTCATTCCACCAGCACAGCACCTCATTCCACCAACACAGCACCTCATTCCAACAGCACAGCACCTCATTCCACCAGCACAGCACCTCATTCGACCAGCACAGCACCTCATTCCACCAGCACAGCACCTCATTCCAACAGCACAGCACCTCATTCCACCAGCACAGCCCCTCATTCCACCAGCACAGCACCTCATTCCAACAGCACAGCATCTCATTCCACCAGCACAGCACCTCATTCCACCAGCACAGCACCTCATTCCAACAGCACAGCACCTCATTCCAACAGCACAGCTCCCGTCCAACACTGCACACACCATGTCAAAACCAAACCCCATTTCTAAACTGCCCCTCCCCCCATTCAAACACCCTCCCACATTCCAGTACTCACTCCCATCCCAACCTTAAATCCTTGCCCCAACACCACAACTACGGCTGTCGACAAGATGAAAAATCTGGCCCGGGTACCCGAAGACCCACGTGTGACAGTGTGTTTCAGATGGTGACAGCGTGTTTCAGATGGTGACAGCGTGTTTCAGATGTTGACAGCGTGTTTCAGATGGTGACAGCGTGTTTCAGATGTTGACAGCGTGTTTCAGATGGTGACAGCGTGTTTCAGATGTTGACAGCGTGTTTCAGATGGTGACAGCGTGTTTCAGATGGTGACAGCGTGTTTCAGATATATCTGCAATTAAAATATCATCCCTTTTTACATCAATTTACATAACCTCTTCATTGATCAATTCGTTTGTTTCATCATCTAAACTTTCTGGTCTATTAAACTTAACATGGTGTTCTGTATCATATGTGCTTGGAAAGACATACTGACCTTTGAACTATCGTAACCTTTAAACGAAAGACGATCCGATAGTCCAGTGTTTCCCAAACCTTCGACATCTGTGTACCCCTGTCTGTAATTTTCGTAACACTGAGTGCCCCTCGTTATAAAAATAAAATTGCCTATACTTTAATAACAATAAAAAAAATAGTGTATGTTCCCCTTTGCAGCGCTTACGCCCACCAATCTCTTCCCCTACTCCCCAGGGGTACGCGTACCACACTTTGGGAAAAGCTGCGGATAGAGCAATAACGATAGAATACGTCATGTTTGGCAGAAGAGTTGTAAATCTTAGCAGACGATGTTTGGTAGTTAAGTGGCATCATACAAGGCAATCCGTCTGATTTTTTAAAATAATTTCTTTAAATCGAGCACCCTGCTGGATTACCCGGCAGTTAGCCTCGTCGGGTATCCGGGTATCCGGGCACCCGTTGACAGTCCCTAACTACGACTCCTACACCAACAGCACCTTGTGTTTAATGACCGTAGAAATCCTAGCCCGTTCGATAGCTCGCTAATCTGGCGTGTACACAGACTTAGGGTTACAACAATCTGATAGCGGGCTAATTAAAGATGTTGACTAGCACGGACCAGTCCTGTATGACTCATTAGGTCAAAGGTCACACATTGGACCTTCTGGACCGTTCCTAAGGGCCCGTGCATATATCATATAACACACAAATATGATAGTTTCAACACACCCTTAACCCTAAGAACGTTATATAACATTTCCACTTACCCCCCAACCCACTCCTTAATATTATATACCTTTTCAACCCCCCCCCCCCCCCCCCCAAACCGGCTAAACACGCGAATGCTAGGCAAAAGACAGAAATTAATTTTTTATTATTTTACAAAAATCTCATAATTATTGTAAGCAAAAATACATTTTAGTTTTTATTATTATAGGCCAGTGGTTCTTAACCTACCTAACGCCACGACCCTTTAATACAGTTCCTCATGTTATGGCGACCCACAACGATAAAATTATTGGCTGCGACTATTCGCACCCGGGTACCAGAAGTGAGAAGTTGGGATTAAAATACTATGTAAAATATTATTGTTGGGTTTGTAAGACTTAATGCGGTATCAAATGAAAGATAATTGAATGGACTATACGTTTGTAAACTTACTTCTTCAGTTTAACTTAAATAAACTACCACAAACGACATCCGAATAGCATTAGTAAAAATGGACCCGGACACGCAGCGCCGATTTTCGCACCCGGGTCCCAGTAGACTCAACGCTATTCTGATGTCATTTTTGATAGTTTATTTTAGTTATGCTGAAGAAGTAAGTTTACAAACGTATAGTCCATTCAATACTCTTTCATTTGATACGTCATTTAGTCTTACAAATCCAACAATAATATTTTAAATAGTTTTTTAATCCCAATCTCTCCCTTCTGGTACCCGAGTGTGAATACCCACTTCGAAAATTAGTTGCGTTGCCGCTTCATAACTGTAGAGTATATGTGTTTTTCCGATGGTCTTAGGCGACCCCTGTAAACGGGTCGTTCGACCCCCAAAGGCGTCGCGACCCACAGGTTGAGAACCGGTGTTCTAGACTAATACCGAACATTTGAACAGTAAACATTTTGCAGTGGTAAGATTTTCTTTATTTAAACAAAAAAAAAATTTTAATTATAAAAAGAATCGTTATCCAACATTTCTTTCTACCAGCCAGGTCCGTCTGAACAGCTTCTGGCGCCCTGGGCAGAGTAATGCATTGAGACCCCCCCCCCCACCCCGATTCCTGTCTAACCTATTCAAGGAATGTTAGGAAATCCCTTTTCGAGCCAGGTTGGCCCATGCGGTACGACCAGGGTTGTTGTTCCCCCAGATGTGATCGGAAAACGTTAATGAAGTGTTTCGGCTAAAAGCCTTCGTCCGCAGGCAAGACAAAACCAGAAACAACAGATATATTAAATGGTGTGCTTAACTGAGATAATATTGAGTACTGTACTTAACTTTTTGTTTGACATTACCTTGTTGGTTGACATTACCTTGTTGGTTGACATTACCTGGTTGGTTGACATTACCTGGTTGGTTGACATTACCTTGTTGGTTGACATTACCTGGTTGGTTGACTTACCTGGTTGGTTGACATTACCTTGTTGGTTGACATTACCTGGTTGGTTGACATTACCTGGTTGGTTGACATTACCTGGTTGGTTGACATTACCTGGTTGGTTGACATTACCTGGTTGGTTGACATTACCTGGTTGGTTGACATTACCTGGTTGGTTGACATTACCTGGTTGGTTGACATTACCTGGTTGGTTGACATTACCTGGTTGGTTGACATTACCCGGTTGGTTGCGCTAAATGACTTTTTTTAAAAAAAACATATGGCAAGTGCGTATGGTGCGTAATATTTTCTTTTGTTTTTCTGAAATAGTTGGTGAAATATTTGGTGAAATATTTGGTGAAATAGTTGGTGAAATAGTTGGTAAAATAGTTGGTGAAATAGTTGGTGAAATAGTTGGTGAAATAGTTGGTGAAATAGTTGGTGAAATAGTTGGTGAAATAGTTGGTGAAATAGTTGGTGAAATAGTTGGTGAAATAGTTGGTGAAATAGTTGGTGAAACAGTTGGTGAAATAATTGGTGAAATAGTTGGTGAAATAGTTGGTGAAATAGTTGGTGAAATAGTTGGTGAAATAGATGGTGAAATAGATGGTGAAATAGCTGGTGAAATAGTTGGTGAAATAGTTGGTGAAATAGTTGGTGAAATAGCTGTTGAAATAGCTGGTGAAATAGCTGGTGAAATAGTTGGTGAAATAGTTGGTGAAATACTTGGGGAAATAGTTGGTCAAATAGTTGGTCAAATAGTTGGTCAAATAGTTGATGAAATAGTTGGTGAAATAGTTGGTGAAATAGCTGGTGAAATAGTTGGTGAAATAGATGGTGAAATAGTTGGTGAAATAGTTGGTGAAATAGTTGGTGAAATAGTTGGTGAAATAGTTGGTGAAATAGTTGGTGAAATAGTTGGTGAAATAGTTGGTGAAACAGTTGGTGAAACAGTTGGTGAAATAGTTGGTGAAATAGTTGGTGAAATAGTTGGTGAAATAGTTGGTGAAATAGTTGGTGAAATAGTTGGTGAAATAGATGGTGAAATAGCTGGTGAAATAGTTGGTGAAATAGTTGGTGAAATAGTTGGTGAAATAGCTGGTGAAATAGCTGGTGAAATAGCTGGTGAAATAGTTGGTGAAATAGTTGGTGAAATACTTGGGGAAATAGTTGGTCAAATAGTTGGTCAAATAGTTGATGAAATAGTTGGTGAAATAGTTGGTGAAATAGCTGGTGAAATCGTTGGTGAAATAGTTGGTGACATAGTTGGTGAAATAGTTGGTGAAATAGTTGGTGAAATAGTTGGTGAAATAGCTGGTGAAATAGTTGGTGAAATCGTTGGTGAAATATTTGGTGAAATAGTTGGTGAAATAGTTGGTGAAATAGTTGGTGAAATAGTTGGTGAAATAGTTGGTGAAATAGTTGGTGAAATAGTTGGTGAAATCGTTGGTGAAATAGTTGGTGACATAGTTGGTGAAATAGTTGGTGAAATAGTTGGTGAAATAGTTGGTGAAATAGCTGGTGAAATAGTTGGTGAAATCGTTGGTGAAATATTTGGTGAAATAGTTGGTGAAATAGTTGGTGAACTAAATCTGCGGTGTAAAAGCGGGTGGGTCAGTAGAATATTAATGTAACTCAGTGGCGTGAAAAAAATGTGCGTTTAGACTTGGGAGGGGAAGCACTAATCGTGGTTCTTATAAAGTCACCTGTAAGAATGTTTTGTCAAATTTTCAGCCCCTCCTCCTATTGCTCGATGTTACATTTTATAAAGAATTTATACGAAAAACTTTGTGTTTAGGGGTTGCTTAATTCTATAGTGAAATTATACAAATCTTTTAAAATAGTATTCCTAGATGAGTGTTCTCAAACTATTGCTGTGGCAATCCCAATACGAGCACAAACAAATTAGTACAACATTAAAGGAAAGTACAAAAGTTGTGAAAAAGCAGTCGACTGTCCATATGACAGAATGGTGTTTGACTGTCCATATGACAGAATGGTGTTCGACTGTCCATATGACAGAATGGTGTTCGACTGTCCATATGACAGAATGGTGTTTGACTGTCCATATGATAGAATGGTGTTTGACTGTCCATATGACAGAATGGTGTTTGACTGTCCATATGACAGAATGGTGTTTGACTGTCCATATGACAGAATGGTGTTTGACTGTCCATATGACAGAATGGTGTTTGACTGTCCATATGACAGAATGGTGTTCGACTGTCCATATGACAGAATGGTGTTTGACTGTCCATATGACAGAATGGTGTTCGACTGTCCATATGACAGAATGGTGTTTGACTGTCCATATGACAGAATGGTGTTCGACTGTCCATATGACAGAATGGTGTTCGACTGTCCATATGACAGAATGGTGTTCGACTGTCCATATGACAGAATGGTGTTTGACTGTCCATATGGCAGAATGGTGTTTGACTGTCCATATGACAGAATGGTGTTTGAGCCAGGTGAAATATCAACAGTTTGGGAGCTTAACTGTGGAAGGCGAAGCGTGAAGTTGGTATGACTAACAAACTGGGGAATTCGGCAGGAATGCGAGTGGCCTTGAATACCAATGTTTGACACCCACATGCGACACCTATTTCATTACAGGTGAGATTCTTGTCAGGGGCGGAACAAAAGTCTTCTCATTGGGTGTGTAGGTTTTCAAGGTTATTAATTAGCTGCTGGGAGTATACTGTCATTTACATGTTGGAGGTATGCTGTCATTTACATGTTGGAGGTATGCTGTCATTTACTCGTTGAAGGTATTTTGTCATTTCCCCGTTGGAAGTTTGATGTCATTTACCTGTTGGAAGTTTGATGTCATTTACCTGTTGGAAGTTTGATGTCATTTACTTGTTGGAGGTATGCTGTCATTTACCTGTTGTAAGTTTGATGTCATTTACCTGTTGGAAGTTTGGTGTCATTTACCTGCTGGAAGTTTGATGTCATTTACTTGTTGGAGGTAGGCTGTCATTTACCTGTTGGAAGTTTGATGTCATTTACCTGTTGGAAGTTTGATGTCATTTACCTGTTGGAGGTATGCCGTCATTTACCTGTTGGAAGTTTGATGTCATTTACCTGTTGGAAGTTTGATTTCATTTACCTGTTGGAAGTTTGATGTCATTTACCTGTTGGAAGTTTGATGTCATTTACCTGTTGGAAGTTTGATGTCATTTACCTGTTGGAAGTTTGATGTCATTTACCTGTTGGAGGTATGCCGTCATTTACCTGTTGGAAGTTTGATGTCATTTACCTGTTGGAAGTTTGATTTCATTTACCTGTTGGAAGTTTGATGTCATTTACCTGTTGGAAGTTTGATGTCATTTACCTGTTGGAAGTTTGATGTCATTTACCTGTTGGAAGTTTGATGTCATTTACCGGTTGGAGGTTTGCCTGTCATTTACCGGTTGGAGGTATGCTGTCATTTACCTGTTGGAAGTCTGATGTCATTTACCGGTTGGAGGTATGATGTCATTTACCTGTTGGAAGTTTGATGTCATTTACCTGTTGGAAGTTTGATGTCATTTACCCGTTGGAGGTTTGCCTGTCATTTACCGGTTGGAGGTATGTGTCATTTACCTGTTGGAACAGTCTGGAGCTTTCACTTTCCTCTCATGGTCATGACCTGACAGCCATCCATGTCATGCAGAAGTTGAAATCTGGGATATCATCCATGGATGAGGTCGGAGAACTAAGTCTGTTACCGAGTCTGAAGAAATTACTGGCAATAATCTCACTGCTTCTAACCCAGTCATAATGGGAATTTAGGGCGTGTGGATTGTTGGACGTGTGGATTGTTGGACGTGTGGATTGTTGGACTTGTGGATAGTTGGACGTGTGGATTGTTGGGTGTGTGTATTGTTGGACGTGTGGATTGTTGGACGTGTATTGGTAGGGTAGTGGGGTGTAATTGGTTGGCTAATTTATTCCAAGCCCTTATTGTTACAGAAATAGTTTTTCTCAGAGCCCTATTGGTAGGAGGTAAATTTATCCCAAACCCTTATTGGTACGGAAATAATACTATTTCTCAGAGCCTTTTTGGTACGGAAACACAGTTGCGGCCATGTTGTAGTGAAGCCTTTCGTCGGCAGATTGCTTTCATTGAGTTGTCACGCGTGGAGAGGTGTCAAAGTCGGATGAATGAGTCGCCAGTCGCCACGTTCATGAATGAAAGGTTTCCGCCGCCATTTGTTTCCCGCACACGCTGCGTAGATTTGATGTTGACCAGAAAAACGTTCAGCACCAGTCTAAGAGGGATTACGTCCCTTAGCCGAACAACGCGCTTTTGACGACATCAAAGTCGGTGACGTCATCGAGGTTCATGGCCACGTGTCAGCTCACTGATTAGTAACTACGGCTTGTAATTAACCAATTTAGGAGGTCAGGAAAAAAAAGGGGGGGGGGGGGTGATGGAGGGGAACAAGGTAAATGATGAGTATTGTTTGCAAGGGAATCGAGTACATTTCACAGCTGATCACGTGATCATGACGTCATAAAGTGACTCATTTTAGTTTTATTTCACAAACTGGGAGGTAGTGTAGCCTGTGTAGTGAATGATTAGCCTATTTTGACATGGATTAGTGGCTTATAATGGCATGGATGAGAAGCATATAATGGGATGGATGAGTAGCCAATATAGGTTGGATGGTAGCCTATAATGATATTGATGAGTAGCCTATAATGTCATGGATGCACCACAATTTATTTACAGGGTAGTAAAATATCTAAGTTTTAAAAAGTTATCATCCCATTTCCAGGACATATTTTACAATGACATCTGTCATCTAGTCTCTGATGACATCTGCTATAGCTACATTATACGCCATTTATCTAACTATACTTCACAGGGATGCCATACAAAAGTGCTACCACCCTATGATGAGATACAAAAGTACTGCTCTATGGTGATATAGCTAAAAGCCAGTAGAGAGAATATCATAGAGACGAGTAGAGGGGTAGTGTCTATCATAGAGACGAACGTTAGTGGCTTAGGAAATTAATTCAAGGAATCAGCAGCAACACGTACTTGTCTTATAAGTACATCCCGTAATTGCCTAACAAGTACATTACGTAGTTGCCTAACAAGTTGATCACGTACTTGCCTAACAAGTTGATCCCGTAGTTGCCTAACAAGTTGATCACGTACTTGCCTAACAAGTTGATCCCGTACTTGTCTAACAAGTTGATCCCGTAGTTGCCTAACAAGTTGATCCCGTACTTGCCTAACAAGTTTATCACGCAGTTCCCTAACAAGTTGATCCCGTAGTTGCCTAACAAGTTGATCACGTACTTGCATAACAAGTTGATCCCGTAGTTGCCTAACAAGTTTATCCCGTAGTTTCCTAACAAGTTGATCCGTAGTTGCCTAACAAGTTGATCCCGTAGTTGCCTAACAAGTTGATCACGTAGTTGCCTAACAAGTTGATCCCTTAGTTGCCTAACAACTTGATCACGTAGTTGCCTAACAAGTTGATCACGTAGTTGCCTAACAAGTTGATCCCGTAGTTGCCTAACAAGTTGATCCCGTAGTTTCCTAACAAGTTGATCCGTAGTTGCCTAACAAGTTGATCCCGTAGTTGCCTAACAAGTTGATCACGTAGTTTCCTAACAAGTAAAATCACGTAGTTGCCTAACAAGTTGATCCCGTAGTTTCCTAACAAGTTGATCCCGTAGTTGCCTAACAAGTTGATCCGTAGTTGCCTAACAAGTTGATCCCCTAGTTGCCTAACAAGTTGATCACGTAGTTGCCTAACAAGTTGATCCCGTAGTTTCCTAACAAGTTGATCACGTAGTTGCCTAACAAGTAAAATCACGTAGTTGCCTAACAAGTTGATCCCGTAGTTGCCTAACAAGTTGATCACGTAGTTGCCTAACAAGTTGATCCCGTAGTTTCCTAACAAGTTGATCCGTAGTTGCCTACCAAGTTGATCCCGTAGTTGTCTAACAAGTTGATCCGTAGTTGCCTAACAAGTTGATCACGCAGTTGCCTAACAACAAACACAGGAATGATTTATGTATGAGCTATTTACAATAACATATTCTTACAATGAGAAGTTGCGACACACTTACACACCGTA
Source organism: Omphiscola glabra (assembly GCA_964017045.1). Classification (NCBI taxonomy): domain Eukaryota; kingdom Metazoa; phylum Mollusca; class Gastropoda; family Lymnaeidae; genus Omphiscola; species Omphiscola glabra. Next base: position 3,988,796 of record OZ024797.1, read on the forward strand.
TGACTAATGCACTAACTATCGGTCGGAGGTCAGAGGTCATAGAACGTAATAAGTACACTGAAAGGGGCGTTAATCATTCTTGATCTTTTATCAGGGCGGGGGGGGGGGGGGGGCGCAATGATTATATGGCGGGGGGGTGCAAGGATTATATGACAAATGTCAAATTATAATTGTTGGCCATACGTTACTTAACACAACCATTGCCAGGTGTTGAAGGGCAGTGTGCCCCAGTCCTTAAAAGAATGAAATTAGACCATGGTATCCATAAACCTGACCGATATATCCATGAAACTGGACATCATGGTGTCCATTAAACTGACCACAGCATACATGAAATTGACCATCATGTTATCTAAACAACTGACCATTGTATGTATGAAACTGACAATGTTATCCATAAAACTGACCATGATATACATGAAAATAACCATAATTGTATCCATAAAAAGTATCATGTTATCCGTGAAACCGATCACGTTATCCATTAACCTGACCATGGCACAAATATTTTAGTTTTAGCTTAATTTTCTAAACTTCGCCGGTTGACTTACTCCCCCCCCCCCCCAAACCCTCCCACCGTCCGCCTATTTACAGTTATCTACAATCTAAAAAAGAGGATTGTATAGTTCCCGTTTCTCAAACACTTGTCTAGGATTAATGATTATGGAATTCAAGATGCCATCGTTGGGCTGGGTTCACACAGGATACGGAAGTCGCCGTGAAATTGACCTAATTTTCTCGACATGCGTCATTAATCCCTACCACTACGTCTGCTATGTCTTTCGTGGAGAGTGTACCTTTCATAAGGAAACAATACCCTGCCCCTGTTACATCACCAACTGTACCATATGTTAGAGGCCGACCGAATTTCGGAGTAGTTCCGGTTGACACGGAAAAGTTAACTTTCAGTTTATTTTCGGTTTCGGTCGAAACAGAAAAGTTAACATTTGCTTTATATTTGGTTACAGCCGAAAGCCAACTGGCCAAACGTGATTGAGGCTTTCGGTCGTCTTCCCAAGTCAGACTGTCTGTCGATCGGCAATCCGATATTCATTATTGCTCGAAGTCTTGCTGTCATAGTATGATATATGACTATTCCTAGTCAAACACTGCTCACAGCTGCATGATGACCTACTTGTCTAATAAAATTTAAGTTAGGCTTAGGCAAAGGTAAATAGTTTTGTGAAAAACAAAACCTAAAGGAATTGTAATATTTATATCAATATTTTTGTTTTAAATTTTTCAAAAGTAAAATTTGAGAACCCTAGGTTTATTCAATTCATTCATTTGTGAAATTAATTTTGATTTCTCATTATCATTGTCATAAAAATTGCTGCTCTACATTCCAGCATCTTTTCAATATGTCCTGTCCAGCGCAGTCTGCCCTTTTTATTATTATGGGTGGGTCTTTGTGCATTTGGTATAGCTCTTGGTTTGTATGTAGTCTCCAGACATCATTTTCCATCACTGGGCCGTATATTTTTCTGAGAATTTTCCTCTCTATTATGTATTGAGAAAGTTCTCTGCCTTTCCGGTAAGGGACTAAGTCTCAGTAGCGTAAGTTACTATTGGTCTTATGATAGTGGTGTATATTGTCTTCTTTGTTCCCTTTGAGAGGTTTTTGCTTCCCATTAGCTTTTTTAGGTTGGTATAGGAACGGTTGTCTGCTATTTTCCTTTCTTTCACCTCCGAAATGATTATTTCATTGTGCTCGTTTATAGTCGCCTCTAGATATTTGAATGTAGCCACTCTCTCATATTTATGATTGTTTATTTTGATGTTATCAGCGAGGGAGTTTCGTGATATTATCATATATTTTGTCTTCGGTTCAGTTACATCAAGACCAGCCTACACTGAGGCATTTTCAAGTCCCTTGAATGCCTTTATTATGTCATTACTGCTTCTACCTAGTAGCGCTATATCGTCTGCGTATGCCAGGTACTGCAATGGCTGGTTATATATAGGTTCCTGATGGTTTTTGTTCTGTAGTACCTCTCTGGAAGTAGCTTGTTATGGTTCCACTGCGATGCTCGCGTGTATGCTTCTAATAAGTTTTTCTAGCGTGATGTTAAACAGGTTATATGAGAGTGAATCTCCTTGTATGACGCCCCGATTGACTGGGAACTGCCGTGAGTATTCTCCCTGCAACTTGATTCTACTTTAGGAGTTAGCCATCGTCACATGTATGGCGAGTAAGCTTGTTAAGGACTCCAAATTCTTGTAGATCTTTTATAAGTAATTCCTATCTACGATATTGTATGCTGTTTAACAAACCAAGTATAGTTGGTGTATGCCAATATTACATTCGTAACATTACTCCAGGAGACATCTAATAGTAAACATATGATCCATGGTTGACCTATTCAGACAGAATTCGCATTGGTAGTCCCCTAGGATCTGTTCACAGTACGTTTCCAGTTTTCTTGCTATAAGTTTTGTGAGGATTTTGTACATTACATTAAGGAGGGAGATTCCTCTTGTAGATTGAGCAGTCCAACTTTGATCCTTTTTTTGTAAATTGGGATTAAGAGTGCACAGGGTCCCATCCTATTCTTCTTCCTGCCAGTTTCTGGATATGAGGTCGTGTATTTGCCGACGCAGTTCGTTACCACTTGGCTTTATCAGTTTTGCAGAGATAAGGTCTATACCTGGGACTTTGTTATTTTTCATGGTAAAGATCACATCCGATCATTTAATGTTGGTTGGTTGACCAGTTGGACCGGTCATTCAGTGTTGGTTGGTTGACCAGTGGGTCCGCTCCTCCTTGTGGTAGAGCCTAATTCTCATTGGTTCCTCTACCTGAGCCATTCAGTAAGCCTTCAAAGTGTTGTGCCCATCTCTCTAGTACTCTACTGCTCTCTGTGCCATCTCTCTAGTACTCTACTGCTCCCTGTGCCCATCTCTCTAGTACTCTTCTGCTGTCTGTGCCCATCTCGCTAGTACTCTACTGCTCTCTGTGCCCATCTCTCTAGTACTATACTGCTCTCTGTGCCTATCTCTCTAGTACTCTACTGCTCTCTGTGCCCATCTCTCTAGTACTCTGCTGCTCTCTGTGCCATCTCTCTAGTACTGTACTGCTCCCTGTGCCCATCTCTCTAGTACTCTACTGCTCTCTGTGCCCATCTCTCTAGTACCCTACTGCTCTCTGTGCCCATCTCTCTAGTACTCTACTGCTCTCCGTGCCCATCTCTCTAGTACTCTACTGCTCTCTGTGCCCATCTCTCTATTACTCTACTGCTCTCTGTGATCAATTCTCCACCCGTACTTTCACACATGTGGGATCTTGCTGGAGAACCGTTCTTTTCCTGATTATCTTCAAGTACACTTCCCTCTCATCTCTTTCTTTTGCCAACTCTTCTATCTCTACCATTTTTTATTTGACGGATACATCCAATGTTTCCTATGATAGATACGTCCGAGATGCACTATGATGGATACATTTGAGGTGCTCTATGATGGATACATCACAGGTGCTCTATGATGGATCCATCACATGTGCTCTATGATGGATACATCACAGGTGCTCTATGATGGATACATTACAGGTGCTCTATTATGGATACATCACAGGTGCTCTATGATGGATACATTACAGGTGCTCTATGATAGATACATCTGAGGTGCTCTGTGATGGATACATCCGACATGCTCTGTGATGCATACATCAGAGGTGCTCTGTGATGGATACATCCGTGATGCTCTGTGATGGATAAATCGAATGTGTTTTTATGGATACATCCGACGTGTTTTTAAAAAAATTACATTGGAATGAGAAATAGAAGGTTTTTTTTTTTTTTCTTTTTTGCTGAAGATGTTCACTGAATCTATCATCAAAACTTCTTCCCATCTCGCCCATATAACAATGGTAACAATCTTCGTTGAGAAACCCCATTTATCATATTGTGACTAAAACATGTAAGGGCCCTCGTACATTGAAAATGTGCCCTTCTGGAATCTTCATTGAAAATTTTGCCATTCAGAAGTTAATTTGTTAACTTTCAAGTGAGTACGGGCAAAAGTCGTTTCTGGTTGATAAAATTGAATTGTAGCTGTGTCTTACAAACAAATTGGTGAATTATAGCTGTGTCTTACAAACAAATTGGTGAATTATAGCTGTGTCTTACAAACAAATTGGTGAATTATAGCTGTTTCTTACAAACAAATTGGTGAATTATAGCTGTGTCTTACAAACAAATTGGTGAATTGTAGCTGTGTCTTACAAACAAATTGGTGAATTTTAGCTAAGACTTACAAACAAAATGGTGAAGATAAGACACAAACAAAATGGTGAATTATAGCTGTGTCTTACAAACAAATTGGTGAAGATAAGACACAAACAAAATGGTGAATTATAGCTGTGTCTTACAAACAAATTGGTGAATTGTAGCTGTGTCTTACAAACAAATTGGTGAATTATAGCTTTGTCTTACAAACAAATTGGTGAATTATAGCTGTGTCTTACAAACAAATAGGTGAATTTTAGCTGTGTCTTACAAACAAAATGGTGAAGATAAGGCACAACAAAATGGTGAATTATAGCTGTGTCTTACAAACAAATTGGTGAATTTTAGCTTTGTCTTACAAACAAAATGGTGACTTATAGCTGTGTCTTACAAACAAAATGGTGAAGATAAGGCACAAACGAAATGGTGAATTATAGCTGTGTCTTACAAACAAAATGGTGAATAGTAGCCGCGTCTCAATAGAATGAATTGTACAACGTAGACCCCCAAAAAATTTATAATTAAAAGGAGCTTATAAACAAAATATTAGGGCCACTGACCTAAAAAAAATTATTTCAATCAGTGACCCTTCTTGACTAAAACGTATAATGTATTGATAATGACACTTGTGACGCTCAATAAGCTACACGGGGGCTTCCTTCATTAATCACTAGCTATAAATAGCTCCCCCCTACGTCACAGGGTTACCCAGACAGTTTAGTTACTAACTATTGTGTGATGCATGAGTCACATGATAAGGGAACTATAACAGGATTGGGTGGACTTGTCAAGTGAGTGGTGATATTTAAGTTGACAATACAAACTGGAACGTATAAAAAAGTTTACATAAGATTATCTTAATTTGACAGAACCCGGATGTATCTGGGGAAATGATCAACATTATTGACGGAGGTCGAGCTATGATTATAATGGGGAATGGCGAATTACAATGGTAAGTGTATGATTATAATGGGCAGTGTGTGATTATAATGGCCAGTTTATGATTGTTGTTAGCCGTGTAATTACTATAATGGGAAGTTTATAATTATAATGGTCAAATATGGGACCGGACATTGACCATCTATACGGGTACCTGGGTAGCAGTAACACATATGGAACCAGAAATTGACCATCTATACGGGTACCTGGGTAGCAGTAACACATATGGAACCGGACAGGACCATCACATTAAAAAATGTTGACTGCCATAAGGATATTCGCTTTGTGCTTAGGAATTTGTTTATTTAAAACTATAGTCTGGTCACCAACAGTGTCTGATGGGCAATGACAGAGACAGGGTAGCCAACTCATGCAGTGAAGTTTCCGAATATATTTTCTAATGTTCCACAATGTTGACGGACTGACTTGTTGAAACTCTGAAAAAGAACTCTCAGATATCAGACATATTAATATTAAGGCTATGGTGTCAAATATCCCATACGACTATGTTTCTATGACAATATGACTGTACTATGTCAAATATCCCACGTGACTATGTTTCTATGACTATATGACTGTACTATGTCAAATATCCCACGTGACTATGTTTCTATAACTATATGACTGTACTATGTCAAATATCCATTGCGACAATGATTCTAAGACTCCATCTCTACCATGACTCAATGTCGTATGACAATCTGGGCCTCTACCATGACTCAGTGTCGTATGACAATGTGGGCCTCTACCACGACTCAATGTCGTATGACAATATGGGCCTCTACCACGACTCAATGTCGTATGACAATGTGGGCCTCTACCATGACTCAATGTCGTATGACAATGTGAGCCTATATCATGACTCAATGTCGTATGACAATGTGGGCCTCTACCACGACTCAATGTAGTATGACAATGTGGGCCTCTACCACGACTCAATGTCGTATGACAATCTGGGCCTCTACCACGACTCAATGTCGTATGACAATGTGGGCCTCTACCATGACTCAATGTCGTATGACAATGTGGGCCTCTACCCTGACTCAATGTCGTATGACAATGTGGGCCTCTACCCTGACTCAATGTCGTATGACAATGTGGGCCTCTACCCTGACTCAATGTCGTATGACAATGTGGGCCTCTACCCTGACTCAATGTCGTATGACAATGTGGGCCTCTACCCTGACTCAATGTCGTATGACAATGTGGGCCTCTACCCTGACTCAATGTCATATGACAATGTGGGCCTCTACCCTGACTCAATGTCATATGACAATGTGGGCCTCTACCCTGACTCAATGTCGTATGACAATGTGGGCCTCTACCCTGACTCAATGTCGTATGACAATGTGGGCCTCTACCCTGACTCAATGTCGTATGACAATGTGGGCCTCTACCCTGACTCAATGTCGTATGACAATGTGGGCCTCTACCCTGACTCAATGTCATATGACAATGTGGGCCTCTACCCTGACTCAATGTCATATGACAATGTGGGCCTCTACCCTGACTCAATGTCGTATGACAATGTGGGTCTCTGCCATGACTCAATGTCGTATGACAATGTGGGCCTCTACCATGACTCAATGTCGTATGACAATGTGGACCAATCTTATAATATTAGTTTATGACGTTACATTCTCGCCGGCGTTGACGTTCTCCTAATGGTGATCACAAAAGTTGAAGTCACGCGAGATGTCATCACATGTAATGAGATGTCCAGTTTTGTTTCGTGTCCAAATATTTTGCTACACATTCTTACATCTAAGGCCATCCTCAATAGTTTGCTACACATTCTTACATCTAAGGCCATCCTCAATAGTTTGCTACACATTCTTACATCTAAGGCCATCCTCAATAGTTTGCTACACATTCTTACATTTAAGGACATCCTCAATAGTTTGCTACACATTCTTACATCTAAAGCCATCATCAATAGTTTGCTACACATTCTTACATCTAAGGCCATCCTCAATAGTTTGCTACACATTCTTACATCTAAGGCCATCATCAATAGTTTGCTACACATTCTTACATCTAAGGACATCCTCAATAGTTTGCTACACATTCTTACATTTAAGGACATCCTCAATAGTTTGCTACACATTCTTACATCTAAGGACATCCTCAATAGTTTGCTACACATTCTTACATCTAAGGACATCCTCAATAGTTTGCTACACATTCTTACATCTAAGGACATCCTCAATAGTTTGCTACACATTCTTACATTTAAGGACATCCTCAATAGTTTGCTACACATTCTTACATTTAAGGACATCCTCAATAGTTTGCTACACATTCTTACATTTCAGGACATCCTCAAGTTATCACGGACTTTTACGGTCCATTTTTTACCAAGTGTCCGTAAATTTACGGAAATTTGGCTACCCTCGGCAGGGAAATGCTTAAGGACCCCTGTTGTAGGGCTATCTATTATTTAAATATTTTATTTTTATAATAAATATTTGTTTAGAACTCGAAGAACAATATGTTAGCGGTAACCACTGCTAAATATGTGTCATTGTAGACCTCATACATGTGAGTGTCATTGTATTATGAACTAACATTCGTCTCATATTGTTTGATAAACTAACATGTGTGTGTGTGTCATTGTTTGATAAACTAACATGTGTGTGTGTGTCATTGTTTGATAAATCATTGTTTGATGGACTGCTGTGGGTGGCAGGTGTTTAAACCTGACTTCTAAATGGTTACTCTATAAGCTGACTAACTATCAACAGCTGTGCTATAAGCTGAATAACTATCAACAGCTGTGCCAAAAGCAGATTAGCGAAATCACGCTAACCTTTTTTGACGTTGGATTAGTCAAACGTATGGAGTGTATTCCAAATACTCTCCTACCGCTTGCTTTCGCCGTTGTAACAATTAAATCAATGGCAGAACGGTCGCTATGGTTACTTGAACAAGCCATTTTCCCCAAGCAGATACGCAAATCATGATCATAGGTGAGACCGGCCAGAGAAACCCGGTGACTTGCTACGTTGGAGTTTTGACTAAGTCAGAGCCAGATCATGCACATTAATACCAGGGCTAGGCTGGGGCATAGCTGTGGATCGCACCTACCTAATATGGAGTGACTGTGTGCTATCCTGGGAGTAGCTAAGTATATGAGACGTAGAAAGAAACTGAGATTTTATTGGAATAACATTTTGAAAACGGGAAAAGAAATGTACGTCTCTTATATTATATTATTATTTTATTTATTGATAAACTGTGTTTTATTTTTATACAACATTATTATTACTTTAGATTCTTTTTAAATGTATGTATTCAATATCATCTGAAATGTGGATTTGTTTTGTATTTTATTATGGCAAGAAATTTTAGTCTGAACTTTTATGAAAATATCTATTTACATAGTCTGTAGTCTATAGCAGGGGTGGCCAGACCTGTAGTAACTGAGAGCCATTTTTAAAATTAAAAAAATTGTTGAGAGCCGCATTGAAGCACTATGGGTCAAGACCCCCACTCGCAATGAAAAATTCCTTTTGTGATTTATTTTTAAAAATTACTTTTTATTCGAATTTAATGATTTAAACATTTCAATAGTTTTAACCCTAACCGTATGTTGAAGAAATATATGCGTTACAGTTACACAATTGAAGAAATATATGCGTTACAGTTACACAATCAACAAATATTTAAATATCTAAAATTTATGAATATAAACACACTGCAGATATACTCATAATTATAGTGAACATTAATTGTTATGATTCTGCTGAGAAGCCTTTGAACTAGCAAGTTTCTTTAAATCTGGCTGGTAGCTAGTAGTTGTGGTGCGAAGAAGTTCTGTCAGATTTTTGTCAATTTAATTTCATAATTTTTTTGCGAGCCGCAATGTGAACACAGAAGAGCCGCATGCGGCTCGCGAGCCGCGTTTGGCCACCGTTGGTCTATAGTCCCATTTCAATTTTAAAAAGAAAAATCAGATATAAAGATAATTATTTAACAAATATTTAAGCTTAAAGTTTTTCGATATAAATTCTTTTTGAAAGAAATTGATAATAAATAAAAATGAACTATTTAAAATATCTAGATACTTTTATTTATGCATGAAATATTGTCTGCTTTGTGTTTTTTTAAGTACTTTGTACAATATTTAGTTTATCGCGATAGTTTCCCTTGATCTACATGGCAACCAACCCAACAAAGAATGCTGACGAAAGCCACGTATGTCCTGGAAGTTTCCAAGGGGTTTCCTCGCTAGGTGGCGCAGTCTCAGGAAACCCCGAACAAAGACCACGCGTCGATGACTCATCGCCTCCTCATTGATTCATAATTCCTTTTCTTTTTTTTCTCTTCCCCATTTTAACTAAGCCGTCAGCGCGCAGGGTTCATTCACACACACTGGCGCAGCGCGATTGGCTCGAAACGCCGCGGCTGTCAGCCGGTCCCAATTTTTTCATTGGCCGGGGAAAACACTGCTCGCCTGGTACGGTGAGACGCCATGTACACAAAGCACACTAAAGCGAACAGGTGTTTGTAGGTCGACATGGTTTAGTCATCAGTTATGATTTCAGTTCAGCGGAGCTGTGTACGACGGACTAGTTGCTCGCCACGACGTGTGTTAGGCAGAACGTGTGTGCATTTTTTCCACTGTGTAGGATTATTTTATTTTTTGTCCCTCTAAATATCACATCTTTTGGTGTTCAGTAAATAATATGTTCTTTTATTTTGACCAATACAGTAAACTAGATGCCTATTTAATAAATAAATTATTAGACCTATTTTAGTATTTATTATTTAAAATAATGAAGTATAAGTTAGACGTTATTTCTTTAACTTACAAGTGTATTGACAATATTGAAATTAGGTATACCTTGAAATTATTTGTTAGCATCATTATCAATAAATAGAAATTAATTCAACTGTGTTGGCACAACTTAATTGCTGCTTTTAAATTTAGAATTGGAATTCCAACTTGTAAATTTTAATATAATTCTAGAACTTTTTTTTTGTTTTGAGTTCCTTTCTTCTCCGTGTGAGGTGAATATTGGGATCTTTGATTAATTAATTGATAATTTGTGATCTTTACAGATGATTCAAGAAGTTTGCCTCGTACTAAAATTATAGTTGAAGGATTATAATTATTGGAATCTACACACTTGATTTCATTGATTATAGATCTAATAGACCAATATGTCATCCGTTGTGTCATGGACTGTTGTTTTGAGTGCCTGCACTGGTGACGTAGGTAACACGTGACCCCAGTGCCCAATGCTGCCCCCTGCAGAGCGGTAATGGTTATCTTTGCTCCGAGTTCGCCGTGTTTGTGCTCTGCAAGACCCAAACCCCAGCCCTCAGCTGCAGCCCCCAACGACGCGTCCAGCAAGCTGGCTAACAACCTCAACAGCCAGATGCCAGAAGCAGGAGACGTGTCAGTCCTGGCCCCCACCCCACTCCACCACACACCACTCCACCACAACGGCTCAAAACTCAACAACTGGAACGCCCGGCGCCACCTGAAGCTAAACCTGAACATCACCCAGTGCCACCACAGTGCCGGGGTGTCGTACAACGCCGCAAATCTAAGCGGTCGTGTTGGGACGTCAGGGTCCGCTAACTCGGTCAATCGTCCGTCGAGATTGGGTATGACGTCAGAGGAGGCCCACATGACATCCAAAAAATCAAAGCTGGACTTCTGCTCCTTGCCATTCTCGACACCGGCTTCATCACTGCCCGGCCACCCGAACCATCTTCACATCCAGCTGGTCGGCAGCTCATCGCCCACCGGAAACAGCATTCATCCGTCAGAGGTTGTTCACTACCATCAGACTTTCTCATCATCGTCATCGGCCTCATCGTACTCTTACACCTGCAGCAACAATTCCATCCCACCGGGCAACAACTACCAGAAAACCAACACGGCCATCTCTCCGACCACCGCCTTCATCAACAACACCAGGATGTCTCCGCTGTCCAGCCCTGTGGTCAACAACTGCGGCTGTGGCATCGTCTGCAGTGCCATCTCCTCTTGCACCCCTCCATCACTCAGCACCTCATCCCCCAGAGCCAAACTAAAATGTATGACTTCAGATGAGCTGGCATCCTCTGTGTCTCGATCTAAGCCCGTACTCATCATAGACGTCAGGACGTCCAACTCCTACCTCCGCAACCACGTCCAAGGCGCGGTCAACCTCTGCTGCACCGACCGCTTCAATCGACGGCGGATACAGCAAGGGAAGAGCACCGTGTTTGACATCCTCGGGATTAGGGATAACTCGGCCATGTCGTCCTCGCCGTCGACCAAGCGGAAGTCGTGCAACAACGCCATGGATATTGTCGTGTACGACGACAACACAACGCTGCAGGACTTGGCCGAGCTGTCTCTGACACAGGAGAGTGCTCTGTGTACCGTGCTCACGTCACTTCTGAGGGACGGAAATGACGTGCATGTTTTGGATGGTAAGCAAGATAGGCGTTAGTCATTTATTGCTTTATGGCAGCGGTTCTCACCCTGTGGGTCGCGACCCCAGACCCTTTCCCAGGAATCGCCTAACACTCTAAAAACACATATGCTCTATAGTTATGAAGTGTAACCGAAAATAATTTTGTGGCTGGGGGTCGCCACAACACGATGAACGGTATTAAAGGGTCGCCGCCATAAGAAGGTTGAGAACCACTGCTTTATAGAGAAACTCACTAAAATAACACTCATATAACATTCAATACATTTTAGTAGAATAACCCGCCATATTATATGACTTTTTTGTAAAACGACTTTTCTTTCTTACTAAGTTTATTACACAATTTTTTTTACTGTGTAAATGGACAGACGACACTTCTCGTAACCTTGCTCATACCACTGCTCATACTCATAACCCTGCTTATTACACTGCTCATACTCATACCATTGCTCATAGCACTGCTCATACTCATAACCCTGCTTATTACACTGCTCATACTCATACCATTGCTCATAGCACTGCTCATACTCATAACCCTGCTTATTACACTGCTCATACTCATACCATTGGCATTGCTCATAGCACTGCTCATACTCATAACCCTGCTTATTACACTGCTCATACTCATACCATTGCTCATAGCACTGCTCATACTCATACCATTGCTCATAGCACTGCTCATACTCATACCATTGCTCATAGCACTGCTCATACTCATAACCCTGCTTATTACACTGCTCATACTCATACCATTGCTCATACCACTGCTCATAGCACTGCTCATAGCACTGCTCATACTCATACCATTGCTCATAGCACTGCTCATACTCATACCATTGCTCATAGCACTGCTCATACTCATAACCCTGCTTATTACACTGCTCATACTCATACCACTGCTCATAGCACGGCTCCCCAAAAAAATGAAAATTAAATCATAGGAAATTCGTCATTGGTCCAAAATTTTCTTTGAAATGACTGATCTACGTGACATGTCACACAATGAGCCACTGAATCACTTGTGTCCCGATCAACTGTTGACTAATCACCTTACACTTGAATGGTGTTGGCTGGTGAGGTCATACAACAGTTGATTTAAACCGATCTGAACTACACTCGGTGAATGACAGTTCACGCGACTCACGTATTCTGTATGTGTGCTTTTGTATGTCATTTTGTATGCGTCATAGTCGCATGCGTGGGGGTGGTGTTGTGGTATGCGTGTAACCGAGTGGGATATCTGGTCATTCAGTGGTGATGGGTTATAATGACGTGTCAAGTGGTGACCTCATCAAACGGCACGTCACCCATATTTGTAAGGGAGATCACTCTCATGTAATCAGGGCCGGGCTTAGGCCACTGCAACCTATGCGGCCGCATTGGGCCCCGCACTGTCATTGGCCCCGCCCCGAATTTATTTTCTAATACAAAATCTTAATTTTCACTTATTATCCTTATCCTCTACCCAGAATGGGCCCCGCGCAATCCGTTTCGCAATCCGTTTCGCAATTGTCAGGGTCGGCCTTGAATGTAATGTATGTACTGGGTGGGAGGGTATGGTAATAGATTTTTTTAAAGACCAACTAGATGGAATATGTCTTTGACTAAATAAATTGCATGTCATCAAGCAACTTAAGTGATTCCTTGCCTAAGCCTCAAAATGTCTTGGACAAACACGTCACATATTAGTCATATCGTTGATATATTGTCACATTGTTGGAACATAGTCACAGAGTAGGATTATAGTCACATAATAGGAATATGGACACATAGAAGGAACATAGTCACGTAGTATGATCATGACAGGCATCTCTAAGTCTACTTCTGTTTTGGAAATATCAACCGCATTCCCCCCCCCCTTTTTTTTTTGTTCGCCCTCCATTTTATGGTACAGTTTTTATGGGTTGTATTTTTTTTTAATAAAAAAAGAAAAAGGTGGGGGGGGTGGGGGGTGGTTCAATGTTTCCATCTTGTGGTCTAATGACGTCATTAGGTTTGGCTTGTCTGACTTTGTCATAAAAAAACATTGGCATATGTTGTCATGTAACATTACCATAATGTCTATATCTTATCATGGTGCCATGTAACAAAACTTGTCCCACAATGACATTGCACTGTGGATATGTCATCCGGTTGTCATTGTAATGACACGGGGGTGTAGTTATTCCACATAAACATCATGGTCACGTGACCCCGAGGAATGTTTTTGATGATTGGGATTGTGATTGTGACTCACAGAGCACAGGGGAAGTAACAGTAGAGAAAGCTTCAGTCATCTTTCCTATGCTGTGACGTCATGAACCAGTCACTCACTGAGTAACATCCCTTTGTTTTTCTTTCACGACCGAATCTCGACCGCCTCCTTTCAGACATATCCATCATATCCAGATCATATCTGTTTGTTTGCTAGCACACAAGTGTCCCTGTGACAAATGGCTGGATAGATCCTGTCCCACTAAGTACTGATTCACACAGTACTGACTCCCGTCTCACTAAGTAATGACTCCTATATCACACAGCACTGACTCCTATCTCACACAGTACTGACTCCTGTCTCACACAACACTGACTCCTATATCACACAGTACTGACTCCTGTCTCACACAGTACCGACTCCTGTCTCACACAGTACTGACTCCTGTCTCAAACAGTACCGTCTCCTGTCTCACACAACACTGACTCCTATCTCAGATCGTACTGACTCCTATCTCACACAGTATCGACTCCTGTCTCACACAGTATCGACTATTATCCTTTCTCTTCAGGCAATGTAAACATCGTAATCGAAAGTAAACATGGTGCTGCCTAAGCAGTGTGCTACCTAAACATGTAGCTACCCAAACAGGTCGCTACGTAATCATGGTATTACTATTACCTAATATGCTACTGTAAAAACTAAACCTAGAATAGTCCATCTCTCAGAACTCAGTAGACTTCCAACATGTCTAGAATCGTATGCCCTTGTGATAATCTCAGTCATTCAAACATGTCTAGAGTCTTATGCCCTTGTGATAATCTCAGTCATTCAAACATGTCTAGAATCGTATGCCCTTGTGATAATCTCAGTCATTCAAACATGTCTAGAGTCTTATGCCCTTGTGATAATCTCAGTCATTCAAACATGTCTAGAGTCTTATGCCCTTGTGATCATCTCAGTCATTCAAACATGTCTAGAGTCTTATGCCCTTGGGATCATCTCAGTCATTCAAATACGTCTAGAGTCTTATGCCCATGGGATCATCTCAGTCATTCAAACACGTCTAGAGTCTTATGCCCTTGTGATCATCTCAGTCATTCAAACACGTCTAGAGTCTTATGCCCTTGTGATCATCTCAGTCATTCAAACATGTCTAGAGTCTTATGCCCTTGTGATCATCTCAGTCATTCAAACACGTCTAGAGTCTTATGCCCTTGTGATCATCTCAGTCATTCAAATACGTCTAGAGTCTTATGCCCTTGGGATCATCTCAGTCATTCAAACACGTCTAGAGTCTTATGCCCTTGTGATCATCTCAGTCATTCAAACACGTCTAGAGTCTCATGCCCTTGTGATCATCTCAGTCATTCAAACACGTCTAGAGTATTATGCCCTTGTGATCATCTCAGTCATTCAAACATGTCTAGAGTCTTATGCCCTTGTGATCATCTCAGTCATTCAAACACGTCTAGAGTCTTATGCCCTTGGGATCATCTCAGTCATTCAAACACGTCTAGAGTCTTATGCCCTTGTGATCATCTCAGTCATTCAAACACGTCTAGAGTCTTATGCCCTTGGGATCATCTCAGTCATTCAAACACGTCTAGAGTCTTATGCCCTTGTGATCATCTCAGTCATTCAAACACGTCTAGAGTCTTATGCCCTTGTGATCATCGCAGTCATTCAAACATGTCTAGCGTCTTATGCCCTTGTGATCATCTCAGTCATCCAAACATGTCTAGAGTCTTATGCCCTTGTGAACATCTCAGTCATTGGAGACGATTTGTTTAATTCTCTTCTGTCATATGGTGTTTAAATATCTTCTGTCCGATTTTGTATTCCTTTATAAATCTCTAATCATAATCAAATCGAGGATAGTCGTTACAAGATACAAATTATAAGTTGTCAATAAATCATAAAAATAATTTTTTTACTGCGCAAGAATGTGTGTATCCACCATTTTTATTAGAGCAGTTCTGACAATTTAGCAGTTCTGTCAATAGTGAATTCTGTCAATAGAGCAGTTCTGTCAATAGTGTCGCTCTGTCAATAGAGCAGTTCAGTCAATAGTGCAGTTCAGTCAATAGTGCAGTTCTGTCAATAGAGCAGTTCTGTCAATAATGTATTTCTGTCAATAGAGCAGTTCTGTCAATAGAGCAGTTCTGTCAACAGAGCAGTTCTGTCAATAGAGCAGTTTAACGATTTCATCAACATGGATTAAGGATATTTATTATGACCAGATAAATGCGATATGATGATGATCTCATCAAGGACGTAAAATCATGACTATCTCATGATGTACCCTCATGATGTACTAATGATGTCTCATCATTATCCTCAGAAAAAGAGTCAGATGTATTTCAGGAGACCTTACGAAGTGTAAACACTTAGCTCGACATCTTTCCGTTCCCAGCCAATCGAAGTGGGTTAAAAATAACTGGACGTTGACCCAGTTCCTGCATGACTCACCAGGGTTCGATCAACAAACTCCCTAGAGCAGTTTTTTTCCTTCTCCCTTGCATTTTCCTTATCCAACAAAACATGTTGATCACCCTCCGAGTCCTGCCGGCTCTGTTAATGTTGATCATATGTTATCAACGTATCTCATCATCATACACACATACATGCACACGGAAACGAACACAGACACACACATATATATATAAACAAACGTAATACATACACAAATACATACACAAGTACATACACGATACGCACACTCTAACAGCATATGCACATACACAGACACACGTATCATACACACACGTATACACACGTATGTAAACATACGCATTTGAAACACACAAACACAAACGTAAGCCACACGTGTGCCAACAAACAAATGTAATAAGAAATGTAGCAGACGGGAGCTCTTGGCAGGACTAGGAATGGAGTCCCCCCCCCCCCCCCACTTTTTTTTCCCTTCTACTGAATGTCAAGGACGTTCATATTGTTAGCGGTGGATTTCTAGTTAAAATAAAACTTGGTGCAGTTGGGCAAAAAAAACAACAGAAATCTAGCCCCCCCCCCCCTTCTGGCTCTCTCCCTCTTCGAGTCTCTCCCCTCCCCCCCAACCCTTTCACTTGTTTCAACATCGCTGGACATAGCTTCATAATGACGTCACCGTGTATCTCTGCAACCACTAGCTGTACTGTGCTACATGCAATCGGCGCTGGGGGAACAGAAATTTGTAGGAAAGAAATGTGTGCAACTTTGGTGGACAGATTAGTTTGGAACGGAAATTTCTTATTAATGATTTAAATAATGGGAGTGAATTTCAAAAAAATTAATAAACTGAACATTGGTCCCTCACACATTCCCTCACATATTCACTCACACATTCCCTGAAACAAACATCAAATAAATAAGTTTATAAATCTCCGTTCAAACATATTTATTTCCTACACATTTTCGGATACGATCAGACGTGTGGCCAGAGTGTGTCATGGTGGACATGTGTGGCCAGAGTGTGTCATAATGGAAGGTGTCATGGGTGACTTGTGTCCATGATCTCTTAGATAAATAAAGTCCAAGACCTATGACCAGTGTATGGGTCTCTATGAACATTGACATACAGTGTCAACAGACGACGTTGTATGATACAATGGGTTAAGTCATGGGAACGTTGGATCGTCAGAGCCACTAGGAATGAAAGACCATTGTGAGTGGCTCATAAAGCTAAGTTTACAAGCACCCTGTACACAGAGAGCGGTGCTCTACAAGAACCATGCATATATTAGCGTGATGCTGTACCAGCACCCTGTACACAGAGAGCGGTGCTCTACAAGAACCATGCATATATTAGCGTGATGCTGTACCAGCACCCTGTACACAGAGAGCGGTGCTCTACAAGAACCATGTATATATTAGCGTGATGCTGTACAAGCACCCTGTACACAGAGAGCGGTGCTCTACAAGAACCATGCATATCCATGCGTGATGCTGTACCAGCACTGTGTACTCAGAGAGCGGTTCTCTACAAGCACCACCATGTATATATTAGCGTGATGCTGTACCCGCACCGTGTACACAGAGAGTGGTGATTTACCAGCACTCCTCATGGAATGGTGCTTGACTTACACCATGTACATAGAGAGTGGTGGATGACTTACAATGTGTACAGAGCGAGTGGTGCTTTATAGCATTATGTACACAGAGAGTGATGGTTGTTTCACACTGTGTACTATCCAAACCATATGCAGACTTGTAAACACGATAGACACTACCAGGCCATCTGCTAATGTTTTCCATGAAATCAATGATGCAGAGCAAGTTTATTTGTAGCTCCGGCTCATAGCTCCGCTCCGAGCCCCGGATGCTACAAAAATCAGTGTACAATATTAGCAGTAATCAGCCTACAGACTCTTAGCTCCGGGCCGAAACCCTTCCCCAAACTACTACCCGCAGGCTGGATCGGGCTAGTCCTTAATCCGACCCGGCGGGCCGCCGTACAGGTCGTAGTACGGGTCGTAGTACGGGTCGTAGTGTAGCAGTGACGAATATAGGACCGGACAATCACAAAATATTTAACCAAAGGCAGTAGTCAAGAGCGCCCTTTGAAATACTAATTTGTTTATGTTCATTCAACTTCTTTGAGATATTTCTGTTGTTGCTTTTGTCTTTTGCGCTACCAATATGATAACTGGAGTGTGCATAGAAATTGGATTTAATTAGCAGCACTCCCCGTAGTTAAATAGATATCCCTCTACAACACGTAGTAATGTAGGCTGATTACTGCAAAAAAACGTGATCATGTCACTCCACTACTCCACTCACTTCATTGGCTTCCTATAAAGGCACGCATTGATTACAAACTGCCTGTTCTATGTCATAACTTCTTCTCAGATTCCTGCCCTTCCTATCTAACCGAACTTCTTTCTGTCTATTCACCCCTTCGACAGCTTCGCTCCTCCAAAGACACGCGTATTCTGTCCGTTGCTAAGACACGTAATAAAACATATGGTGAACGATCTTTCTCTTTCTGCGCCCCCAAACAATGGAATTCTCTTCCACTACACATCCGCAATATACCAACCACACAGGCCTTCAAAACTGCACTCAAAACACATCTCTTTAAACTCTATTACCCCGACTGATTCCTCAAATCTGACCGATAAACGATGCTGCTGGCCGCAGTCCATGGCTTCTCATGTAAAAGTTCTGGGGTGTTTTGTCTCTATACAGCTGTTCTTTATTACATAAATGTATTTTGTTTTATCGTCACGATTATATTTCTTTTGCTAATATTTTTATGTACAGCGCGGTGAGCCTAGCCCTAGGCTGGGGTACCGCGCTATATAAGACAACATATAATAATAATAATAATAATAAACACGCTATAGAGTACACCACCTTCTAATATATCCTGTTCTGTACATGTGGACATTAGTTGAAATTTCCTGACACCATTTTTGACTGTTCTGTCCAGGTGGGTTCAAGAGTTTCAGCATTGATCATGAGGCCCTCTGCCGCTGCAGCTCCAGGAACATGGAGGTCCTCAAGCCGTTGTTGTACAGCCCCACCAATGGGGTCCAAGAACCAGAGATCGAAGCTGCCACCGCCTCCCAAGTTTTACCATTCCTCTACCTCGGTGAGTGACCACTACATAACTTGTTGATCTCTTTGTTTGACACGGTTCTGTCTGGTAATAAGTAGCTATTGAAATCTTCATTATCGTTAGACACTGTCCTGTCCAGAATCCTCAGTGCGACAATGTCCATCTGGTCAGTTATATTGATAAAGTTCCTGAATAATATACGAATTCACCTTTTCGTGTAAGGGTCAAGTACTCTATACCTTTTCATTTAAGGGTCAAGTACTCTATACCTTTTCATGTAAGGGTCAAGCACTCTAAACCTTTTCATGTAAAATAACTAGGTCATTACTTCTACTTTCCTTTCGTTCAAATTAAATTTTAAAAAAAATTAACCAATTTGAGAATTGATACCGGAATAACAATCGATGCCCTTCTAAACCTAAAACATAGTAGTGTCCCTTGGCATAGTCTCCCCTGGCGGTCCAAGGTTCTAAAATTGTCTGTACCATGTGAAAGGTCTCTATCATTCTCTGTGATGTTTTTGATATGCCTGTTTCTGTTTGAGATATTGCTGTTTCTGTTTGTTATATGGTGGTTTCTGTTTGTGATACAGTTGTTTCTGTTTGTGATACAGTTGTTTCTGTTTGTTGTACAGTTGTTTCTGTTTGGGGTACAGTTGTTTCTGTTTGTGGTATTTTTGTATCTGTTTGTGGTATAGTTGTTTCTGTTATGGCAACAAGAGCCTACTTTAGTGGCTAATGCGGTCATTTTGTTGCCAGAGAATTAAAATAGACTTCCTGTTAAAATCGACTTGCTCTTAGGACCTCGTTCTCCGTCCTTCCTTCCAGGCAATGAGAGAGACGCCAAGGACTTGTCCAGATTAAAAAGCCTCAACATCAGCTACGTGCTGAACGTCACGTCACACGTGCCCCAGTATTATGACGAAGAGGGCATACGGTACAAACGTATTCCTGCCTCAGACAATGCCCAGCAAAATCTCAAACAGTACTTCGAGGAGGCCATCGAGTATATAGGTGAGTGCAAAATAGTAGGGTCGGTACAACAGTGCATGGCTCAGTACAACTGTACGTGCGTTAGTTGGTACAAGAGTTCATGGGCAGGTGGGCACTAGTGTACTTGGGTTGGCACAATAGTATATGGGTTGAATGGGTACACGAGTACATCAGCTAAAATACACCAGAGACACTTTCAGCGAAAGTACAAATGTCTGACTATCAGCTAAAGTACTTCACTTCACAACCAATTAATTCAAACTTTAGTTAAATGAAGAAAATGGCGGACTGTGCAATTAATGGATTGCATGTGAGGGCTGCCACCACTTCCCCACACCCTAACCCCACGTCCCCACACCCTCTACCTCCAGATAGCTGGGTCTCGTTTTTCTCATCACCCAGTCTTTGACGGCCCTGCGAATCATCTCGGCTGAGACTTGTGGTGGCCTGCTGTTGGTGCACTCGTGATTATAAAGAGCGGTGCGACCAGGCATGACTCAGTGCCTGACAAAAATATTGGGCTTTTAGGTTTCTAGTGTCAAGAATCGGTGCCTAACAAAAATTTGGGGCTTTTGGGCTTCTGGTGTCAAGACTCTGAGCCTAACAAATATAAAGGGCATTTGGGCTGCTGACGTCATGAATAATGTGGTCAACTCGGGCTACATATTTGATCCAGATCAACCTCAAACCCCACCCCGCACCCCACCCCGCACCCCAGACCCCACCCCACCCCGCACCCCACCCCGCTCCACACCGTCAAACCCAGCACACGATCTTTCATCAATTAGCAAATGCCCTTCAGCTCATAGGTCGTCATGACCTCGTCTTGCAGGCGCTTGGACAACCCTTGCCCAAATGAGTGGAGCATGGTTGGCACACATTGTTTACTTTGACTAAATGAGTGGAGCATGCCATGGTTGGTACATATGTTTAATTTTTTACTCTATAAGTGGAACATATGCTTACTTTGACTAAGGTCCCCCGAATGACCGACTCCAGTTCCCAAGTTCCCCATTAAGTTAGTAACTGAGGGGTTGGCAATAACAGTAGTTGGGGGTTGGTAATGACATTAGCTTAAATGAAGGGGGGCTGGCACTAACAAACTGGATCGCTGGCGGGACTCACCAATGACCTTCACCTTGACCCACTTGTGTTAATGTGATGATAAAGACATGCATTCCTGGGTAATAGGAGCTCGCATGCTTTGTTTAATGGAAATTAATCACGTGATATTAATGACATAGAAATGGGGGGGACCCTGCAGCAACCTATTCTTATTTCCCCATGTAACTTTATTCTCCTGTACACATCTACCATCCTTCTCTTCTTTCACATCTGCCGTTATTCTCCTCTGACTTCATCTTCATCTTTCTCCCCCGCCCCGATATATCAACTACCATCTTTCTTCTATGTCCCCATCTACAACTTTCTCTTCTGTCCTAAACTACCATCTTTCTTCTCTGTCCTCATCTACAACTTTCTCTTCTGTCCCAAACTACCATCTTTCTTCTGTCCCAAACTACCATCTTTCTTCTCTTTTCCCGTCTACAATTGTCTCAACTTTCACTCCAAGATATTCCCACGAACACATCATTATAAGCCGAGACTCTGAGATATTCCAAGATATCCAATTATTAGCACAGAATCCATAATAGTCCCCGATAGCCAATCATAGGAACGTTCGATCTTGTGCGATTTCTTTCTCCACAAGTTGTATGAACGTGTGTTGAATTATTTGCTGTGAACCTGGTAAAGGGTGGGATGGGGTGGGGGTGCCCCCATTCAAAACTGAGATTCGGTGATGAAAATGTTTGTTAAAATTGATGGAAGAGTTGCTCCAAGTGGACCCTGTATGGGCACAGGGAGAGCAATGTGGTGAGGTGCTCCGAGTGGATCCTGTATTGGCACAGGGGTAGTGAAGTGGTCGGTCTTATTGGGTTTTAAAGTGAACATACAATGGCGTCGATGACGTAACAAGCGGATGAATAACTCTTGTGTGACGTATGAGTTGTATAGAAACAGGAAGTGACGTGTTGCTATGGACAACACATCGGGGGAATATTTACATTAGAAAACTGGAAATTGTTGAGATCTAACACAGGCCCCAGATTCCTAAAAAATAAATGGTCGTCAGAGTGTGACTGGGGTCACTACTTGAAAATCTCATGTTATGAACTGTTTCAAAGCGGCACATCTATCAACTGTTTCAAAGCGGCACCTCTATGAACTGTTTCAAAGCGGCACCTCTTTTGTTTCCGCGTTCCATTCAGGGAATACAGGGGAACAATTCAGAAATCACCAAGTGTTGTCTGTCAGTCACGAAGTCATGTCTGTCAGTCACCAAGTCATGGATGTCAGTCACCAAGTCATGGATGTCAGTCACCAAGTCATGGATGTCAGTCACCAAGTCATGTCTGTCAGTCACCAAGTATGTCTGTCAGTCATCAAGTCTTGTCTGTCAGTCACCAAGTCATGACTGTCAGTCACCAAGTCACGGCTGTCAGTCACCAAGTGATGTCAGTCAGTCACCAAGTTATGGCTGTCAGTCACTAATTCATGTCTGTCAGTCACCAAGTCATGTCAGTCAGTCACCAAATCTTGTCTATCAGTCACCAAGTCATGGCTGTCAGTCACCAAGTCATGTCAGTCTGTCACCAAGTCTAGCCCGCACCAAAGATTTTTTGTCACGTAAATTGTAACCAAATTTTGTCTGTCGCCATGGTAACAGTCGATCGATTGTGTACGTAACCGCCCTGCCACCCTCCCCCCCTCCCAACCCATCAGATTTGTTAGCAACTATTCCCTAAAGTCGCCTCCCCTTTCCTTCGCTTTCCCGCTTTAATTATTTCTTTCTTATTTCGTTTCCGGTCTTCACCCAAATTATCCCGCCATTTTCTCCTGTGTTCTCAAGCCGTCTGCAAGGTGCCACTGATATTTAAGGTGCTTGTAATATTTAAAGTGCCTCTAATATTTAAAGGGCCTCTAATATTTAAAGGGCCCAAAGTTGAGATAAATCATTAAATTTTCAGGGGAGCATAAGACCAGAAAAATGTGGCGTAACTAGGGTAAGTGCCACCCGCGGCGGGCGAAGATATTTGACGGGCCGCTTCCACCAAAAAAACTGTGCATTTGTATGAAGATGCCTCCACTCCTTGTAAAGATTTGGAGTGGCAGGGGGCCTGAGAAAACACGCGACTTCTCTGCCTGATCCCCTGACATTAAGGCCCCTGTTTCACTGACATTAAGGCCCCTGTTTCACTGACATTAAGGCCCCTGTTTCACTGACATTAAGGCACCTGTTTCACTGACATTAAGGCCCCTGTTTCACGGTCATTTAGGCTCCTGTTTCACTGTCATTTAGGCCCCTGTTTCACTGTCATTTAGGCCCCTGTTTCACTGACATTAAGGCCCCTGTTTCACTGACATTAAGGCCCCTGTTTCACTGACATTAAGGCCCCTGTTTCACTGACATTTAGACCCCTGTTTCACTGACATTAAGGCCCCTGTTTCACTGTCATTTAGACCCCTGTTTCACTGTCATTTAGGCCCCTGTATCACTGACATTAAGGCCCCTGTTTCACTGTCATTTAGGCCCCTGTTTCACTGCCGTTATGGCCCATTTCTCAGGCCACTATAACCCCTCTACCCATTCCATTATGACCCCTGTTTCCCTGTCATTTAGGCCCCGTTACCTTGTCATTTAGGCCCCTGTTTCCCTGGCATTTAGTCGCCTGTTTCCTTGGCATTTAGGCTCCTGTTTCCCTGTCATTTAGGACCCTGTTTTCCTGTAATTAAGACCCCAATTTCCCCTACAAATTGTGTCCTGTTTTGTCCTACTCTCGGTCCTTGGATTGCAATCCAGGATTTTAGTCCTCAAATTGGGTTTGAGTGTGATTCCTACTTGTCAACTTTATTTGCTCCGTCTCTTGCGGCTTGTTGATTCAGGTCGTCAGTGTAATATCTGTCGGTGGAATATGGCAGTAGGTGGCCTATTTTCGCACTCACATAGTGCCACTTGTGTTTTAAACATTATGTTTATATTTTATTTCTTCAAGGAAAAATCCATAGTTATTTGATCATGTGTTGATGGGATTAGGGGGGGAGGTACCAATACAAATTTTACTGCTCAGTATAATGACTGTATCATGCTGGTATCATGCTGGTATCATGCTGGTATCATGCTGGTATCATGCTGTTTATCAGCGATGTAGAATGATATAGAAAGACAACCGTACCCTATTTTGTGTACGAGAGAAAGAAAGTCTGATGAGAAAGAAAGTCTGATGGGAAAGGAAGTCTGATGGGAAAGGAAGTCTGATGAGAAAGAAAGTCTGATGGGAAAGGAAGTCTGATGAGAAAGAAAGTGTGATGAGAAAGAAAGTGTGATGAGAAAGAAAGTGTGATGAGAAAGAAAGTCTGATGAGAAAGAAAGTCTGATGGGAAAGGAAGTCTGATGAGAAAGAAAGTCTGATGGGTAAGAAAGTCTGATGGGAAAGGAAGTCTGATGAGAAAGAAAGTGTGATGAGAAAGAAAGTGTGATGAGAAAGAAAGTCTGATGAGAAAGGAAGTCTGATTAGAAAGAAAGTCTGATGAGAAAGGAAGTCTGATGAACAAACACCGACTTGTAGGTGAGTCATCACGATATGTCTTGATCCCCCTCCCCCCCTACTAACTTGGCCCCCGACCCCCACAAACTGGCACCCCGACCCACACCGTTCGCGGCTCAGGTAAATATTCACCTGATACGGTCTCTGGCGGGTCTGGCGTCACGGGGGAAAAAAGTGTGTGGAGGGGGTGCATTTATTGATCATATCTGCTGGGAAAAGTTGCTTTTTGATACTGTCGAGTGTTGTCAATTGCTGTGTTTGGGGGAAAAGGGGGGGGGGTGAGTGTTGGGTATTTTTTAAAATACTTTTTTCTTTTGTTTAAATTGGTGTGGTGGGGATGAAACACTAGACTGCAACCGGATTAAGTTGTGTGCGCTTACGCGTCACCAATTTCTAGTAAAGTTTGTTGACTTTGTCAACAGCTGGAAACACTTGATAGGGCTGCTGTAGTCACGATATGGGAGGGGGGGGGGAGCGTGGACCGGACATCCCTCTGGCTAGTAGTTACACGGAAGTTTGTTAACCATTGCGGGTTTTCATGAAGCTATAAATAGACTGCCGCATTGTGTCGTTTTCATACACGTCATGGTGTACGCGTCATACGAAGGTTAAAGTTCAATTGTTGGAATGTTGTGGAGATTATCTTACAATTATTTTACAATTATGTTAGAATTATCTTACCGTATGTTATAGATATCAAACATAAATAGATTTCTATCGTTTCACGACATTATCAAAAATTAACCTTCACCCCACACTTTTTTTTTTTCAATTTGTGATTGATCTCACTGCCAGCACATTATCTAGCAGCGGTTCTTAACCTGTGGCGGTCGAACGACCCTTACACAGGGTTCGCCTAAGACCATCGGAAAACACATATTTATAAAGTAGCAACGAAAATAGTTTTTTTTTTGGTGGGTGAGTTGGGGGGGGGGGGGGTCACCACAACATGAGGAATTCTATTAAAGGGTCGCGGCATTAGGAAGGCTGAGAACCACTGAGCTGACACCGAACTCGTACCCTGCCCACCTTTAAAAACCCCGGCTCCCACCTCACACAACGCCCCTGGTTGCTAACCCCAACCCAAACAGCGGAGCACGCCCCTTCCATCTATTGACTTTTCACCTTCTCCCAGCGGCATATCCTGAATCACAACCACCGTCGGATTAAATGAGCTAAAACAACTCTACCCCCCCCCCTTATTTTTTTTAACAACCCCGCCCCTTCCGTTTATGATTGCAGTCTGTTTACAAGGGAGCTAACAGCACATAATTACATTAAAAATCTAAATCGATCTGACGTCGCCATGAGTCACCCTGCTCGATGACGTCACTAGAGTGCACTCGTCTTCAGCACAGCCGGAGGGACACGGGGGATTGGGGGGGGGGGCATCTCCTGGAAAGAAAGAAAGCTTACTTTTAGGATATACCGTCGCCAACTTGACCGACCAGGAGGCATGACGTACCTACACGTCCACGGTGACCTCATTTCAAACCGGAAGTCATGACAAGGGTGTCTGAGTGAAGTGAGTGTCTTGGTGGAGGCCGTTGGTGGAAGCATGACTTACCTACACGTCCACGGTGACCTCATTTCAAACCGGAAGTCATGACAAGGGTGTCTGGGTGTCTGAGTGAAGTGGGTGTCTTGATGGAGGCCGTTGGTGGAAGCATGACTTACCTACACGTCCACGGTGAGCTCATTTCAACCGGAAAACTAAAAAAAATCGGATTCAGTTAGTTTGAAAAATTGGTCTAACGGCTAGAGGCTAAATCTCTGTTAATCATGACGTCATGTTGATTCCACCGACAGGCTTAGCGTTTCTCCTTTATTCTCATTCCTCTCGCGTTTTTTCAATCTGTAACATTCTCCCACTCCCCCGATCCCCCTCACCCCGTCTACCCTCACCCAAATTGCCCCCTCACCTCCTCCACTCCCCTCCCTCACTCATAGTTAAATACTAACGTCTTTAAACCCCACACTTCCTCTCGTTTTACCCTGCTCTTTACACCACCACCCTTCATCTCTTTCTCTCCTTCTCTTCACTCCACTACTCTTAATCTCTTTCTCCACAAATCCCAAATTTTACTCTATCCCAAAAATTGCTTTTCTGTCCCGATCGCCTTAGACCACGCCCCACCCACGTGACACACAGTGATAAGTTACGCTGCTCTAACGTCTTGGGGTGTCTAGGCCGACGCCCTTGTTTATAACCGAGGCTTGCTGTTGGTCACGGAACATGGTTAACATATCATCTCAACCTTACCCTTCACACAGCTATAGATTGTTGATTTGTGTCTCTGAGCCTCATACGGCTATAGATTGTTGACTTTTAAAATAAATCTATGAACATATGTTGAATATAAATTGCGCAGCCTTATTTATTGTTTTTAGCGTCCGTATACAGTGTATCACTTCATGTTTTATATAAAGCAAGCCAGTTTCTAGCTTTCAAGTCATTTGTGTAGCGGCATGCAATGGCATTATGGTCACAACAATGGCATTCTGGTCACAACAATGACATTCTGGTCACAACAATGTCATTATGGTCACAACAATGGCATTCTGGTCACAACAATGGCATTCTGGTCACAACAATGGCATTCTGGTCACAACAATGGCATTATGGTCACAACATTGACGCTCTGGTCATATATCTGGTGTTTAGGACAATAAATATATCTGGTCTTTGGGTAAAAAAAGGAATGAATGGAAAAATGTTGAGTGCCGGTACTTTTTATGATATATATACCTAGTAGCAGCACTTTAGCAACACTAGTAGCAGTACTTTAGCAATACAAGAGACATCTAAAAATCCATGTAAACACAAGAGACAGCTAGCAATCCATGTCAACACAAGAGACAGCTAGCAATCCATGTAAACACAAGATACATCTAACGATCCATGTAAACATAAGAGACAGCTAGCAATCCATGTAAACACAAGAGACAGCTAGCAATCCATGTCAACACAAGAGACAGCTAGCAATCCATGTAAACACAAGAGACAGCTAGCAATCCATGTAAACACAAGAGACAGCTAGCAATCCATGTAAACACAAGAGACAGCTAGCAATCCATGTAAACACAAGAGACAGCTAGCAATCCATGTAAACACAAGAGACAGCTAGCAATCCATGTCAACACAAGAGACAGCTAGCACCCCATGTCAACACGAGGCTTCTTACACCCATGTGCCCCCCCCCCCCCACGGCCCAGTGTCTTATGCCAGCTATTAGTGCCGTCCTTCTGTTAAATGATTGCAGCCATTATCGGGGTTACCCGTAAGTCGGCGCGCAAGAGAATGCCTAAACCAGCGCGCACACAGCAGGAGCTCACGGTTGTTTGTGTGTTTAACCAATGGAGGAGTTCTAGCCAGTCAGTGACCGACTCACGCCCCGCTTCGTCATGGGGGTGCTTCTACTCAGATGGCTCCAAGTGGCCAACGAGCAGAGATTACTTTGGGGGCCATGTGTGCATTGTTGACCACCGCTGGGGGTCATTGCAGGGGTGCCAACATGGACAGATGGGGTTTGGTCATTGCAGCTTGATCGGGTCTTCCCGTTGCTCCCCCCCCCCTCCCCTTTGGGAAAATGTTGACGGCACAAGACGGTGATAGCAAAATGAAACGTTTGAGGGTGGGGGCACTTATTATTGGAACTGTTATCACTGTTATACATCTATATTATGTTCATTGGTTTAAAGCGTGAATCATAACTTGCATCATAGAAATGAATCTATAGCTTGTATCATAGAAATGGATATATAGCTTGTTTCATATAAAATATAATTGGATCTATAGCTGGTATCATATAAAATATAATTGGATCTATAGCTTGTATCATAGAAACGGATCTATAGCTTGTATCATATAAGATATAAATGGATATATAGCTTGTATCATATAAATGGATCTATAGCTTGTATCATAGAAATGGATCTATAGCTTATATCATAGAAATGGATCTATAACTTGTATCATATAAATGGATCTATAGCTTGTATCATAGAAATGGATCTATAGCTTGTATTATAGAAATTGACCTATAGCTTGTATCATATAAATGGATATATAGCTTGTATCATAGAAATTGACCTATAGCTTGTATCATAGAAATGGATATATACCTGTCACAAACACATGCAATCGTACTAGTTGAACACTTTAAGAGATGCAATGTCTTGAAATTAATTAGTCTTTCTTTATTCCTCAGACGACGCCCGACAAAACAACGCCAAGGTCCTGATCCACTGCCATGCCGGAGTGTCGCGCTCTGCCACCATCACCATTGCGTACCTCCTCAAACACACGCGCATGGCGATGGCTGACGCCTACAAGTTCGTGAAGGGCAAGCGAGCCATCATATCCCCAAACTTCAACTTCATGGGGCAGCTCCTCGAGTTTGAGCAGGACCTCAACGAAGGGGTCTCCCCGAGGATCTTACAGCCGAGACTGCAAGGCATCGAGAGTAGCGTCTGACGTCACACACGCCATTGGACGTCTCTTTTGACACGGCAATACGGGTCTATGACGTCATGAGCTAAAAATACATTTCTAGAAACATTTCACTTTGTGGGACTGGTACCCTATAAGTTTCTGACGTCACTTCCTGGAACTCGACAAAAAAACGGAAGTAAACAAAGGAATACCCCCTTAAGGGTTATCAATGGGTATTTGGAATGTTCACCCATCGTGCACCGGCTGCATCCCAATTCACACCTTGGAGAGAAGGCCTTTATTCACTTCTAATGTGCTGGTACTCTGTATAAGTGTGGCCCATCTATCTACCATTAAATGGACTACCTAACATATGAATGAGACGTTTACACATGCACTATGTGCGTGTGCTTATTTTTACACGAGACTGCTGACACAGGACACACACACCGACACACATCGTGACGCCATCTGCTGTTGTGACGTCATCGAGTGTTTGTGACGTAGTAAATTATATCAAAATCCAAAGCGAACTTGTGACTGCAATAAAGCAGGCGATTGCATTTTAATATTTATAGTTTTTTGTGAGCATTTATTTGTCCTATCCCTTATTTCTACATTAGAACTTTCAATGAGAATAAACGGAACATTCAATAGATGAAACATTTGAATGCACTTGTCTTTTGAAGACATTTTTGATTGACTGATTGATGAATTAATTGGTTGTTAGCAAAGTCACTATGACACCTGTGGTTGGCATTTGGCATTATTGCATTTAGCTCAGCTGCTGAAGCCAAACATAGTGACACACGGGCCCATGTCAGTGACAGATATCGGCAATGTCAGTGACACACGAGTACATGTCAGTCACAGACGCACACATGTCAATGACACACTTGCCAACAGAAAAAAAGGTTTTCTAAAATAAGAGAAACATGACTAGACATCAAGTCATGTGACTAGACATAAAGTCATGTGACTAGACATAAATTCATGTGACTAGACATAAAGTCATGTGACTAGACATAAAGTCATGTGACTAGACATAAAGTCATGTGACTAGACATAAAGCCATGTGACTAGACATAAAGCCATGTGACTAGACATAAAGTCATGTGACTAGACATAAAGTCATGTGACTAGACAGAAAGTCATGTGACTAGACATAAAGTCATGTGACTAGACATAAAGCCATGTGACTAGACATAAAGCCATGTGACTAGACATAAAGTCATGTGACTAGACATAAAGTCATGTGACTAGACATAAAGTCATGTGACTAGACATAAAGCCATGTGAATAGACAATAAGCCATTTAATATACGCCTGTAAATATTTCCAATGTTACGTCCAGCCTTCTATCACGTGTTGTGAAACAGCAGCCTGCCCCCCCCCCCCCCCAACCCCACCTTTTTTAAACATAGTAATGTATTTGTTACTTTGTTGTACTCCTCCCTCCATAACTCTAGACCATTCGATGTTGTTCTGGTGTTTTATCGTTTTATATTTTAGTCACCACCCGCAACTCCAGACAATTTAATCGAGTTATCTCATTTAAATAGAACTCTTTTATTTATTAAAAAATATTCCAGAAATCAACTCCCTGAATTGTTCCCCCCTAAATGTGATTTTTTATTGTGAACTAAATTCTGTAGTCTTGTATCTTTATGAACTTCATTCTTGTATCTTTATGAACTTCATTCTTGTATCTTTATGAACTTCACTCTTGTATCTTGCCTTGATCAAACCAGTTTAAAGTTGACCTACTTCAGGAGGACGTATTCGACAAGTGTTGACTTTAAGATATTTCAATGTTAACCTTCACATAGGACATTTCGTATTCAACAAGTGTTGACTTTAAGATATTTCAATGTTAACCCTTACATAGGACATTTCCATTTAAGTCAACACATAGGACATTTCCATTTAAGTCAACACATTGGACATTTCCATTTAAGTCAACACAAAGGACATTTCCATCTAGGCCTTCACCTCGGACATTAAAATATTAGCTTTCACATAGGACATTTAAATGTTAGCCTTTGCATAGGACATTTAAATATTAGCTTTCACATAGGGCATTTAAATATTAGCCTTCGCATGGGACTTTTAAATATTAGCTTTCACATAGGACATTTAAATGTTAGCCTTCGCATAGGACATTTAAATATTAGCTTTCACATAGGACATTTAAATATTAGCCTTCAAATATGACATTTAGATGGAAGCCTTCACACAGGACATATACATTTTAGAAATCACATAGGACATTTTTAAACAGCTGTAGCTGTTCGTGATTTGTTTAACTCAACCTATATTACTTATTTGACTAAGAATATGAGTGATTTGATTGGCTGGCAAGTTAAGTGATTTGATTGGCTGACAATGGTAGTGCATTTGATTGGCTGACAAATTTTAGTCGATTTGATTGGCTGACAAATATATTAAATTTGATTGGCTGGCAAGTTTAGTGATTTGATTGGCTGACAAATATATTAAATTTGATTGGCTGGCAAGTTAAGTGATTTGATTGGCTGACAAATTTATTAAATTTGATTGGCTGATAAGTTTTAGTCGATTTGATTGGCCAACCAAGATTGGTATCTCAGGGGTTTTTGTTTGTATCTGGAAAGAAGCATATTCATGATACAAATACTATTTTGTATCTTTATAATGTCTCATAATTTAATCGTTTAGAGTCATTGTGGATATCATGTTTATTTATTATCATTGTTATCTATTTTGTGTTTAGTTTTTAAGCAAATCGCTGATGAGTTAATCAGGACATTTTCATAGGGAACTTTGCAATTATTTTGTATCCAATGAAATCAGTTTATCAACTTAATGGCAGCATTTATATGAAAGGCAGAAAAATATAATCAATCTGTAGACGAAGATAATGTGTATCATTAGAAGATACCGTGTATCTAAAGTGTGTACTTGGAAGATAAAGTGTCTCGTTTGTAAATAAGTGTGTCATTAGCAGATTATGTGTCTGAATTGTGTCGTTAGAAGATTATGTGTGCCTAAAGTGTGTCGTTAGAAGATAATGTGTGCCTAAAGTGTGTCCTTAGAAGATAATGTGTGCCTAAAGTGTGTCCTTAGAAGATAATGTTGCCTAAAGGGTGTCGTTAGAAGAAAAGGATATTTGCTAGAACATGGCACGTATTGCTAGAAGATAATGTATGTCGTTAATAGAAGTGAGACCAAGGACCAACATACAACATTTAGCATACAACATTTAGCATACAACATTCCTATTGTTCAATATGCTTGAAGAAATCAAGAAGTCAAAAATGTTGGGCT
This sequence comes from Omphiscola glabra, assembly GCA_964017045.1. Taxonomy (NCBI): domain Eukaryota; kingdom Metazoa; phylum Mollusca; class Gastropoda; family Lymnaeidae; genus Omphiscola; species Omphiscola glabra. The sequence continues at coordinate 4,021,486 of OZ024797.1, forward strand.
GCTAATTAAAGGTTCGATATGTGTGTATGTTCTGTTATTGGTGCACTAAATGATGTGTACATCTCATAGACATGAGTAGTGTGGGGCAAACGTACATGGATGCATTAAGCTATATGGGCATATTTTTGCAGAAGAGTATTAGGCTACATGGGCTTTTGTGATTGTGTTAGGCTACGTGGGCATAGGTGTTCATAAGTGTTAGGCTACGTGGGCATAGGTGTTCATAAGTGTTAGGCTACGTGGGCATAGGTGTTCATAAGTGTTAGGCTACGTGGGCATAGGTGTTCATAAGTGTTAGGGTACATGGGCATAGGTGTTCATAAGTGTTAGGGTACATGGGCATAGGTGTTCATAAGTGTTAGGGTACATGGGCATAGGTGTTCATAAGTGTTAGGCTACGTGGGCATAGGTGTTCATAAGTGTTAGGCTACGTGGGCATAGGTGTTCATAAGTGTTAGGGTACATGGGCATAGGTGTTCATAAGTGTTAGGGTACATGGGCATAGGTGTTCATAAGTGTTAGGGTACGTGGGCATAGGTGTTCATAAGTGTTAGGGTACATGGGCATAGGTGTTCATAAGTGTTAGGCTACATGGGCATAGGTGTTCATAAGTGTTAGGCTACGTGGGCATAGGTGTTCATATGTGTTAGGCTACGTGGGCATAGGTGTTCATAAGTGTTAGGCTACGTGGGCATAGGTGCTCATAAGTGTTAGGGTACATGGGCATAGGTGTTCATAAGTGTTAGGGTACATGGGCATAGGTGTTCATAAGTGTTAGGGTACATGGGCATAGGTGTTCATAAGTGTTAGGCTACGTGGGCATAGGTGTTCATAAGTGTTAGGCTACGTGGGCATAGGTGTTCATAAGTGTTAGGCTACGTGGGCATAGGTGTTCATAAGTGTTAGGGTACATGGGCATAGGTGTTCATAAGTGTTAGGGTACATGGGCATAGGTGTTCATAAGTGTTAGGGTACATGGGCATAGGTGCTCATAAGTGTTAGGGTACATGGGCATAGGTGTTCATAAGTGTTAGGCTACATGGGCATAGGTGTTCATAAGTGTTAGGGTACATGGGCATAGGTGTTCATAAGTGTTAGGCTACGTGGGCATAGGTGTTCATAAGTGTTAGGCTACGTGGGCATAGGTGTTCATAAGTGTTAGGCTACGTGGGCATAGGTGTTCATAAGTGTTAGGGTACATGGGCATAGGTGTTCATAAGTGTTAGGCTACGTGGGCATAGGTGTTCATAAGTGTTAGGCTACGTGGGCATAGGTGTTCATAAGTGTTAGGCTGCGTGGGCATAGGTGATTGTTGGGCTGTATCTTATAATTGACATAAATAATTATTTTTTATTATAACAAAGTGCAAAAAGTGCCTTTAATGTTAACACCCCACCTCATGTATGCCCCACCCCACCTCATGTATGCCCCACCCACCTCATGTATGCCCCACCTCATGTGTGCCCCAACCAATCTGATATAAACGCCGCCCCACATCTGACCCATCTTAGTACTGATACCATCCTCTCTTATATATTAGTATCCATACCATACTATTAAGATGGTGCTGTAACATAGGAACCTGCTACTTCTCCTCAGTCCAATATCAACAGCTTACAATCAAAATACAGTATGAACATCATCTAGTAGCCCCCTGGTCTGCTAGAACAGCCCAAATAGTTTGATATGTTTTATAGAAATATAACTAGATGTCAAATGTCATGCTGGATGTCAGCCTAGTTTTGTCCCCTTTACATCCCCGCCCCCAAATCACTGCCAAACAATGAGACCACGTGACTATAAAGGACCAATGGTGGTCGACCTACCCCGCACATGATGTTGTGAGGTCTTTGTGTATTGAAGTTATTGAACATATAGGGCATTTGTTAGTGGCTGTCAGCATTCATGTACTTGACATGTGACACACTCTATTGATATATATTCAATATGTTTATTTGTTGTATTTAGAATTGAGACTGTGTTTTTGAATGTATGTGTAATGTCAGAGAGGATGGGGGCATTTGAATGTATGTGTAATGTCAGAGAGGATGGGGGGCAACACGCTTCTAGCGAAACTCAATTTTGGAAGGAAAGTGTAATTATAGCATTATTTAGTTTTGTCATGGATGGCTCCGTGCGTTGAATGCGTGTCTAAATGGGTCATTAGAGTTAGATGTGTCTGGGTGTGTCTCTGTGTGTCTGACTGGAATCAATGCTTCGTTTTCTGGATTTTGTGTCCCCATTTTCCTGTGTCCCCATTTTCATGTGTCCCCATATCATCGTTATATTGAAATTTGTTTTAAACATTAATAAATTGATATTAATCAAAATCAGACACTAGTCTTAAGTTTTTGTTTGTTTGTTTTGATGTCATGTCTGTAGGGTTGTAATGTCTTCTTCTTCTTTCGCCTCTTCGTCCTCAAGGAACAGCTGCCGATCTTCATCGACGTCTGTGATCCTTCCTAGGACATAGGCTGCCTACAAGAGACCTCCAGGCATCACAATCATGAGCCAATCTCTCCAGCTTCCCCAAGTGTGGCCAAGTTTCTTCGTATCTGCTTCCTTTTCACGGCGCCAAGTGTTCCTCGGCCTTCCTCTTTTCCGTTTTCCTTGAGGGTTCCAGTTCAAGGCTTGTCTAGTTATGCTGGAGGCAGGTTTCCTGAGTGTATGGCCGATCCATCTTCTCTGGAGGATCTCTTGTTCTACCAGTTTCTGCTTTGTCCGTTGCCATAGTTTCTGGTTGCTGATTCTGTCGGGCCAGTGAATCCCGAGAATCCTTCTTAGGCAGTTATTGATAAAGGACTGGATTCTCTTCATATTCACAGTAGGGGTTTTTGTAATGCTGTAATGTTTTCTGGTGTAGTTTTAGATTTCAAGAACTTCTAGCACGAGTTAAAAAGATATCTACACCATCGTTTGAGAAGAGTGTGTATAATCTCTACACCATCTTGTAAGAAGAGAGTATATACAATCTCTACACCATCCTGTTAGACGAGTGTATATAATCTCTACACCATCTGGTATAAAATAGTTCATGATCTGTTGGGACTGCTATTCGTCCCATACGTTGGTCTGACGTCATCATAATCAGGTATGTGATATTAATGAAAAAGGTTAATATACAGGTGTCGCTATAAATGAGGCACATAGATATGTCGCTATAAATGAAGCATATATACGTGTCACTATAAACGAAACGTACGCCGGTGCTTCTATAAATGATGGAGATACAGGTGCTTCTATGAATGAGGGAGATACAGGTGCTTCTATGAATGAGGGAGATACAGGTGCTTCTATGAATGAGGGAGATACAGGTGCTTCTATAAATGAGGGAGATACAGGTGCTTCTATAAATGATGGAGATACAGGTGCTTCTATAAATAAGGGAGATACAGGTGCTTCTATGAATAAGGGAGATACAGGTGCTTCTACAAATAAAGTATTTACAGGGGTTTCTATAAATGAAGACTTTACAAGTTTTTGTAAATTTGTAAAGGTGCTTTAGAAATAAAGAATATACAGGTGTATTTCCAAACGAACCATTATATGAAGATGGTCTAGACAGGGCAGTTTTTGCAGCAGCGGAGGCCCTGGGCACAGCAAGGCACTGAGGCCCACAACCTTTTATATGCTCAGGGCCGTGCGAAGGAGGGGGCGAGAGGGCCAATCATACCTGGCGCCACTATCAGGGGGCGGCAAAATCGTCTTAAGATAGGCCCTTAATGGTGAATTAGACGATTAAAACCCCTTGTACTTCACATAGACAGGGGCGGCAACATGGTCTTACTAGTAGTGTGCATTGGGCACCGCTTTTCCTTGGAACGGCTGTATATAGATGTCTACCTTACTATTTAGATCATGTTATGGAAAGCACAACGGCCTAGGTTGTCTAGCTTACTATTCAAGTCATGTTATGAAAAGCATAGGTTTTCCGCTGCGTTTTCACCATTTTCTTTCAGTTAATATTTTCCTCGGGGTGGGGGGAGGGGGGTATATGGAGTATTTCAGGCGTTCGAGGGAGGGGGACAGGGCATCTATCAGCACCGACATTAGGACTTATGTTTCCCAGGGCCAGCTCTGACTTTGTCGACACAGCCATACATAACCATAAGATATTCATTCTGGTAGTGGATCCCCCTGGGGGTATGATATTTGCCCAGCTTACGTTCGTCCAAGAATATTTACCGGTACAATACGAATACGTATATCAATTTAAAGAAAATCATAATTTTTGTCCAATCACAACCATACATAACCATAAGATATTCATTCTGGAAGTGGATCCCCCTGGAGGTATGATATTTGGGAGCCCCCTGGGGGTAGGATATTTGGGAGCCCCCTGGGGGTATGATATTTGGGGGCCCCCTGGGGGTATGATATTTGCCCAGCTTACGTTCGTCCAAGAATATTTACCGGTACAATACGAATACGTATATCAATTTAAAGAAAATCATAATTTTTGTCCGATCAAAACAATCCTTGTATTTATTTAAATTCGTTACATTCGTCACATTAGTACATTCGTTACATTAGTTACATTCGTTACATTAGTTACATAAGTTACATTTGTTACATTAGTTACATTCGTTATATTAGTTACATTCGTTACATTAGTTACATTCGTTACACTCGTTACTTTAGTTACATGTCACTTTAATTGGGGAGGGAGAAGAGATTGAGGGTGGCAAACGAATCGAGTGGGGAAAAGGGGGGGGGGGGTGAAGATAGGTCTCAGTCTTAACAGTAAGCGACTCCCCGCAAAATGATTTATAGATTCAAAAAGGATGAGATGCATTTTGGCGCACACGTGAATTTAGTTTTGCATCATTCTACACTTAACCGGCTAGCAACAGAACACATTTCTACTTAAAAGTTAGGTTCCCTTGACCATGCATGGGTTACTTATGTCATTTTTTATTTTTAGTTGTCTCTCAGTAATAATGTTCTTTTATAGTTGTCTTTAAAACTATTTATTTGTTGAAACTAATTCATCAAGGAATGAATATTTTTAAAAAAAATAATAATATAATAATTATCATTTAGGATTTCACTTAAATCTTAACTATGTTTTTTTAATTACCACTAGCAAGAAAATAATGAATGGATTTTTCTCTTCAATTTGACTAATTTGACAAGTTAGCCACTACATTGAGCCAGATTGCCAGCAGAATGTTGAGCCAGATTGCCAGCAGAATGTTGAGCCAGATTGCCAGCAGAATGTTGAGCCAGATTGCCAGCAGAATGTTGAGCCAGATTGCCAGCAGAATGTTGAGCCAGATTGCCAGCAGAATGTTGAGCCAGATTGCCAGCAGAATGTTGAGCCAGATTGCCAGCAGAATGTTGAGCCAGATTGCCAGCAGAATGTTGAGCCAGATTGCCAGCAGAATGTTGAGCCAGATTGCCAACAGAATGTTGAGCCAGATTGCCAGCAGAATGTTGAGCCAGATTGCCAGCAGAATGTTGAGCCAGATTGCCAGCAGAATGTTGAGCCAGATTGCCAGCAGAATGTTGAGCCAGATTGCCAGCAGAATGTGATGGACGGTTCAAAAGATTTAAGAGAGTCACAGGTGTTCCAAGAACTTGTTGGTTCTTGATTGAAGAATTTAGAGAATCTTTTTTTATTTGGTTTAGTACAGGGGTCCAATAACACATAAAGAATTAAGCTGCCGAGTTTTCACCCAGTGGCGTAGCGAGCTTAACTCGCGCCCGGGGCACAATACCTTTTTAGCGCCCCCCCCCTATTCGAAAACCATACAATATTATAGTAAAATATACCATTTGGCGCCCCTTTGTTAGTAGCGCCCGGGGCATGATGTCCCCCTTGCCCACCCCTCACTACGCCACTGTTTTCACCAATGTTTGAAACCAATCGACAGCATCTATTCTAATCGAAATGTCATTCGGTACAGTAATAATAATTTGTAAAAATTAATTATTATTTTTGTTATTAAAAATTTATTAATTTTTTTAAGTCAGGGAAAAAAGTGAAAATCTATCATTGCACCCTCGGGGGTGTACATCCAATGCCGGATTTCCGATAAGCCCAACCTAGCTAGGCCATGACCCAGGGGCTGTCATGTAAAGGCTGCCGTCATGTAAAGGCTGATGTCATGTAAAGGCTGATGTCATGTAAAGGCTGATGTCATGTAAAGGCTGATGTCATGTAAAGGCTGCTGTCATGTAAAGGCTTCTGCCATTTTAAGGCTGATGTCATGTAAAGGCTGCTGTCATGTAAAGGCTGATGTCATGTAAAGGCTGCTGTCATGTAAAGGCTGATGTCATGTAAAGGCTTCCGCTATGTTAAGGCTGATGTCATGTAAAGGCTGATGTCATGTAAAGGCTGATGTCATGTAAAGGCTGATGTCATGTAAAGGCTGCTGTCATGTAAAGGCTTCTGCCATTTTAAGGCTGATGTCATGTAAAGGCTGCTGTCATGTAAAGGCTGATGTCATGTAAAGGCTGCTGTCATGTAAAGGCTGATGTCATGTTAAGGCTGATGTCATGTAAAGGCTGCTGTCATGTAAAGGCTGATGTCACGTTAAGGCTGCTGTCATGTTAAGGCTGATGTCATGTTAAGGCTGATGTCATGTAAAGGCTGCTGTCATGTAAAGGCTGCTGTCATGTAAAGGCTGATGTCATGTAAAGGCTGCTGTCATGTTAAGGCTGCTGTCCATGGGTATTACAGATGATTTAAACACATCCTCTTTGTCGTTCGCCTATGGCACCTGGCTTGTTGCTTTTCTTTTCTCGAGTCACGTGACCAGTCAAACACTAAACTCATCCACGTGGCCAGTCAAACACTAAACTCATCCACGTGGCCAGTCAAACACTAAACTCATCCACGTGACCAGTCAAACACTAAACTCATCCACGTGACCAGTCAAACACTAAACTCATCCACGTGGCCAGTCAAACACTAAACTCATCCACGTGGCCAGTCAAACACTAAACTCATCCACGTGACCAGTCAAACACTAAACTCAGCCACGTGACCAGTCAAACACTAAACTCATCCACGTGGCCAGTCAAACACTAAACTCATCCACGTGGCCAGTCAAACACTAAACTCATCCACGTGACCAGTCAAACACTAAACTCATCCACGTGACCAGTCAAACACTAAACTCATCCACGTGGCCAGTCAAACACTAAACTCATCCACGTGGCCAGTCAAACACTAAACTCATCCACGTGACCAGTCAAACACTAAACTCAGCCACGTGACCAGTCAAACACTAAACTCATCCACGTGGCCAGTCAAACACTAAACTCATCCACGTGGCCAGTCAAACACTAAACTCATCCACGTGACCAGTCAAACACTAAACTCAGCCACGTGACACAACAAAGCCACGTTCAACTAAAACAAAGATTTTAAAAAATCAATTATTCCTGACTCATGCGAAAGCACATTCCCATCAAAAGTATGTGCAAGCAGATTCCCATCAAAAGTATGTGCAAGCAGATTCCCATCAAAAGTATGTGCAAGCAGATTCCCATCAAAAGTATGTGCAAGCAGATTCCCATCAAAAGTATGTCCAAGCAGATTCCCATCAAAAGTATGTGCAAGCAGATTCCCATCAAAAGTATGTGCAAGCAGGTTCCCATCAAAGTATGTGCAAGCAGATTCCATCAAAAGTATGTGCAAGCAGGTTCCCATTAAAAGTATGTGCAAGCAGATTCCATCAAAAGTATGTGCAAGCAGGTTCCATCAAAAGTATGTCCAATCAGGTTCCCATCAAAAGTATGTCCAAGCAGGTTCCCATCAAAAGTATGTGCAAGCAGATTCCATCAAAAGTATGTGCAAGCAGATTCCCATCAAAAGTATGTGCACGCAGATTCCATCAAAAGTATGTCCAAGCAGGTTCCCATGAAAAGTATGTGCAAGCAGATTCCATCAAAAGTATTTCCAAGCAGATTCCATCAAAAGTATGTCCAAGCAGGTTCCCATGAAAAGTATATGCAAGCAGATTCCATCAAAAGTATGTGCAAGCAGGTTCCCATCAAAAGTATGTGCAAGCAGATTCCATCAAAAGTATGTCCAAGCAGGTTCCCATGAAAAGTATATGCAAGCAGATTCCATCAAAAGTATGTGCAAGCAGATTTCCATGAAAAGTATGTGCAAGCAGATTCCATCAAAAGTATTTCCAAGCAGGTTCCATCAAAAGTATGTCCAAGCAGGTTCCATCAAAAGTATGTCCAAGCAGGTTCCATCAAAAGTATGTCCAAGCAGATTCCATCAAAAGTATGTGCAAGCAGATTCCATCAAAATTATGTGCAAGCAGATTCCCATGAAAAGTATGTGCAAGCAGATTCCATCAAAAGTATGTGCAAGCAGGTTCCCATCAAAGTATGTGCAAGCAGATTCCATCAAAAGTATGTGCAAGCAGGTTCCCATTAAAAGTATGTGCAAGCAGATTCCATCAAAAGTATGTGCAAGCAGGTTCCATCAAAAGTATGTCCAATCAGGTTCCCATCAAAAGTATGTGCAAGCAGGTTCCCATCAAAAGTATGTGCAAGCAGATTCCATCAAAAGTATGTCCAAGCAGGTTCCCATTAAAAGTATGTGCAAGCAGGTTCCCATGAAAAGTATTGGTCCCTTTACATAAAAAATAGCCCCAATCTCCAATCGGCCATGTTCAATCGGCACTTTTATGACGCCACCTTGCCGCCATCTGTGCAGCACTCCCAACCGGAAGTGACTCGTGGGCGAAGACAGCAGATCGATATCCAAATACAATGTGGTCGATTATCCCAATTTAGATATTTGCGCTTTACAGCGTTACAGCTTAAAACTGCCTTTAATGACTTGCATGATTTTTATAATATCATTTTATGAACATCATATAATCATTGTTTTACCATTGAGTTAGAATTGTTATGTGTCCCTTAGAATTGTCAACAGCATGTGTACAGCTGGCATTGCCAACAGCATGTGTACAGCTAGCTTTGTGAACAGTCTGTGCGTAGCTTGCATTGTCAACAACCTTTGAGTAGCTTGCATTGACAGCCTGTGATTTGCTAGCTTTTTCAATAGCTTGTGATAAGTTAGCATTGTGAACAGCCTGAGAAGAGCTAGCATTGTCAACAGCCTGTGACTAGCTAGCATTGTCAACAGTCTGTGACTAGCAAGCATTGTCAACAGCCTGAGACTAGCTAGCATTGTCAACAGCTTGTGACTAGCTAGCATTGTCAACAGCCTGAGACTAGCTAGCACTGTCAACAGTCTGGGACTAGCTAGCATTGTCACAGTCTGTGACTAGCTAGCATTGTCAACAGCAGAGACTAGCTAGCATTGTCAACAGCCTGAGACTAGCTAGCATTGTCAACAGCCTGAGAAGAGCTAGCATTGTCAACAGCCTGAGACTAGCTAGCATTGTCAACAGCCTGAGACTAGCTAGCATTGTCAACAGCCTGAGACTAGCTAGCATTGACAACAGCCTGGGACTAGCTAGCATTGACAACAGCCTGAGACTAGCTAGCATTGACAACAGCCTGAGACTAGCTAGCATTGACAACAGCCTGAGACTAGCTAGCATTGACAACAGCCTGGGACTAGCTAGCATTTTCAACAGCCTGAGACTAGCTAGCATTGACAACAGCCTGGGACTAGCTAGCATTGACAACAGCCTGAGACTAGCTAGCATTGACAACAGCCTGAGACTAGCATAGGTTTCCAAGCGTGTTTGGTCGCGACCATGCTAAATTAGCAAAACTAGAAATATAAGTGTACGAATGTACACAAAATTAATGCAGGATAATAAAATTATTTACACTTTTTAAAAAACCAGATTGAAAGTGATAGTTCGTACATTAAAAAAATGTTCGTTGTTAAATTCGGCGCTCCACAGAAAACCCCCAAGCACCTTATTGGGGTCGTCATCCCATGTTTTGGAACCAGTGGACCAAATCAACACATATGACGAGATCAACACATATGACCAGATCAACACATATGACCAGATCAACACATATCAACACATATCACCAGATCAACACATATGACCAGATCAACACAGATGACCAGATCAACACATATGACCAGATCAACACAGATGACAAGATCAACACAGATGACCAGATCAACACATATCACCAGAACAAGACATATCACCATATCAACACATATCACCAGATCAACACATATCATCAGATCAACACATATAACCAGATCAACACAGATGACCAGAGCAACACATATGACCAGATCAACACATATCACCAGATCAACACATATCACCAGATCAACACAGATGACCAGAGCAACACAGATGACCAGAACAACACATATGACCAGAGCAACACAGATGACCAGATCAACACACATGACCAGATCAACACATATCACCAGATCAACACAGATGAACAGATCAACACAGATGACCAGATCAACACAGATGACCAGATCAACACAGATGACCAGATCAACACAGATGACCAGATGAACACAGATGACCAGATCAACACATATGACCAGATCAACACAGATGACCAGATCAACACAGATGACCAGATCAACGCAGATGACCAGATAAACACAGATGACCAGATCAACACAGATGACCAGATCAACACAGATGACCAGATCAACACAGATGACCAGATCAACACATATGACCAGATCAACACATATGACCAGATCAACACAGATGACCAGATCAACACATATGACCAGAGCAACACAGATTTTGGCAAATGATAAAACTTTTAATAATTTAATAAAGGTAGGTCAAGTGATCCTTTATTGATTGCTGATTGGATACACTAAATTATGGAAGAAATATTAAATTCTCTTCCTCAAAACAAATAGACCAAGAGCAGGGTCTGAGCAGGATGCAGTCAGTGTGCGAGCAGGTTGCAAGTAAGGGCAGGACTGGCAGAGAGCATGCTGAAGTAGGGGAGAGCTGGGTTAGGACAGGGTGATAAGGAACGGATAATAAAAGGACTGGGTTTAAGCTGTGTGAAGGAAATTGGAGAACAAAGTTCTGTGCAAGCGTGATGTCTTTCTATTTCAAACTTAAACATACCGTGTGAGAGCTGTGTGAAGGAAATTGGAGAACAAAGTTCTGTGCAAGCGTGATGTCTTTCTATTTCAAACTTAAACATACCTTGTGAGAGCTGTGTGAAGGAAATTGGAGAACAAAGTTCTGTGCAAGCGTGATGTCTTTCTATTTCAAACTTAAACATACCTTGTGAGAGCTGTGTGAAGGAAATTGGAGAACAAAGTTCTGTGCAAGCGTGATGTCTTTCTATTTCAAACTTAAACATACCTTGTGAGAGCTGTGTGAAGGAAATTGGAGAACAAAGTTCTGTGCAAGCGTGATGTCTTTCTATTTCAAACTTAAACATACCTTGTGAGAGCTGTGTGAAGGAAATTGGAGAACAAAGTTCTGTGCAAGCGTGATGTCTTTCTATTTCAAACTTAAACATACCTTGTGAGAGCTGTGTGAAGGAAATTGGAGAACAAAGTTCTGTGCAAGCGTGATGTCTTTCTATTTCAAACTTAAACATACCTTGTGAGAGCTGTGTGAAGGAAATTGGAGAACAAAGTTCTGTGCAAGCGTGATGTCTTTCTATTTCAAACTTAAACATACCTTGTGAGAGCTGTGTGAAGGAAATTGGAGAACAAAGTTCTGTGCAAGCGTGATGTCTTTCTATTTCAAACTTAAACATACCTTGTGAGAGCTGTGTGAAAACAGGGTGAGAGAATGGTGAGAGAGATGAGAGAGCAGGGTGTGTTGGACTTACTGAGATCAGGGTTTGTGGACTTGCTGAGAGCAGGGTGTTGGGTTTTCTTATAACTTGAAATATAAACTCCATCGGCTTGAAGAAAACAACATAATACCGCGATGTCCTAAGATACTAAAAGAAAGAGTACAACATACCTCTTTGCACTGACTTGTGTCTCAAGTTCAAATACAAAATAATATTGTACTGAGACAAAAGCTACAACAACCTCCCCCCCCCCTCAAAAAAAATAATATTTTGTTCTCAGAGGAAAATTACCAGGGACATTTCCTTTTGCTGTGTTCATCGTATGTTTCAGAGATAGTTTGACGTCTAAGGGTCGGTTCACACGGTCAAATTTCGCGTCAAGCATTTGATGCAATTCGTGTATGAAGCCTTGTCACAACTTTTAAATTACTATTTGATCAAATTCCCCAAAAAGGAAACCACGCGCAAAATAGTGCGTTCATACAACAATTTGACGCGAAATTTGATCGTGTGAACCGACCCATAGTCATGGGTCGTGACACGTTATTATCCTGGTGATTTCATTTTCATCTAATGAATGTATACCACATTGTCCCTATTCATCTAATGAATGTATACCACATTGTCCCTATTCATTTAATGAATTGTATACCACATTGTCCCTATTTATCTAATGAATATAAACCACATTGTCCCCATGCAACTAGGGAATATGAACCACATTGTCCCTACGCCACAACCAAATTAGCCATAAAACCAGCTGACTGCACTGTTCTATTTATAGAAGTTGATCTCATCATTTCTATCGATTGGACGCTGGTCGCACAGCCCTGCCGCATTGCTCGCAAGACGGGAAGTGACGTCATAGGAAGCGTCTGCCCCATTAATCGGTGTTGTCGCGTTTCAGATGTCGTTTTTTCAGATGTCGTTTTTTCAGATGTCGTTAATTTTGATGTTATTAGCTAATACTGATTCTAATGTGCTTTTTTTTTTTACGGGAAACGCTCATATAAGATCTCACAAAAACAACACACAACACAAACACATCGTACAAACACTACACACTAATGCATAACACAAACACATCGCACAAACACAGCACACTAATGCATAACACAAACACATCGCACAAACACAGCACACTAAGACATAACACAAACACATCGCACAACACAACACACTAACACATAACAGAAACACATCGCACAAACACAACACACTAACACATAACACCAATCGTTGCTTTTCTTTTCTCGAGTCACGTGGCCAGTCAAACACTAAACTAATCAAGTCTTTGACACAACAAGGCTTGGTACAACAAGGCTTGGTACAACAAGGCTTGGTACAACTCAATCAAAGATTAAAACCATCAATTATTCCTGACTCATGCGAAAGCAGATTCCCATCAAATGTATGTGCAAGCAGATTCCCATCAAATGTATGTGCAAGCACATTCCCATCAAAAGTATGTGCAAGCAGATTCCCATCAAATGTATGTGCAAGCAGATTCCCATCAAATGTATGTGCAAGCAGATTCCCATCAAATGTATGTGCAAGCACATTCCCATCAAAAGTATGTGCAAGCAGATTCCCATCAAATGTATGTGCAAGCAGATTCCCATCAAAAGTATGTGCAAGCAGGTTCCCATCAAATGTATGTGCAAGCAGATTCCCATCAAAAGTATGTGCAAGCAGATTCCCATCAAAAGTATGTGCAAGCAGATTCCCATCAAATGTATGTGCAAGCAGATTCCCATCAAAAGTATGTGCAAGCAGGTTCCCATCAAATGTATGTGCAAGCAGGTTCCCATCAAATGTATGTGCAAGCAGATTCCCATCAAAAGTATGTGCAAGCAGATTCCTATCAAAAGTATGTGCAAGCAGGTTCCTATCAAGTGTTCCACATAACACAAACACATCGCACAAACACAGCACACTAACACATAACACAAACACATCGTACAAAACATGTTTTCATGTAGACAGGGCAATAATAGCACACACACATTAAAACTTTCTGACTGTTGGATGTTGGGTGATAGTTGATATCCACAACGCTTGGTATCATATAGTTGTTATCACAAATGTTGGATATCTTACAGCTGATATCCCAATTGTTGGATATCGTACAGCTGATATTCCAATTGTTGGTATCGTACAGCTGATGTTCCAAATTTTAGATATCGTACAGCTCATATCCCAAATGTGGGATATCGTACAGCTGAAATCCCAAATGTTAGATATCGTACAACTCATATCCCAACTGTGGGATATCGTACAGCTCATATCCCAAATGTGGGATATCGTACAGCTCATATCCCAAATGTGGGATATGGTACAGCTGATATCCCAAATGTGGGATATCGTACAGCTGAGCACCTAAACATGTCAGGCACGCGCCTGTAGGTCAAATCTCGCACGTTTTCCCACGGTCCTAACTGACTCATGCCACGAAATTCTGCTAACTCGGAGGGTTGGGGGGGGGGTCATGTTGGCGGGGTCAGGTTAGAGGGGGTGGGTTGGTGAGCGTGTGAGAGTCATGTTGGTAGAGGTAAGATAAAGAAGGTGTTAATGTCATAGGATGGATGTTTTAAAAACAAGATAACAACAAATGCCATTTATAGTCGATGACAGCATATGTCATATATAGCCAATGACAACATAGTCATATGTAGTCGATGACAAAAGATGGAGTATGGTCAACGCCATGACAGCAGTTTGCTGGCCTGCATAGTCTGATAAATTGGTGGATTAGTTTATGGTACAATAGGATAGTGAATTAAATAAATGGATATTACATGGATTAGATATCCAGACGGTTTGATTGGTTAGTAGGACAAGATTTATCCATAAGGTCGATGTGTTGATATGTTAATCTATATGGTGTTTGATTGGATAGGTTGACCCATATGGTGGATATGTTGATACGCTGAAATATATGGTGGATGTGTGGATAGGCTGAACAATATATTGGATTTTTTATACATTGATCCATATGGTGCATGTGTGGATATGTTGATCTATATGGGGGATGTGTGGATAGGCTGAATCGGATGGTGGATGCGTTGAACCTGGTGGTTGACGGGTGGATGCGTTGAACCGGATGGTGGATGGATGCAACGAAAAAATTAAATAACAAAAGAAAGTCTGGGGTTGGTTAAGATCTACATTGAAGCAATCTAGATCGTAGCACTCTAGATCGTAGCACTCTAGATTGTAGCACTCTAGATCGTAGCCCTCTAGATCGTAGCACTCTAGATTGTAGCACTCTAGATTGTAGCACTCTAGATCGTAGCACTCTAGATTGTAGCACTGTAGATTGTAGCACCTTGTTTTTGTTGACTGTGTGAAATGGTTGCTTCTTATCTACTGGTGAAATGGTTGCTTGTTATCTACTGGTGAAATGGTTGCTTGTTATCTACTGGTGAAATGGTTGCTTGTTATCTACTGGTGAAATGGTTGCTTGTTATCTACTGGTGAAATGGTTGCTTGTTATCTACTGGTGAAATGGTTGCTTGTTATCTACTGGTGAACTGGGTGCTTGTTATCTACTGGTGAACTGGGTGCTTGTTATCTACTGGTGAAATGGTTGCTTGTTATCTACTGGTGAAATGGTTGCTTGTTATCTACTGGTGAAATGGTTGCTTGTTATATACTGGTGAACTGGTTGCTTGTTATCTACTGGTGAACTGGTTACACTTGTTATCTACTGGTGAAATGGTTACTTGTTATCTACTGTTGAAATGGTTGCTTGTTATCTACTGGTGAAATGGTTGCTTGTTATCTACTGGTGAACTGGTTGCTTGTTATCTACTGGTGAACTGGTTACTTGTTATCTACTGGTTACTTGTTATCTACTGGTGAACTGGTTGCTTGTTATCTACTGGTGAACTGGTTACTTGTTATCTACTGGTGAACTGGTTACTTGTTATCTACTGGTGAACTGGTTGCTTGTTATCTACTGGTGAACTGGGTGCTTGTTATCTACTGGTGAACTGGTTGCTTGTTATCTACTGGTGAACTGGGTGCTTGTTATCTACTGGTGAACTGGGTGCTTGTTATCTACTGGTGAAATGGTTGCTTAAAACCAGCTTGTAATTTCTCACATATACTGCTATGTAATGAGTTGATAGAACTGAAAGCAATGTCTTCTATTTTAAGGCCTCAGATAGCACGGGGGATAGAACTGATTTCTGGGTAAACACAATCTTATGCTTTCAGGTTGGAGTAAAGTTTAGCGGTTGATCGGGGAGTGGGGAGGGGGGAGCCAGGGAGAGGAGCAACCAGGTAGATTGTTTTAGCGCAGTAGTTCTCAAATTTGATGGTACCATACCCCCGAGGGTTGTGGGATGTCCCAGGGGCAGTGAAATGCTCAGGAGAAATAGGGGGGGGGGGCGCTGGGACAGTTCAAGGGAGCGCTGGGACAGTTCAAGGGGGGCGTTGGGACAGTTCAAGTTGACGCACGGGGATAGTTTAAGGGGGCACTGAGACATTTCAAGGGGGCGCTGGGACAGTTCAAGGGGGCGCTTGGAAAGTTCAATGTGGGAAGAGGACGATTACTTATGATATTTAAAAAAATAAATAAATTATAACGCTATAAATTATTTGTAAAATTTAAAAATAAAAATAAATGAAAAGCTATAATGATTATTAGCATTGAAAAAGACTTTATTCAAAGAGTATAGAACTTTTCCTCACACATCATGGAACACGTGATACTTCAAAAAGTACAAAACATGAAATATTGCGTCAATCTGATGGCTACATTCATGACGTCCATCTGATCGCTACTTTAATACGTCCATCTGATGGCTACATTCATGACGTCAATCTGGTCGCTACTTTAATACGTCCATCTGATGGCTACATTCATGACGTCAATCTGGTCGCTACTTTAATACGTCAATCTGATGGCTACATTCACGACGTCCATCTGGTCGCTACTTTAATACGTCCATCTGATGGCTACATTCATGACGTCAATCTGGTCGCTACTTTAATACGTCAATCTGATGGCTAAATTCATGACGTCCATCTGGTCGCTACTTTAATACGTCAATCTGATGGCTACATTCACGACGTCCATCTGGTCGCTACTTTAATACGTCAATCTGATGGCTACATTCACGACGTCCATCTGGTCGCTACTTTAATACGTCAATCTGATGGCTACATTCATGACGTCCATCTGGTCGCTACTTTAATACGTCAATCTGATGGCTACATTCATGACGTCCATCTGGTTGCTACTTTAATACGTCAATCTGATGGCTACATTCATGACGTCCATCTGGTCGCTACTTTAATACGCCAATCTGATGGCTACATTCACGACGTCCATCTGGTCGCTACTTTAATACTTCAATCTGATGGCTACATTCATGACGTCCATCTGGTCGCTACTTTAATTACGTCAATCTGATGGCTACATTCACGACGTCCATCTGGTCGCTACTTTAATACGTCAATCTGGTTGCTGTCTTCATTGCGCCCATCTGATAGCTACCTTCATTGTGCCCATCTGGTAGCTACCTTCATTGTGCCCATCTGGTAGCTACCTTCATTGTGCCCATCTGGTAGCTACCTTCATTGTGCCTATCTGAAAGCTACCTTCATTGCGCCCATCTGGTAGCTACCTTCATTGTGCCCATCTGGTAGCTACCTTCATTGTGCCCATCTGATAGCTACCTTCATTGCGCCAATCTGATAGCTACCTTCATTGCGCACATCTGGTAGCTACCTTCGTTGCGTCTATCTGGTTGCTACATTCATTGTGCCCATCTGATAGCTACCTTCATTGCGCCCATCTGATAGCTACCTTCATTGTGCCCATCTGATAGCTACCTTCATTGTGCCCATCTGATAGCTACCTTCATTGCGCCCATCTGATAGCTAACTTCATTGTGCCCATCTGGTAGCTACCTTCATTGTGCCCATCTGGTAGCTACCTTCATTGCGCCCATCTGGTAGCTACCTTCATTGCGCCCATCTGGTAGCTACCTTCGTTGCGTCTATCTGGTTGCTACATTCATTTAGAAGCTATTTGACAAAGGAATATTATTTTAAATATCACAAGATCTACTACTACAACAAAGACCACTAGATCTACTACTAAAACAAAGACCACTAGATCTACTACTACAACAAAGACCACTAGATCTTCTACTACAACAAAGACCACTAGATCTACTACTAAAACAAAGACCACTATATCTACTACTAAATCAAAGACCACTAGATCTACTACTAAAACAAAGACCACTAGATCTACTACTACTACAACAAAGACCACTAGATCTACTACTAAAACAAAGACCACTAGATCTACTACTACAACATAGACCACTAGATCTACTACTACAACAAAGACCACTAGATCTACTACTACAACAAAGACCACTAGATCTACTACTACAACAAAGACCACTAGATCTACTACTACTACAACAAAGACCACTAGATCTACTACTAAAACAAAGACCACTAGATCTACTACTAAAACAAAGACCACTATATCTACTACTAAAACAAAGACCACTAGATCTACTACTAAAACAAAGACCACTAGATCTACTACTACTACAACAAAGACCACAAGATCTACTACTACTACAACAAAGACCACTAGATCTACTACTACAACAAAGACCACTATATCTACTACTACAACATAGACCACTAGATCTACTACTACAACAAAGACCACTAGATCTACTACTACAACAAAGACCACTAGATCTACTACTACAACAAAGACCACTAGATCTACTACTACTACAACAAAGACCACTAGATCTACTACTAAAACAAAGACCACTAGATCTACTACTACAACAAAGACCACTAGATCTACTATTACAACGAAGGCCACTAGATCTACTACTGCAACATAGACCACTATATCTACTACTACAATAAAGATCACTAGATCTGCTACTACAACAAAGACCACTAGATCTACTACAACAAAGACCATTATATCTACTTCTACAACAAAAACCACTAGATCTACTACTAAAACAAAGACCACTAGATCTACTACTGCAACAAAGACCACTAGATCTACTACTACAACAAAGACCACTAGATCTACTACTACAACAAAGACCACTATATCTACTACTACAACAAAGACCACTAGATATACTACTATAATAAAGATCCCTAGATCTGCTACTACAACAAAGACCACTAGATCTACTACTACAACAAAGATCACTAGATCTGCTACTACAACAAAGACCACTAGATCAACTACTACAACAAAGACCACTAGATCTACTACTGCAACAAAGACCACTAGATCTACTACTACAACAAAGACCACTAGATCTACTACTGCAACAAAGACCACTAGATCTACTACTACAACAAAGACCACTAGATCTACTACTACAACAAAGACCACTATATCTACTACTACAACAAAGACCACTACATCTACTACTACAACAAAGACCACTATATCTACTACTACTACAACAAAGACCACTATATCTACTACTACTACAACAAAGACCACTACAACAAAGACCACTATATCTACTACTACAACAAAGACCACTAGATCTACTACTACAACAAAGACCACTATATCTACTACTACTACAACAAAGACCACTATATCTACTACTACAACAAAGACCACTATATCTACTACTACTACAACAAAGACCACTATATCTACTACTACAACAAAGACCACTATATCTACTACTACAACAAAGACCACTAGATCTACTACTACAACAAAGACCACTAGATCTACTACTACAACATAGACCACTAGATCTACTACTACAACAAAGACCACTAGATCTACTAATACAACAAAGACATCAAACACCTCCCTGCTAAAAAATGTCTTCAAACTTCCATGAAATTAAAATAAAGTTTCGCGTAGATCTTGTTAAGACAAAATAACAAATTTATTTTTGTAGCGAAATGAACTCTGCTTATGAGTGATATTGGCCGATATCCATTGCCGGACCTACAAGAAGAGGAGAGTTAGCAGACGATAATGTTCAAGTATCTGGCGATTTTAAGATATTCTTTAATGAAATTCTACATAGGTGATAAATCCATGTTCAGGTAGAGATGCATTTGGTAGGTGGGATAAACGGCTAAATCTAATTTAAACTTATATTTAGTACCATGAGTTTTGGCTTAGGAGAGGAAATATTTCCTCTAATTACTTCGCAGTGTGGAAACGCAGTGTAGTGAAGCCCCACTGTTGAAACGCACATTTTGGTATTGAAAATCCTATAGTTGTATTAAAAAGCCCATTTTTGTAATGAAAAGCCCATTTTTGTATTGTAACGCCCATTTTGTATTGAAAAAAGCATATTGTTTCCAATATCATATTAAGATATAGCTGGCTCCGTGTTGTAGTCCATGCAAAGATATACAACATTTGGCTCAGAAAGTTGTGATTTAGGAGTGTGATTGTGTAAAGTCAAAGTAGACATGACACAAATGACGTCACTTTACTAAACACATCCAATGCATGCAGTAATCTTATATGCTACTATTTTATTTTTACAATGTTCTATTGTTGTGGTATTGATCTTGTATTGCAGTGCTATTGTTGTGGTATTGATCTTGTATTGCAGTGCTATTGTTGTGGTATTGATCTTGTATTGCAGTGCTATTGTTGTGGTATTGATCTTGTATTGCAGTGCTATTGTTGTGGTATTGATCTTGTATTGCAGTGCTATTGTTGTGGTATTGATCTTGTATTGCAGTGCTATTGTTGTGGTATTGATCTCGTATTGCAGTGCTATTGTTGTGGTATTGATCTCGTATTGCAGTGCTATTGTTGTGGTATTGATCTCGTATTGCAGTGCTATTGTTGTGGTATTGATCTCGTATTGCAGTGCTATTGTTGTGGTATTGATCTCGTATTGCAGTGCTATTGTTGTGATATTGCTTTTGTATTGCTGTGGTACTGCAGTGCTATTGTTATGGTATTGATCTGGTATTGCAGTGCTATTGCTGGGGTATTGATCTGGTACTGCAGTGCTATTGTTGTGGTATTGATCTCGTATTGCAGTGCTATTGTTGTGGTATTGATCTGGTATTGCAGTGCTATTGCTGTGATATTGCTTTTGTATTGCTGTGGTACTGCAGTGCTATTGTTATGGTATTAATCTGGTATTGCAGTGCTATTGCTGGGGTATTGATCTGGTATTGCAGTGCTATTGCTGTGATATTGCTTTGGTATTGCTGTGGTACTGCAGTGCTATTGTTATGGTATTGATCTGGTATTGCAGTGCTATTGCTGGGGTATTGATCTGATATTGCAGTGATTTTGCTGTGGTATTGATCTGGTATTTCAAAGCTATTGTTGTGGTATTGATCTGGTATTGCATTATCATTGTTGTGGTATTTATCTGGTATTTCAGTAATATTGCTGTGGTATTGCTGTGTTATTGCTGTGTTATTGCTGAGGTATTGCAGTGCTATTGCTGTGGTTTTGATTTGGTATTGCATTGCTATTGCCGTGGTAGTGATGTGGTATGCTGTACTATTGTTGTGGTATTAATGTGATATTGCTGTGGTATGACTTTGTATTGTTGTGTTATTGATCATGTATTGCTATGGCATTGCTGTGGTATTTATGTGGTACTGCTGTGATATTGCTGTGGTATTGCTGTGGTATTGATCTCGTATTGATGAGGTATTTCAGTGTTATTGCTGTAGTATTTATGGGATATTGCTGTGGTATGCTGTAGCATTGATATGAAATGGTGTGGTATTGCTGGGATATTGATGTGGTATTGCAGTGCTATTGGTGTGGGATTGATCTAGTATTGCTGTGCTATTGCTGTGGTATTGCTGTTATATTGATGGAATTATTGATATGAAAAGCTTGTTGTTTTTCAATTTACGTTCAACTACACAACTAATTCATTTTATTGTCTTGTTATCTTTCTTAGAGTAATCTGCAGTGGTGCCAAGGGTTCAGTGGCCTAAAAAGTTTGAGAAGCTCTGTGTTGGAGCGTGGGAAAGGACGTAGACTATGATGAGAGGGCCAACAAGAATGCGTGATCTGGAAAGAGTTTGACGGTGAGTGCTGCCGGATGACGAGGTGAGCAAACATGCACACAGGTAAGCTGACGTCACATGCCAGCATCAAAGCGTACGTAGGAAGGAAATAGGGAGGTGGAGGAGATGAAGTGGTGGAGGTGATGAGGTGGAGTTGAGGTGGTGGAGTTGAGGTATGGGAGGTGGTGGAGAAGAGGTTGAGGAGGTGAGGCGGAGAAGGTGAAATGGTGGGTTGAGATGGAGGATGTGCAGGTGAGGTGGAGGAGGTGAGATGGAGGAAGTGAGGGGTGGGGGTGAGATGGAGAAGAAGAGGTGGTGGAGGTGAGGTGGAGGAGGTGAGATGGAGGAAGTGAGATGGAAGAGTGAGATGGAAGAGGTGAGATGGAAGAGGTGAGATGGAAGAGGTGAGATGGAAGAGGTGAGAGGGAGGAGGTGAAGTGGAGGAGGTGAGGTGAGGGGGATGTGAGGTGAAATCAAGCTTTACAAGGATGATAATTAACGTTGGAATTTTTCTATTGTTTGGTTATTGGAGACAGAACTTTCGATGGACGTCACCCCTATAACAGGAGGCTTCATCATGGGATAGTGTGCCGGTCCTCAAGTTATAGTGGTGGGGTCCTCAAGTTATAGTGGTGGGTTCCTCAAGATATAGTGGCGGGGTCCTCGGGTTATTGTTGTAGTGTCCTCACATTATAGTGGTCGGGGCCTCAGGTTATAGTGGCGGGATCCTCAAATTATAGTGGTGGGGTCCACAGGTTATAGTGGCAGGATCCTTAAGGTATAGTTCTGGGGGGTCTTATTATTATCATTATTTGTGGTCTTATATAGCGCGAAGCCACTGGGACCCACTGGTCAAGGGATTTCACTAGTAAATCATAGGGCTGTATACCACTTGTCAGTTCTGGTAAGGGTCTATAAGACTGATATTGTCAAAATTAGACTGATATTGTCAAAATTAGACTGAGATTGTCAAAATTAGACTGGGATTGTCCCATGTTACAATTTCTTTGTTAAATATTGGATTTTAGATATTGTATGTTAGATATTCTATGTTAGATATTCTATGTTAGATATTGTATGTTAGATATTCTATGTTAGATATTGTATGTTAGATATTGGATGTTAGATATTGGATGTTAGATATTGGATGTTAGATATTCTATATTAGATATTCTATGTTAGATATTCTATGTTAGATATTCTATGTTAGATATTCTATGTTAGATATTCTATGTTAGATATTGGATGTTAGATATTGTATGTTAGATATTGGATGTTAGATATTCTATATTAGATATTCTATGTTAGATATTCTATGTTGATATTCTATGTTAGATATTCTATGTTAGATATTGGATGTTAGATATTCTATATTAGATATTCTATGTAAGTTATTGGATGTTAGATATTCTATGTTAGATATTGGATGTTAGATATTCTATGTTAGATATTCTATGTTAGATATTGGATGTTAGATATTCTATGTTAGATATTCTATGTTAGATATTCTATGTTAGATATTGGATGTTAGATATTGTATGTTAGATATTCTATGTTAGATATTCTATGTTAGATATTGTATGTTAGATATTCTATGTTAGATATTCTATGTTAGATATTGGATGTTAGATATTCTATGTTAGATATTCTATGTTAGATATTGGATGTTAGATATTGTATGTTAGATATTCTATGTTAGATATTGGATGTTAGATATTGTATGTTAGATATTCTATATTAGATATTCTATGTTAGATATTCCATGTTAGATATTGGATGTTAGATATTCTATGTTATATATTCTATGTTAGATATTGGATGTTAGATATTGTATGTTAGATATTCTATATTAGATATTCTATGTTAGATATTCTATGTTAGATATTCTATGTTAGATATTGGATGTTAGATATTGTATGTTAGATATTTGATGTTAGATATTCTATGTTAGATATTGGATGTTAGATATTCTATGTTAGATCTTCTATTTTAAATATTCTATAGTAGATATTCTGTGTTAGATATTCTGTTAGATATTCTATGTTAGATATTCTGTGTTAGATATCCTATGGTAGATATTCTATGTTAGATATTGGATGTTAGATATTCTATGGTAGATATTCTATGTTAAATATTCTATGGTAGATATTCTGTGTTAGATATTCTGTTAGATATTCTATGTTAGATATTCTATGGTAGATATTCTATGTTAGATATTCTATGGTAGATATTCTCTTTGCAATTAATATCAGAAGCTAATTGGTAAAAAAAAGTCAACATTTAATGTAACTAACCTATTATTCTGTGTGCAAAGACATTGAAGGTCAACGCTGACATTTGATGTCAGTATGTTTATGAAAAGTTTCATGTGTAAAGTCTATGAAGGTCTAAGCTTCTTCTAGTAAAACATTGTTGAATGTCTAAGCTTCTTCTAGTCAAACAATGTTGAATGTCTAAGCGTCTTCAAGTAAAACAGTGTTGAAGGTGCACGTTCTGAATAAAGTCTGGTTGAAATTAATTTATCTTCAACGGCCTTGACAGAGCCTTGACAGAGTCTTCCCAGAGCCTTCATATAGCCCTTGACAGAGCCTTCACAGAGCCCTTGACAGAGCCTTCACAGAGCCTTCACAGAGCCCTTGACAGAGCCATCACAAAGCCCTTGACAGAGCCTTGACATAGCCTTCACAGAGCCCTTGACAGAGCCTTCACAGAGCCTTCACAGAGCCTTCACAGAGCCTTCACAGAGCCCTTGACAGAGCCCTTGACAGAACCTTGACAGAGACTTCACAGAGCCCTTGACAGAGTCTTCATAGAGCCCTTGACAGAGCTTTGAAAGAGTCTTGACAGAGCCTTGACAGAGCCCTTTACAGAGCCTTGACAGAGCCTTCACAGAGCCCTTGACAGAGCCTTCACAAAGCCATTGACAGAGCCTTTACAGAGCCTTTGACAGAGCCTTAATAGAGCTATTGACAGAGCCTTAATAGAGCTTTTGACAGAGCCTTAACAGAGCCCTTGACCGTGCCTTGATAGAGCCCTTGACAGAGCCCTTGACAGAGCCTTAACAGAAACCTTCACATAGCCCTTGACAGACCCCTTAACAGAGCCTTTAGCAAATAATATTATTTTAGATTTGACTTTCTCAATTGGATTATTTTTAAACTTCAGCTTTTTGGTGTTACAATGATTTGGATTAAACTTTCCAGAAACCATCTTAGGTGTCACGTGGTGTGACCATGTGGAATTCGGTTGCGATCCTTCCACTAGATTTGTTGGATAGAAATAAGAGTGGACCATTGATTGCTTCTCTTGACATGCAGAGCGATTTAGGCCAAAATATGACGGAATAAAGACATATCTTCAGTTGCGTAGAGATCTATGTTACTGACTACTGACAAACTGTTCACTTGTTACCACATCGGAGTGGGTACTTAAAAGGTGACTACTGACTACTGACAAACTGACTACTGACAAACTGACTACTGACAAACTGACTACTGACTACTGACAAACTGACTACTGACAAACTGACTACTGACAAACTGACTACTGACAAACTGACTACTGACTACTGACAAACTGACTACTGACAAACTGACTACTGACAAACTGACTACTGACAAACTGACTACTGACAAACTGACTACTGACAAACTGACTACTGACAAACTGACTACTGACTACTGACAAACTGACTACTGACAAACTGACTACTGACAAACTGACTACTGACTACTGACAAACTGTTCACTTGTTACCACATCGGAGTGGGTACTTAATAGGTGACTACTGACAAACTGACTACTGACAAACTGACTACTGACTACTGACAAACTGTTTACTTGTTACCACATCGGAGTGGGTACTTAATAGGTGACTACTGACTACTGACAAACTGTTCACTTGTTACCACATCGGAGTGGGTACTTAATAGGTGACTACTGACTACTGACAAACTGACTACTGACAAACTGACTACTGACTACTGACAAACTGTTCACTTGTTACCACATCGGAGTGGGTACTTAATAGGTGACTACTGACTACTGACAAACTGACTACTGACAAACTGACTACTGACAAACTGACTACTGACAAACTGTTCACTTGTTACCACATCGGAGTGGGTACTTAATAGGTGACTACTGACTACTGACAAACTGACTACTGACAAACTGACTACTGACAAACTGACTACTGACAAACTGACTACTGACAAACTGACTACTGACTACTGACAAACTGACTACTGACTACTGACAAACTGACTACTGACTACTGACAAACTGTTCACTTGTTACCACATCGGAGTGGGTACCTAATAGGTGAGCATGTGCGTCAAGTTTGTGAGCGAGTGTCTGTGGTGGTGGTGGTATGTGTGTGTGGGGGGGGGGCTGGATATGACTCACATACACAGCCTGTCATAACTTACTCGTGGCCGGACGACCCCGGAGCTTAGTTTACAACGAGCGTTTGCCGTGGGGTGGGGGCCCCGTGGTGTGGTGGCGCATTGGGGGTAGAGGCCGGTGGCGTCAGGGCCGTCTTACATTATGTATATTTTGAGTCTGCGTGAGGATTGTTTTACGTGACCTGGTTATCGTGGGAAAACTCAAGTAAGGTGTAGTTGGTGGGGAATGGGGTAGGTGGTGGGGAATGGGGTAGGTGGTGGGGAATGGGGTAGGTGGTGGGGAATAGAGTTTATGGTGGGGAATGGTGAAAATTATGAGACATGTGTAGATGGTAGAGAACGGTGGGGAATGGGGTAGATTCTGGGGAATGGGATAGATTGTGGGCAATGGGGTAGATTGTGGGGAATGTGCTAGATTGTGGGGAAGGAGTAGATTGTGGGGAATGTGGTAGATTATGGGGAATGGGGTAGATTGTGTGAAAGGGTTTAGAATAGTTTAGATGATGAGCAGATGGTGGGCATTGCTTTTGTCCTTGTTTCTACAATAGTTTTCCTAATTTCGACGAAACAAAATGTGACCATTAATTTGCTTGAATTTTGAATGCCAAAAAAATTCGATCATTCAATGATTAAAATGCAATTTTGAAATCAAGGAAGAATTATGGAGAATATTTTGTCAACAAGGTTTCACTTATCAGTTCACAAAGATTGAGCGATTGAATTTATATAGCGCTTGTATCCTTGCTATTTTAGCATGCTCGCTGCGGTGGCAGCGGCGGCGTCAAAGGGGTCGTCGGAATGATTCATTGTTTCGATGTTCCCCGCCTATGGTGAATGCAGAGTTTCCTTCTCATAGATGAGTTGCTGTCCAAGGTTAGCGAGTCCCCTCCTCCCGGGCTGCTGGTGAGGTTTTTCGCTTATGGTGGGTGTTACAGTTTAATCCGTTGCCGTCTACTTTCGATAGTCTAGGGTCTTCTACAAGGTTGACGAATATACGCTGTCAAACCAGATTCATAATAGACCAAAACAATGAAGATCACAATGATAGTACTTTTATTACATGATCTAATCGCAGCAAATGTCAATTCATCAATTTAGATAATAATAACTCTATTGTCTCTAACTACTCTCGACTCTACACCAACTCTAACGATCTACTCTGGCTCTACTACTCCTGACCTTACTACTCCTGTCTCTACTACTGGCTCTGGCTCTAACTCAACTACCCAGCTCACAGCCCCCCCCCCACACCACCCAGCTACATTAAAGCTCAACACGAACCAAATTCACCTTTGACCTCACAATCTAGGCTAACAAAACATCTTACAGTCGCCATGCCGCCAGGCCAAACGTTCATTAACGATCCAGGTCGTAACAGTGGGGATTGAACTCCAGACCATAAACTTGCTATTGGGATCAGTTTAGACCACTCGGCCACCCAGCACTCACGCTCCTCTTTTTCATTTAGAAAACGGAACCAATGTTTTAAATAAAACAACAACTTAGCTATCTTAGTATTAGTATGAACAAGCTTTAGTCAAAACCTACATTCTTTAACACGCGTAGCCTGACTGCAGATTATTTTCTCCTTGCCCCGAAACTTCAAGTTCAACTCATCTTCAACTCATGTTTCACTTTATCTTCATCTCATGTCAGTCGCATGGCTAAAATTTCAACACACTTATCAACACACTTATCAACGCACTTATCAACGCACTTATCAACGCACTTATCAACGCACTTATCAACGCACTTATCAACGCACTTATCAACGCACTTATCAACGCACTTATCAACGCACTTATCAACGCACTTATCAACGCACTTATCAACGCACTTATCAACACACGTATCCGTCTGTTTTTAATTTTTTATCAATTGGAAATGTCTAAATTTGTGGAAGCATTAATGTAGTGTTGTGAACAAGATTTAGTAGCGTGACGTTTTGGTATGAAAAGTTGTTCATGCATGGTGAGAGTTTGTATGAGAACCACTGTTGTTAATGTGAACACTTTTTGGCCCATGAGTTATGTCATGAATTGTTTTAGTGTGCCTAAATGGCCATTGGCTGACAGGGAAATATTAATAAACAAGTGAGTGGATATAAGGCGGGAGACAAGTTGAGTTGGGGGCAGGGTGTCTTAGTCAAGTCCCCCCCCCCCCCGGAGCAAAATGGGTAAAAACAATAGAAAGTTTATATATTTTTTAATTAAAAACGACTAAATTGTTATTTTAAAAAGTTTTAAAAGAATGCAATCTGGCGCCTTTAACCGATTACAATTGTGGAATCTATGAAATATCGCTATGTTCGATATATTTGATGATCGGTATTTTTAAGGCCAATCTTCTTAGAAGCCTACATTATTCGATTATAAATATCGCTATGTTTCGAAAATTTGCCTGGCCCGATTATGAGCCGAAGTGTTATTTCCCGTTCGCATTTATCTATATTTTTTGTTTAATTATTTTTTGCAAGTCGCAAATTTAAAGACTAGTAACACTATATTAAACTACAGTTGCTTCAATTTTAAGGTCTTTACTTTCAATAGAGTTCTCACTAAGTATCAAACGTGAGCAATCTTTTCATGCTTGCAAATAATATTTTATAATAAAAGCACGACTTTTACAATAGGAAATGATGTTAATTTAAAATTGAAGGATGGCCTCAAGCTTAAAAAAATATAGTTGCTATTAGCAACAGTGTTTCTTTCAGCTATCTCTACGGGAGGGCACCTTCCCCCCCCCCCCCCCCCGGGCCGCAGCACAATGTGTAAAACAATCTAACAAATAGATATTTTTTATTAAAAATGACAAAATTGTAATTTTAAAAGTTTTAAAACGCATAGTGACTGGTGCCTTTAACCGATTACAATTAGTGGAATCTATAAAATATCGCTAGGCTCGATATATTTGATGATCCGTATATTTAAGGCTAATCAAGTTATAGTATTTGGTTATAAAAATCGCTCTGACCGTTCCAGTCTTACTTTCTGTTGTTCGCCTATATCGCTATTTTATTTATTTTTTGCAACTGACAAGTTAAAAGACTTTAATGACAATGTATTAAAATACATTTACTTACCTATAAAGGTCTAAGGTTTATAATAGTTAGCCACGTACTAAACGTGTGCAATCTGTTTTCAAATTATAGCTCATCGTAAAACCATGATTAAAAATAAGGATAGGTGTTAATTAAAAATTGTATGATGGCATTAAGCTTCTTTTTCTAATTATAAAATTGAAATGACGCATACAAATAGTGCACGTTTCATCAATTATTTTTTTTTTCTTTCAATGTGCTACTTTTGTTACAAAGTTTCCTGAATAACAGATTTTTTTTTTTAATACTAAGCCGATATTTATTTTATTAACTTCCCAACTGCTTTTCTATTTTTAATGTCAAAATAGCAAACAAAGTGCCCCATCCATTGGCAGTGCACGTGCCCCATCCATTGGCATTGCACTCATTTTTTATATTATTAATTTTATTTTAGATGAGAATCCAGTAGAAAGCTAAGAAATTTTTTTTTTGTGAACAAGCATTTCGATTATCATTCCAATTCCATTTTTTGGTGCGTGTTTAAAAAAATTCTTATTGCTAATTCGTCAATTTAAAATAGATTCTTTGGATTTAGATAAAAAAAATAATTTTAAGTATGGCGAAGAGACAATTTAAGAAAGTTATAGTAGTTTGAAATTCCAAATAAAAATTTCAATCTACTGAATATTGGGAAATGTATACGTTATTTGCATAAGAATTTCCGAAAGATAAAATCACACATTAGTAAATATAATGTCTTCTCTAAACAACTCATGTCTTCTTAAACTAGATACGCCGTTCATCATTCATAGGCAATTTATAAACATGACTAGTTTTAAAAACTCATAAAAATGTATAGACCTTTCTAATAAACCTGTTTTTTTTCTTATTATGAAATATTTAGATAAGGTCGTCTAAGCATTAAGTAAGTTGGTTTTTCCTTTTGCGTACATCATTAATGTTTGCAGTGCTTTGTAGTGATGGAATCCTTTTTAATTGAATTTAGTTTTTTGCAAATTCATTTATTTATTGAGCAGCGATCTCTAATAATAATGTCAATACAAAATTAAAGCCACATAACTATTTTTAGTTATATAATTATTTGTTTTATTATTCTTTGTTTGCATAACACAAGCAGGTCAAGCAATTTCCGTTTTGCCAAACCTGCATGGAAAGATGATAATTAATAAAATATCCTCATCACATCTTTAAGCCCCTAAAATATTCGAGGCACCCTGCTGTGCGCGCACGATAAAGTTAAAGTTAAGTGACACCTACATTTTTTTAATTAGGATCTCTTCCGTTGTTCTCCAATTAAGTGTAGAATATTACACAACTAATTTCAGATATGTGATAAAATGCACTCTTGTATTTTGAATCAATCAAAAATTTTCTTGGGACTATAATTTATGATTTAAAGGGGGGGATTATCTAGGGCAAAAGCGTACACTCAAGGGTGACACAACTAGAATGAATATAGTTTACGTCCCGCTGGTGTGAAATTTAAGATGTCTTTGGTCATTATTAAGGATAATTATGGCACTTTCCACCCGAATATTTGAAATGCCACATCAAAATTGTCTGAAAGAAACAACAAATTCAAGTATGCGTCAAAATAATGCATCCCTGCAATTTGAGTTTGTACGACTGTCTTTAGCGTCCTAAATTATGCACCCGTTCCCTCACGCTGATCAATGGTACAGTATGGGGTTGATTATAAGCTTGTGCCTAATGATTACCTTGGGGCACATGGGGTTGATTATAAGCTTGTGCCTAATGATTACCTTGGGGCACATGGGGTTGATTATAAGCTTGTGCCTAATGATTACCCTGGGGCACATGGGGTTGATTATAAGCTTGTGCCTAATGATTACCCTGGGGCACATGGGGTTGATTATAAGCTTGTGCCTAATGATTACCTTGGGGCACATGGGGTTGATTATAAGCTCTTGCCTAATGATTACCCTGGGGCACATGGGGTTGATTATAAGCTTGTGCCTAATGATTACCCTGGGGCACATGGGGTTGATTATAAGCTTGTGCCTAATGATTACCCTCGGACATGCCACAAATGGAGTGAATTCAGTTTATATATGGCACTGGGCTAAATAATGCTTCCAAAAAAACATTTAAAATGTTCTTCCTTTCAATAGGTATAATAGTAACATCGAATTCAAGTATACTCAAAAATACACCTCTTGATCATAAAATAACCAAAACTTTTCTGGGGAGCAGGCTCCCCAAACCCCCCACCGATCAAGAGTTATCGGCGCCCACGATTTCAGCCCTACTTCTCGATGAAAATGATCGCTGATTTTGGTATCGACTATTAGTGCTGCCATGAGCTGCCAAGTATTTCCGCACCCCCCCCCCCCTTTTCCCGATACAAATTCTGCAGTTGTCCGAAAATGCTTCATCTGCACATAAAAAAAAGTAACATCTGGGTGGACCACCCCATCCGCCTTATTTCGACGACAGGGGCGTGCGTATCTACAGTTTGGCGTCAGGGGACAAGATTCATTTTTACGCCCCCCTCCAACTCTGAAACCCATTATTTTCAACCAATTAATACCATCTATGTCCATTTTTGCCCCCCCCCCGCTCTTCTGGCAGCAAGGGACGTATGTCCTATCTGCCACCCCTTAGCTACGCCTCTGGCCACTGACAACTAGCACTGCCCCTCCCCCCCCCCCCGAACATCTGAGGCGCCCCCCCCGGGGAAAATTTCTGAAAGAAACACTGGTTGGGGGGGGGGGGGTGATCGTGATGAACACCTGTGGTAGTGCGCGTTTATGTCATACCTGTTTAATGAGGATTTGATTATGTGTTCCAATAGGATTAGTGACTCTTGATAGTACTGCATTTGTTTATGAGGAATAAAGGATTGAATTATGAAACGTCTGATATTCGTGAACTTAATTGTGTGATTGGTGATTCATAGATGTCAACCCAGTAGGGCGTACCAGGACATAGTTGTAATCATAGACGGGAGAAATAATTCACATGCATCAATAGGCCCTAGACAACGAAAGTAGGCCGTAACATGTAGACCTTTTGAACATTGTCCTCAACGTGGCCATCTTACATTTGTAAGATAACGTGGCCATCTTACATTTGTAAGATCATCGAATTCAGATTCATGACAAATTTCAAAACTCAGCTGTCAATAAATGAGACAACCTCGTTTTCGTGAACAATCAACGCAGCACAAGCAGATATAATTGCCTAGTTATGATACAACACAATGAGATATAATTGCCTAGTTATGATACAATACAATCAGATATAATTGCCTGGTCATGATACAACACAATCAGATATAATTGCCTAGTTATGATACAACACAATCACATATAATTGCCTAGTTATGATACAACACAATCACATATAATTGTCTAGTTATGATACAACACAATCAGATATAATTGCCTAGTTATGATACAACACAAGCAGATATAATTGCCTAGTTATGATACAATACAATCAGATATAATTGCCTGGTCATGATACAACACAGTCAGATATAATTGCCTGGTCATGATACAACACAATGAGATATAACATCCTAGTTATGATACAACATAATCAGATATAATTGCCTGGTTATGATACAACACAATCAGATATAATTGCCTAGTTATGATACAACACAAGCAGATATAATTGCCTAGTTATGATACAATACAATCACATATAATTGTCTAGTTATGATACAACACAATCACATATAATTGTCTAGTTATGATACAACACAAGCAGATATAATTGCCTAGTTATGATACAAAGCACGCGGATATAAGTGCCTGGTTATGATACAGCACAAGCAGATATAATTGCCTAGTTATGATACAACACAATCAGATATAATTGCCTGGTTATGATACAGCACAAGCAGATATAATTGCCAGGTTTTGACAGATTTTGATTTAAGAATACAATATTGACTTTTTTATCAAAAAATTTAGGGTGAAATTATATTTACCACGAGTCGTGTGGCCCGGGGGGGGGGAGGCGATAGGTTAGCCCACCCCAAGGTGGGGGGGCCGATAGGTTATCCCACCCAAGGTGAGGGCGGCGATAGGTTAGCCCACCCCAGGTGGGGGCGGCGATATGTTAGCCCACCCAAGGTGGGGGCGGCGATAGGTTAGCCCACCCAAGGTGGGGAGGCCGATAGGTTAGCCCACCCAAGGTGGGAAGGCCGATAGGTTAACCCACCCCAGGTGGGGGGGCCGATAGGTTAGCCCCCCCCCCCAGGTGTTCGGAGAGGATGTGTAGCTGTTAAGAAATGTGATCAACGGACGCTCACGTGACGGTGATGAGAAAATGAATCCATGGATGTGAACGTGGACGCTCACATGACGGTGATGAGAAAAGCAATCCATGGATGTGAACGTGGACGCTCACATGGCGGTGATGAGAAAAGCAATCCATGAATGTGATAGTGGACGCTCACATGGTGGTGATGAGAAAAGGAATCCATGGATGTGAAAGTGGACGCTCACATGGCGGTGATGAGAAAAGGAATCCATGGATGTGAAAGTGGGTCATGATCAGAGCTTATTGAATGACAATATGTGAAAGTAGGTCAAGTTCCGGGCTTATATAATGGCAATAAGTGAAAGTGGGTCATGTTTAGAGCTTATATAATGGCATTATGTAACCCCCAGCCAACCCCCATCCAACCCCCAACTCTCCGGTATTATATCCTCCATCCAACCCCCAACTCTCTGGTCTTGTAGCCTCCAGCCAACCCCCAACCATCTCCACCCATCCGTCCCACACCCAATGATGTTTGATTTTAAAAAAAACACCCGTCATCTCTTTATCCCCAATTCCTAAATGTGGCGCCCTGAGCCAAAGCCTTGATGAGCTTAACAGTGTTGTCCCCCTTGAACATGATGGATGCCCTTGTCTCCATCAAGGCTTACTCATCAAAAGGGTTTGGCCCCCTGCAGCACAAAAAAGGTCCAATGTTTGCCGAACTCCCTCTATCAATACCCCCAATATCTACTCAACTAGGACACCATTAAATGACAAATTTACTTCCCCAAGTAGCGGACGGATCAGACATAGTGTATTTTCAACCGCTATCAGACTGCCCCAGTAATTGATTTCGACTAGTTCGGAAATTTCTAATAATCGCTTTGAAAAGGTATCGGACGTTTCTAGTAATCGGCTGGTAACGGTATCGGACGTTTCTAGTAAACGGCTTGGAGCTGTATCGAAAGTTTCTAGTAATCGGTTTTAAACAGTATCGGGCGTTTGTAGTAATCGGCTGGTAACGATATCGTAAGTTTCTAGTACTCGGACTCTAAAGTTATGTGCCATTAATCTCCTTGTCAAATGCTAATAGTACTCCTTTTATGAGTATGGGCATTAGTTAAGAAGGCTTCGGGTCATTGTTATGGGTTGGAATCGTGTATTGTTATTCGGACTCGCGGTGTATGTGTATTTGTGAACTTATAATCTTTGAAGCTTGAACCTTAGCAAGAAAACATGGGAGATAAGCTCCAAGTATAATGGGAGATAAGCTTCAAGTACAAACATAGGTTTAATGCAACCTTTGGTCTGGTGAGACTCTAGGATCGGTTGGTCTTCCAATCTAACAGTTTGAACAATGAGATGGTTAGCCATCACCATCATTACTCATGTCGGACGCCTCATAGAAACGATGATGCAGTCCTGCGACATCTGTCAGAACACCGACTGATTTGTTTCAAATCGAGACCAAGGTCAATACTTTTATTTAAATCGATGGTCAAACTTTGATGACTGGAGTCTTAAACGTTTCTTTGATGTACTCCGGGCAAATGTTGAGTCAAACTTTAAAAGATGGAGTCTTCAACGTTTATTTGATCTACTCCGGGCAAAATACTGAGTGAAACGTTGCTAACTGGAGTCTTAAACGTCCATTTGATGTACTCCGGGGAAATATTGATAAATTGATATAAACGGACACAATCTTGGATACAACGTCGTAGCGCTTTATATAAATGGGGCGGAAAAAAAGTACGCTATGAATGACAAGTCTTGCATCCCACTGAGCAGTCGGAGTCATCAGTCCACTGCTTTATTCCACGAATGGTCGATGCGTCATTTCTTTGACTGGTTACAGTATTTGATGACGTCATATCTTAGTTTGGTATAGTAATTGATGACGTCACATCTTTTGTACAGTACTAGATTGCGTCATATCTGTGATACAGTACTTCATTACGTGACATCCCTGGTACAGTATTTGAATACGTCACATCTTTGGTACAGTACTTCATAACGTCACTTCGTTGGTACAGTACTTGATGAAGTCACATCTTTGTTTAGTACAGTACTTGATTACGTCATATTTTTTTTTCGAGCAGTACATGACCACATGGGTGCACCCTTATCTGTTTGTTGCGATGCTGTGAAGACAGGGATTGCCCGGGGGGTTTGCAAGAGCTAACGTAATTGATCAGGTTTGACACAAGATCAACACAAAAATAGAACTCAATATTCGGATGAGCAGGGGCGTCGTGGCTTCCATGACATGGTCCGGTATCTAGCTAAAATAAAAGAAAGAATATCAGCCGGAAACAGGGCATACTTCAGTAGTCAGAAAATACTCAAAAGTAAAAACATTACAAAAGAAACAAAGAAAAGTATTTATAAAACTGTAATCAGACCAGTTGTAACATACGCAAGTGAAACTTGGACCCTAACAAAAACAACGGAAAACCTATTAAACTATTGGGAGAGAAAAGTTTTCAGGAAAATATATGGACCAGCAAAGGATGAGTATGGATGGAGAATACCAACCAACCATGAATTGTACAGTCTATATCAGGATCCCACGATAGTAGCAGAATTTAAAAAAGGGTAGGTTACGCTGGGCAGGACACTTAGAGAGAATGCCAAATGACAGAGGAGTGAAGAGGGTACACCACCAAACCCCAAGAGAAAACGGCTCATAGGCAAACCTAGGCTTAGATGGATGGATGATGTGGAAAAAGATCAACAACAACTGGAAATCCTTTTGCTTAAAATCATCAATGATATTTGAAAAAAAATCAAGTTATCACATTACAAGATACTCAATACTTAATGGAAGGACGGGGTCTCTTTTGACTCATAGCTGACCACACAATTTTTATAGTCAACTTAAGCTTTCTAAATGACCAATTACTGGAATGGAACAAAATACACGCAATGCAATTATCCGTCTAAAAATTTCACATCTTAAATTCTAAAAAAAAAACCATTTTGTTTTAATAAATTTCAAAGTTGGGGAAAAATTCAGAAATGGTTGAGTTAAAACAGTACATGTATGCTGTGGCGTATTAATTAATGAGTAAAACAGTACAGGTGTGCAGTTGCGTATTAATGGATGAAGGCAAAAAATCCGCCCTTTGCGGTCTTGATGAGGGCAGCGCCCCGAGTGAGCAAGGACCAGACCCCTGCTATAGTAGGTCCAAACTGCACTCTTTCTGCCCGTAGGCTGGCATTCCAAATGTCATTTCTTTGTCGACGGCTTGCTGCCATCGTATGATATATGACTAATCCTCTGCGAACACTGCTCACAGCTGCATGTTGACCTACTTGTCCAATATTTCCACAAATAAAATTACAATTAGGCTTAGACGAAGTTAAATACTTTTGTGTGGAAAAAAACGTATGGAATGGTAATATTTAAATTAATATTTTTGTTTTAATACAATTTTTGAAACCATATATGTAATAATAATAATAATAAAGTTTATTTAAAAATCACGCTTCATCCCCAAAGGCTCGAAGCGCGTAAAATAAATCCGATGTTAGATGTTCGAGAGGCCTCACTGCTGCCTGTTAGGCGCACGTGAACTCCATCTCCCCATCTCCGGGTTTTCAGGATGATACAGGTTTGTGTGAATTCCGTAGGTAGGTAAAATGGCGGCAAAGTGGTGCAAGGTAGTTACATGTCGGGTGTACAAACTACATGTTTCACTATTCCGTTGTTGATTCTACAGTAGTTTTTGTTAACATATATTGCAACCCCTTCCTTTGGATTTTATGCTGTCGGTTGTTCCTTCGGCACGGAAAATGTTAAATTAGTCCAGTGCCACTGCTGAATCTGGTAACGTTTCGTTAAGCCATGTTTCTGTCAGGCACATTAAAGAGCTCATACGAAATTGATAGAAATCCTTACAGAAACAACCCACGTCATCCATCCTGTTACGTAGTGATCCAACGTTTCCCAAAACAACATGTGGAAGAACGGCTCACTGTCCTATGTTTCTGCATTTGAAACGAATGCCTCCACTTCTTCCCTGCTTTCTTCCTCTCAGTCGTGAATTGGTCGCCATTTGTTGTTGACATGGCGGAAGTTTACAAAAATGGCGGAAGTGACATCTTTATACCAGGCTGACTATTTTGATATCCGAAGTCCATATTAAAGCTGTTTCCCGCGAAGAAAAAGACACAAAACATACAAGAAAATCGTCCGTAGTAGATCAATTTGTACTTGAGTGAAACACAATTAAATCTAACGTGTAAAAACTGTAAAAAAGCTGAAAAAGATGCACTGATGCAATCGAGTCGCCTGCAGAGCAGCGCCCCGGAAGTAGTATGCAATTAATTCATTCGTGACATTCAATTTGATTTATCAATATCATGCTTATTAGTGTTGTCACAGGCAAAGGTGAATAATATTGGGAGGGAAAATGTCAGAAAGTGGTCAGAGTTTAGTTAATTTTTTTTTAAAATTAAAATTTGGGAACCTTAAGCTTATTAGCATTGTTCATTTATTGACATTCATCATTATCATGCTAATTAATGTTGTCATTGACATTCATCCTTATCATGCTAATTAAATTTGTCATTGACATTCATCATTATCATGCTAATTAAATTTGTCATTGACATTCATCATTATCATTCTAATTAATGTTGTCATTGACATTCATCATTATCATGCTTATTAATGTTGTCTTCATGCCATAGTAGCTCCAAATATTGCTGAAAAAAAGGTGTACTTCATGCCATAGCGGGTCAAGATACTAGGAGAGAGAATGAAAATAGAGTCTGTAGGGACTCTGTGTTGGTAGAGACTAGACGACTCATTATTTGACGAAAATGTGAACTGAAAATAAAATTCGATAAAATTTCCGTTCGACCAAACTTCCGTCGATCAATTTCACGTCGACGAAATTTCTTTCAAACAAATTTCCGGTAAACGACGATATCGGTCCGCAGGAACACACTGAGCTTATTCAGGGCGTTCTGTTAGCAACACCTTCGGAGTTATTTTTAGATGCTACACGAGAACCTTGAGCGGTGCTTTCAAGCAATATAGTTAGAGATTACAGTACTAAAATTGTTTGCATCATCGACAACTTTTCGTAACAAGATGGAAAAAATATTTTTATGTACTTTACCCATCACGATCTACAGGTAGATATTGGGGGACGAGGATGTGCGTAGGGGGTGGGGGTTTGGGCCAATGGAGTAACTAATAAGGGGGCAGGAGTTTGCAGTAATTTTTTTTAAATTTCGGACGATCGGACATCAGATATTGACACGGTATTATCACAATTCTTAGTGGAAACTAAACGGACACAATTCTCGTTGGACACTAAAAGGTTTGGTCACAATTCTGTGGTACGTCACTGGAAGAGATTATTACATCTCAAGGTCTCGCCTAGTCACGAGGTATTCTTATCTTCAGTACCTGTTCCAGACTAGCATCCACGCCAAAAGTGGAAGTAGGGGAGGTAACTCACCTGTAACTTCCTCGGTGCGCGTGCTTTAAGTATGCGTTCACAGTTTTCCCCTGATGTATTTGACCGGTTTGTGAACACAATCTATTTCAAGCCAAGGCGATGCTAGGTTGGAAGTTCATCCCGTTCTATTTTTAGACCAGCAAGCGGGGACTACTCCAGAGGAAAGGATTGGACGAGAAGTGGTAAGGTGGGGGTATGATATTTCAAGGGTGATAATCGTGTGGGGGAATTTGTTATAATCAGGGGCGTTGTAAAGTGGTTAACTCGTGAGATGCATTTCTATATTCAGGGGCAGTGTAATTTGGTGAACTCTGAAAATACATTATGCATGCAGGCGTGTGTCCTACTAAGGTGTGTTTACTAAGATAGACTTAAAGGCGTGTGTCCTGTAGTGTCCAGTAGTGTCCTGTACACTAAACACAATCCATCATGTAAAAGTGTGGTTCCGCAAGATAAAAAACAAAAATTTCAAATGTTTAGTTCTATTCGACATATCTGGAGCTCTATACTTTAGACCTATTTGGCTGTTAAAACTACGGCGGGCGGGATCCGCGTCTAGGGCGCCTCACGCGTCTAGGGCGCCTCACGCGTCTAGGGCGCCTCAAGCGTCTAGGGGCATTCTGTTAATAAAATTATTAGTGAATATTGAAATATTTTTGACATTTTTTTTTCTGTCAAAATCAAAGCGGCAAGACCATTTCCCCAACTTATTTCAACAAGTTTTACGATTCTCAAATCATTTCAAGTTTTAGTACTAACTTTAGAAAAGTTTCTTTTGATTAATTATCAGCTTGAAAAAAAAAATCTATTAAATATTTTCTTGGTTGGGTTTAAGGCAGGAGTAGGTCAAAGAGTTTTACAAAATTTAGGCAGGAGCTAGTCAAAGAGTTTTACAAAATTGAGGCAGGAGTAAGTCAAATAGTTTTATAAAATTGAGGCAGGAGTAAGTCAAAGAGTTTTACAAAATTGAGGCAGGAGTAGGTCAAAGAGTTTTACAAAATAAGGGCAGGAGTAAGTCAAAGAGTCTTACAAAATTGATGCAGGAGTAAGTCAAAGAGTTTTACAAAATTGAGGCATGAGTAAGTCAAAGAGTTTTACAAAATTGAGGCAGGAGTAAGTCAAAGAGTCTTACAAAATTGATGCAGGAGTAAGTCAAAGAGTTTTACAAAATTGATGCAGGAGTAAGTCAAAGAGTCTTACAAAATTGAGGCAGGAGTAAGTCAAAGAGTCTTACAAAATTGAGGCAGGAGTAAGTCAAAGAGTCTTACAAAATTGAGGCAGGAGTAAGTCAAAGAGTCTTACAAAATTGAGGCAGGAGTAAGTCAAAGAGTCTTACAAAATTGAGGCAGGAGTAAGTCAAAGAGTTTTAAAAAATTGATGCAGGAGTAAGTCAAAGAGTTTTACAAAATTGAGGCAGGAGTAGGTCAAAGAGTTTTACAAAATTGAGGCAGGAGTAAGTCAAAGAGTCTTACAAAATTGAGGCAGGAGTAAGTCAAAGAGTTTTACAAAATTGAGGCAGGAGTAAGTCAAAGAGTCTTACAAAATTGAGGCAGGAGTAAGTCAAAGAGTCTTACAAAATTGAGGCAGGAGTAAGTCAAAGAGTCTTACAAAATTGAGGCAGGAGTAAGTCAAAGAGTTTTAAAAAATTGATGCAGGAGTAAGTCAAATAGTTTTACAAAATTGAGGCAGGAGTAAGTCAACGAGTTTTACAAAATTGAGGCAGGAGTAAGTCAAAGAGTCTTACAAAATTGAGGTAGGAGTAAGTCAAAGAGTTTTACAAAATTGAGGTAGAAGTAAGTCAAAGAGTCTTACAAAATTGAGGCAGGAGTAAGTCAAAGAGTCTTACAAAATTGAGGTAGGAGTAAGTCAAAGAGTTTTACAAAATTGAGGTAGGAATAAGTCAAAGAGTCTTACACAATTGAGGTAGGAGTAAGTCAAAGAGTCTTACAAAATTGAGGCAGGAGTAAGTCAAAGAGTCTTACGAAATTGAGGCAGGAGTAAGTCAAAGAGTTTTACAAAAGACACCAAGTCTTTGAGTCATTTAAATGAAGAAGGTTATTCTAAATAAACTTTTTAAGTAACTGCATTGGTTTGAAAATTCATGCTGTCTCATTTTCTGCCTATCTTAAGACGATTTTGGCGCCCTCATATATTGGCGCCAGGGGTGACTGGCCCTCTCGTCCCCTTCTCATAACGGGCCTGGGTATATAGAGGGTGAGAGGCTTGGAGGCATTACTGTGCCCATGGCCTCCACTGCTGACGGCGCTGACTACAAACCTATGATTCCCTCACATCTAGGGTTCCATACTTTTGTTTATGAGCCCCTGATATCTAGGTTATCTATCTTCCCAGTATCACCATAATACTTTCCCTCCCCACGAGATCAAACAGTGCGTTTGCCAAACGTCTGAAAAAATACCATTTTGTCTAAAACAAAACCCAAGATGGCGCCATCAGTGACGTGCTACATTCAAAACAGGTGTTTACTCTAGTTACCTGGGCGATAACATGAAAACACCAAAACAAGCCCACTAATAAACACACACACACACACACATACAATGCACACACACAATATTCACCTTACCACAGACACTATCCTCCGAACCACACACAGCTACATCAGCTGCCAGAGCGTACTGGCTTTACCTGCCTGAGAGGTGGGAGTTATTACGTCACGGCTCGACGTCATCATACGACAGTTGTGGGTTAATTGCTCCTGGAAACAACTTCAAACGGAGCGCGTGACGTCACTTCCTCCAGGCTTGTCATCGGAAAGGACGTCACTCGCAACAAATCAACCAATAGTCTGACACAACCGATGGTACTCTGTGACAACAGGTGGTAGTCTGACACAAATGAAGGTAGTCTGACACAACTGATGGTAGTCTGACAAAAGGGATGGTAGTCTGAAACAACCGATGGTAGTCAAAAAACAACCGATGTTAGTCCAAAACAACCGATGGTAGGCCTACACAGCCGATGGTAATCCGACACAATTGAGACAACCGATGGTAATCCAAAACAACCGATGGTAACCGACACATTTGAGACAACCGATGATATTCCAACACAACCGATGGTAGTTAACATTTATGTTTTTCATAGAGATGATACTTTTTATTATAGAAATTATTCTTTCTATTATAACGATAATTCTGTAATAGAGATGATTATTTTACTATAGAGATGATTCTTTCTATCAAAGATTTTATTCTTTTTATCATATAGATGATTTTTTCTATCATACAGATTATTCTTTATATCATAGAGATGATTCTTTCTATCATAGAGATTATTCTTTCTTACATACAGATGATTCTTTCTATCATAGAGATTATTCTTTCTATTATATAAATGATTATTTCTATTATAGAAATGATTCTTTCTAATTTTTTCTAAAAACTATATAATTGGTTTTAGCATGTTTTTTGTTTATTAATAATTGGTTTCACCAAATTATTGGTTTTATACTGTGTGCATGTTGTCTGTATAGATCTTGACCCTTGACCTCTGTACAGTTCTCACCATCATTGTTTTTTATGATTTTTCTGCCGGAAATGCTTGCATTTGTCTGTTGGGATCTGTCTATTGGGATCTGTCTATTGGGATCTGTCTGTTGGGATCTGTCTATTGGGATCTGTCTGTTGGGATCTGTCTGTTAGGATCTGTCTGTTAGGATCGGTCTGTTAGGATCGGTCTGCTAGGATCTGTCTTTTAGATCTGTCTACTGGGATCTGTCTACTGGGATCTGTCTGTTGGGATCTGTCTACTGGGATCTGTCTGTTGGGATCTGTCTGTTTGGATCTGTCTGTTGGGATATGTCTGTTGGGATATGTCTGTTGGGATCTGTCTGTTGGGATCTGTCTGATAGGATCTGTCTGTTAGGATCTGTCTCTTTGGATCGGTCTACTGGGATCTGTCTGTTAGGATCTGTCTTTTGGGATCTGTCTGTTAGGATCTGTCTACTGGGATCTGTCTACTGGGATCTG
This sequence comes from Omphiscola glabra, assembly GCA_964017045.1. Lineage (NCBI taxonomy): Eukaryota > Metazoa > Mollusca > Gastropoda > Lymnaeidae > Omphiscola > Omphiscola glabra. Next base: position 4,064,419 of record OZ024797.1, read on the forward strand.
TCTGTTGGGATCTGTCTGTTGGGATCTGTCTGATAGGATCTGTCTGTTAGGATCTGTCTCTTTGGATCTGTCTACTGGGATCTGTCTGTTATGATCTGTCTACTGGGATCTGTCTTTTCGGATCCGTCTACTGGGATCTGTCTGTTAGGATCTGTCTGTTGGGATCTGTCTGTTAGGATCTGTCTACTGGGATCTGTCTGATAGGATCTGTCTACTGGGACCTGTCTGTTAGGATCTGTCTACTGGGATCTGTCTGTTAAGATCTGTCTACTGGGATGTGTCGCTTAGGATCTGTCTGTTGGGATCTGACTGGCGGGATCTGTCTGTAGGAATCTCTCTACTGATATTTTCTTTTGGGATATATCCGTTGGCATCTGTTTTAATCCGTCTACTGGGATCTGTCTGTTGGGATCTGACTGTTGGAATCTGTCGTTTGGAATACGTGTGTTGGAATCTGTCTACTGGGACCTGTCTGTTAGGATCTGTCTACTGGGACCAGTCTACTGAGATTTGTATGTGATATGTCTGTTAAAATGTGTGTTGGTATTTTTTTGTTAGGATCTCTGTATAGGGATTTGTGTGTTGACATATGTGTCGTTACTTGTCTGTGACCCCATAATACATTTGTGTCGTCACTATGACTTGTCTTTGACCTAATTGACATGGTAATTAACTCATTACCTAGCCTTTTCCTTGCACAAATTTTGTGATTTTTCTTAAAAGGGGCACAAATGTTTAGCTTGCCCGGGGTGCCAGCGAACCGTAGGGCCGGCCCTATATGGAAACATGGAATGTTGGACTCACTGAGAAAACCGCTGACTAAATATGTTGTGATGATCAGTGATTCGCTGGTCTCATTATAACTTTTGTACGAATTCTTTTTAATGATTTGGATATGTCCGTGACGTCATCAAAACATGCGCTGCAGGAACAACGAAAAGGGGACTGCACTCACACTGACAAGGAAAGCACTTCCCAAATATGTGTAGTTTTATTTTCATGTTGATGCACCTTCGTCCGGGAAAAAAAGGGGGGCGGGGGTAAATGGAAGCGAAGGTGGTAAACACGTGGGATGCTGGCCCACACACACACTAAAATAGCTTCTCCCACAAGTTGGGAGTTATGGAAACACGACTGTGCGGTATGGATATAGCTCCGTGGGGTGTGGATATAAGACTGTGTGGCGTGGATATAAGTGTGTGTGTGTGGTCTGGAAATTAGTATTTTTAAGGTTCTGTGTCACTTTGAGTTGTTGAGGGAACGAGCTCCGTCTGCTACGCCAGCTTGTGACGTCACTATGTCAGGCGTGGGACGTCAAGGTGATGGATCACCTGCCAGGCCGGCTTGTGACGCTTGACGTCTTCTTGGGTGGCTTGTGACGTCACTGTGACGTCCTCTTGGGTGGCTTGTGACGACACTGTGACGTCTTTTTGGGTGGCTTGTGGCGACACTGTGACGTCTTCTGGGTGGCTTGTGACGTCACTGTGAGTACTGTGACGTCTTCTGGGCTGGCTTGTGACGTCCTCTCCGATAACTCTCACCAATAAATCTCCAGGCATGAGACCAGCAGACGGCAAATTGATTGGTCAATGTGTGTCTTCAGTTTTAAGTTTGTGCATCCTGGTCAGTGGCGCGAGCTTCATTCAGTGGTCTCAAAATATCCGGACCCGTTGTGAAAACACTGCACCCGATTAAGCCCTAGTCAGTCCAAATGATTTTTTGTTAAACTTTTCAGGTCAAATTAGAAGGAAAAGGTTCATAAATCCCAAGTGCAAAAGAAACTTCCCTAACGGTCCCTAGTGCAAAAGAAACTTCTCTACCGGTCCCTAGTGCAAAAGAAACTTCCCTACCGGTCCTTAGGGCAAAAGAATCTTCTCTACCGGTCCCTAGTGCAAAGGAAACTTTTCTCCCGGTCCCTAGTGCAAAAGAATCTTCTCTACCGGTCCCTAGTGCAAAGCAAACTTTTCTACCGGTCCTTAGTGCAAAAGAATCTTCTCTACCGGTCCCTAGTGCAAAGCAAACTTTTCTACCGGTCCCTAGTGCAAAAGAATCTTCTCTACCGGTCCCTAGTGCAAAGCAAACTTTTCTACCGGTCCCTAGTGCAAAAGAATCTTCTCTACCGGTCCCTAGTGCAAAAGAAACTTCTCTACCGGTCCCTAGTGCAAAGCAAACTTTTCTACCGGTCCACCCGACTAAAAGCTTGGTGAAGACACATGACTAGAGAATGTGTCATCTCCCCTAACTTACGGCAGTGAGAAGACATGACAGTTCGTGTGAGTGGTTCTTTGTATCATAAACACCGAGTCTAGTCTTTCAAACATGCAGACCAAATGTAGGACAAGGCGCTCACCACAGCGTGTCTGGATTACTCAGAGGAGCTGCGGCTCCTGGGTTAGGCTACGGGATTGGGGGGGGGGGGGGGGAGAGAGAGAGAAAAAAAACGTGTTTGGAAAAGGGGGGGGGGCGGGGGGCTCTGTTCACGGATCGCTGACGAAGGAGTTTTCTAAGCACAAAGACACATGTAAGCAATGACATATACGGAGATAATAAATAGGAATGGTGTTATCAGAGCGAAGCAGTGGAAAGAAATGTTGGGGGGGGGGGGGGAGGGGGGTTTGACGGCGGAGCCATGACCCACTTAACTTCATTTCTTAGTTGGGGTGGGGGGGGGGGGAGATATGAGACAAATTAACTTTATTTCATGGTGGTGGGGAAAATAGGAAAAGAAGGGGGGGGGGACTATGGTCGCACTTTATTAATCTATAATCATCTATTTATTATATCATGGAAATGTTTTACCCAATACAACCAGTGCAGGGAGAAGTGAGTAAAGCACCTCTCGGGAGCAGCTTCTTTCAAATACAATGCCTGCCAAATGGCTATAAATAGCAACTATTCTCTGTTTGTGAATGGAGCTACCAGTGCTTAAGAATGTGTGGTGTTTTCTCCCTTACTTTCTGTTCTTTTTTTTAAATCTCTAAACAGAAGAGCTCGCTACAACTGGAATATGCTTTTAACCAAAACAAAGTCTGCAGCTTTCTTTCAATAAAATCTGCCGTGTAATGGAGACGGCAGTCAGGCTAGGAAAAGGAAATAAGCGAAACTATGTATGGGAAAACCCGGGAAAGGAAGAAACAAAACAACTAACGTGTCGGCAAGATGCCTTCTTGAGCTTAAAATAAACTACAATAAACAGTAAAAACAATTTAAAATTAAACTCTTAGCTGTAAAGTAATATCATATATTACAGTATATATAATAGTGTCTATGACCATATCTACGAAAGTAAATACGAGAGTATTTATGACGGTATATATGCTCGTATCTATGACAGTATCTATGACAGTATCTATGACAGTATCTATGACAGAATCTATGACAGTATCTATGACAGTATCTATGACAGTATCTATGACAGTATCTATGACAGTATCTATGACAGTATCTATGACAGTATCTATGACAGTATCTATGACAGTATCTATGACAGTATCTATGACAGTATCTATGACAGTATCTATGACAGTATCTAAGACAGTATCTATGACAGTATCTATGACAGTATCTATGACAGTATCTATGACAGTATCTATGACAGTATCTATGACATTATCTATGACAGTATCTATGACAGTATCCATGCCCGTATATCTCAAAGTACTTCACTAATTTCCTGCTAACTTCATTCTTCCTGAGCCCTTTGTCTTTGTGTTTTTCAAAGACGTGTCTAATTTACATCACACACTTGTCTAATTTACATCACATACTTGTCTAATATACATCACACACTTGTCTATTTACATCACACACTTGTCTAATTTACATCACACACTTGTCTAATTTACATCACACACTTGTCTAATTTACATCACACACTTGTCTAATTTACATCACACACTTGTCTTATATACATCACATACTTGTCTCATTTACATCACACACTTGTCTAATTTACATCACACACTTGTCTAATTTACATCACACACTTGTCTAATTTACATCACAGACTTGTTTCATTTAGATCACATAATTGTCTAATTTACATCACACACTTGTCTAATTTACATCACACACTTGTCTAATTTACATCACACACTTGTCTAATTTACATCACATACTTGTTTCATTTACATCACATACTTGTCTAATTTACATCACACACTTGTCTAATTTACATCACAGACTTGTCTAATTTACATCACACACGTGTCTAATTTACATCACATACGTGTCTAATTTACATCACACACTTATCTAATTTACATCACAGACTTGTTTCATTTACATAACACACGTGTATAATTTATATCGCACACTTATCTAATTTACATCTCAGACTTGTTTCATTTACATCACATACTTGTCTTATTTACATCACACACTTGTCTAATTTACATCACAGACTTGTTTCATTTACAACACACACTTATCTAATTTACATCACAGACTTGTTTCATTTACATCACACACGTGTCTAATTTACATCACACACTTGTCTAATTTACATCACACACTTGTCTAATTTACATCACAGACTTGTTTCATTTACAACACACACTTATCTAATTTACATCACAGACTTGTTTCATTTACATCACACACGTGTCTAATTTAAATCACACACTTATCTAATTTACATCACAGACTTGTTTCATTTACAACACACACTTATCTAATTTACATCACAGACTTGTTTCATTTACATCACACACTTGTCTAATTTACATCACACACTTATCTAATTTACATCACAGACTTGTTTCATTTACATCACACACATGTCTAATTTTCATCACATACTTGTCTCATTTACATCACATACTTGTCTCGTTTATATCATACACATATCTGATTTCTATCGTAGACTTATCTAATTTCAATCAAGCAGTTGTCTAATGTCTGTCAAAGACTTGTCTGATTTCCGTCAAAGACATGTCTTTGTCTCGTCCCCAGCTATTGACAACTCTGAGTGTATCACGTGGACTAGCCAGGACTGTTACTGAATGTAAAGGCTGGTATGAGGGCAACGGCTGGTATGATGGTAACGGCTGGTCCTAATGACATCCTCCATTCAACATGTTAGTCAAGGCTATTAGTGCAACCTGCTGCTCCACTCCGAGGTCCATTCGAGGTCAATCAGGCGTCCAAGGGGCAAGAAGGTAACAGCTCGGAAGGTTGGAAAAAAACTGGTGGATTGAAGGTCGACCGACGCGTGCTAATTAACTATTTGTGTTTAATATAGTTGTGTTTAAAAAGTTGTGTTAAAATAGTTGAGTACAAGTGTTTGAGTACAAGTAGGTGTATTTAAATAGGTGTTTTCAAATATTTGTTTAAATAGCTGTCTATAAATAGTTGTGTTTAATTTATACTTCTCATTCACGGAATGGACTACGATGAGTCACTTCCTTGTTTTGTCATGTGATACGTAACAGCCATTGGTAGGCTTTCTGCTACACATAACAACACATAACAACAGATAACAGCTGATCAGCCATTGCCATTATCATTAATTCTAAAGCACAATGTTTTTGTCTCCATCAGCGCTTCCCCAGTGTTAGTTAAAAATTTTACTTTTCAAAATATTCTTGAATACACGCGTTTCTTTAAATGACATTCATTAAATGTGACAATAATTATAATTCAGTTCTGATTAAAGGAAGAAAGTTGTTTGAAGAAAAATTTGTGAGCGACTAGTGTGTTGCAGACAGCCTACCGGAAGTCTTACTTGTTTTTACACGTATCGCGTGAAAAAACAATCGACTCATCGTAGTCCATAGGCATCGCCCTGTATAAATTTTGCTTTTAGTGTGACTGCTTCCATTTCCGGATAGAAGGCAACATATAGTCCCCGATTACTACGCTAAATGATTTTTTTTTTAATACGCAACTGCGTTTGGTGCGAAATATTTTATTTTATTTTCGGATAATGAAATCGTCCTACTTAATTTAAAAATAGTATAATAAATATACGGTTTAAAAGTGGTTGGGACATCAGAATATTTAATATAGCTCATGGGCGTTACATAAAAAGTGTGCAGTGACGTATCATGGGGGGAAGGGGTGTAGCAAAAATTGGGATTCTTAAATGTGCGTTACTTGAGTTCATGTTCTGTCAATTGACTTAAGTAGATGGGAAGTGCACGCATTGCTGTCGCCAATGTTTCGCCAGCTTTAACTAGTCAATAATATTTTCATAATATAATCGTTCGAGTCATTTTTTATTGTCATATTTAATGACAAACAGCATGTCATAACCCATATAATACATCTCATGTCATATTTCATGTCATATCTCATTTTATATCGAATGCCATATCTCATGTCATATCCCATATCATATCTCATGTCATATCTCATGTCATATCTTCTGGCAACACTGCACCTCGCCAGTGTCAAACGCACCCAACATGTGGTTGATAGTGGCTCAGCTTATAGTGTGACCGCAATTCGAGTCTTGTATACGTCATTTTGGCCTTGTCATCATTTTCATCTTATGATCAGTGACGTCACTAGATTTGCTATTATGAAGTATAATGAAGGCAGGTTACCTCACTATGTCACCCCTCCACATCCCCTCCCCACTTCTGGATACTCAGACAATGACCAGGATGGCGTGAATTGGATGACATGTAATATCCAGGCAATGAAATGGATTGCATGTAGTATCCAGGCAATGACATGGATGATTTGGAATATCCAGGCAAGGAAATGGATGACTTGGAATATCCAGGCAATGAAATGGATGACTTGGAATGTCTAGGCAATGAAATGGATTGCATGTAGTATCCAGGCAATGGCATGGATGATTTGGAATATCCAGGCAATGAAATGGATTGCATGTAGTATCCAGGCAATGGCATGGATGATTTGGAATATCCAGGCAATGAATGGATGACTTGGAATATCCAGACAATGAAATGGATAACTTGGAATATCCAGGCAATGAAATGGATGACTTGGAATATCCAGACAATGAAATGGATGACTTGGAATATCCAGGCAATGAAATGGATGACGTGTAAAATTCAAAGTAAACCGTTTTAGTTACTTTGGAAGTCGAGTTTGGCTGAAAACTATTTTTTTAAGTTAATCACATTAATAATATCTAAATACGTATTCTATCAAACCTTCAGATTTGAGCAGCTAGCAAACCTTCAGATTTGAGCAGCTAGCAAACCTTCAGATTTGAGCAGCTAGCAAACCTTCAGATTTGAGCAGCTAGCAAACCTTCAGATTTGAGCAGCTAGTAAAATCCTATGATTTGAGAACCAACATTTTGTAAACCATCAGATACAAATATATTTAAGACCATTATATCTATGGACTAAGATTCTGGTGAGTCAAAGCCCTTAATGGTGAGACAATAATAATATTTATAGAAGTCGAAGCCACGTGTGGTGAGACAATAATAATACTTATAGAAGTCAAAGCCCCTTATAGTGAGTCAATAAGTCTGTACTCTTGATCTCTTTTATCTTGACTAGTGTAACTCTCTTCTGTCAGGTTCACCAAAACATGTAATTGAAAAACTGCAGAAAGTTAAAAACTCGGTTGATAGGTTAGTTCTAAAGGTAAAGAAACGTGATCGCGTCACTCCACTCTATTGGCACGCATTGATTACACGCTGTCTGTTCTCTGTCACAACTTTTTCTCTGGTTCCACGTCCTTCCTAAATTACTGAACTTCTTACTGTTTATTCGCCCCTTCGAAAGCTTCGTTCCTCCGCAGACTCGCGTATTCTTTCTGTTCCCAAAGCACGCACTAAAACATATGATGAACGATCTTTCTTTGCCCCAAAACAATGGAATTCTCTCCCATTACACATCCACAATAAAACGAACATCACAGCCTTCAAAACCGCACTACAGACCCATCTCTTTAAACTGTACTATTCCGACTTATTTTCACCCCCTCTGACTGATAAACAACGCTAAGTTCTGCTGGGTGCCGTCCACGGCTTGACAGAGGTAGATAGTACTTGAATGGTGAGGTCAAGCTTTTCACCATGTGTTGGTTTTCAATGTATAAAATTCTGTAATTGCTAATTATCATGTAAAGCGCAGTGAGCCTTGCGCTAGGCTGTGGTACTGCAGTGAGCCTAGCGCTAGCCTGGAGTAATGCAGTGAGCCTAGCGCTAGCCTGGAGTACTGCAGTGAGCCTAGCGCTAGGCTGTGGTACTGCAGTGAGCCTAGCGCTAGGCTGTGGTACTGCAGTGAGCCTAGCGCTAGCCTGGAGTACTGCAGTGAGCCTTGCGCTAGGCTTTGGTACTGCAGTGAGCCTAGCGCTAGCCTGGAGTACTGCACTGAGCCTTGCGCTAGGCTGCGGTACTGCAGTGAGCCTAGCGCTAGCCTGGAGTACTGCAGTGAGCCTAGCGCTAGCCTGGAGTACTGCAGTGAGCCTAGCCCTAGGCTGGGGTACTGCGCTAAATAAAACCACCTAATAATAATAATAATAATAATAATACTTATAGAAGTCAAAGCCCCTTGTGGTGAGCCAATAGAATACGCAAATCTTTCTCTATTTAAAGCAGGCCCTTTAAAACTCTTCTCTCGGAAAATTAAGTCTAAAATGTGTGAGCAATTTGAGACCCTCCGAATGAGACCCTCTGAGACAAATAAACAAAACTTTCACCCCCGTTCTCACCCCCACGCTATCGGCAATACTGTGTTCGCTTGATATCATTGTATTTCCTACATTCCAACACTATCTGTAGTATCATTGTTGACGTGAACTCACGAGATCTCTGCTGTGGCCTTAAACTAACGAGACCTCTAATGTGACCTTAGGGCACGTGACATATATTGTGACCTGATCACGTTATTCTAGTTTAGGAATCGATTTTTAATCCTAAGAATTCTTTAAGTAAAATATTACACAATATAAAGTGAAGGTCAAGGTCTCGGCATGGGGTCAAGTCATGAAACGTTTGATAAGCTAATCTGGCTTCCGGTGTTATTTCTGTCCAACTCTGGCTTGAAAATAATAGATGGAACCAAACCATCCTCAGATGGCACTAGCCGCTGACAGATAGTCCACATCTTCCAACACCTCATGTTAGTTGGGGCACTAGCCCCTGACAGAGAGTCCACATCTTCCAACACCTCATGTTTGTTGTGGCACTAGACCCTGACAGACAATCCACATCTTCCAACACTTCATGTTAGTTGTGGCACTAGCCCCTGACAGATAGTCCACATCTTCCAACACCTCATGTTAGTTGTGGCACTAGCCCCTGACAGACAATCCACATCTTCTAACACCTCATGTTAGTTGTGGCACTAGACCCTGACAGACAGTCCACATCTTCCAACACCTCATGTTTGTTGGAGCACTAGCCCTTGACAGACAGTCCACATCTTCCATGGGGGGGGGTCATGTTTTTTTTTAAAGGAAAACAGAAATTAGGCAAAACCTTAGTCTGCATAAACTATACAATTATAACTATAACAAAACTTAGTCCACATAAACTATACAATTATAACTATAACAAAACTTAGTCCACATAAACTATACAATTATAACTATAACAAAATGTAGTCTACACAAACTCCATAGTGCCAAGTATGCCAGTTAAATGTTTCTGCTGTCAGTGCCTCGTGCGCCAGTCAGAGGTGTCTTCTGACAGTGCCACGAGTGCCAGACATAGATGTTTACTATCAGTGCAAGCTAGAGGTGTCTACTGTCAGTGTCACGTGTGCCATTTAGTTGTGTCTATTGCCATGTGTGCCAGATAGACTTGTCAACTGGCAGTGCCGCGTGTGCCATTCTGTGCCTCTGCTGTCAGTGTCACGTGTACCATTCACTGCCTCTGCTGTCAGTGACACGTGTGCCAGACGGGCTTAAACAGAATAGAGTTTTGTTAACCTGTCCTTGTTTAAGACCCTCTCTCCTACACAAACCTATACGCAGTGATGTCACTATAAAAACACTATGGTGTCAGTAAGATGTCACTATGCTGTCACTATGATGCCAATATGGTGTCACTATGATGTCAATATGGTGTCAGTAAGATGTCACTATGGTGTCAACAGGGTGTCACTATGATGTCAATATGGTTTCACTATGATGTCAATATGGTGTCACTATGATGTCAGTATGGTGTCACTATGATGTCACTATTGTGTCACCTTGGGACCTCTCATCCTACCTGCCACCCGATGCGCTCAGTGTGTCACAAACAGATGACATCAAAGAGTGTTTGTTTTTTCACACTAAATTTGAGCCCAATTTTCATTTGAGGACCCTGTAACGCAGAGGTTCTCAACCTTCCCAATGCCGCGACCCTTAAATACAGTTCCTCGTGTTGTGGCGACCCCCAACCATAACATTATTTTCGTTGCTACTTCCTAAATATTTGTTTTCTGGTGGTCTTAGGCGACCCACAGGTTGCTGTAACAAGATGACTTCAAAATAGACGTTACAGATTTTGCACATCCGTTCAAGCAGCGGCGTTATTATTGTTACTCACTTTACTTTCTCTTAATTCTCAAAATATCGTATACCTACTCTATCAATATCATTTATCTTGACTGCACATGACACTTGAACCTTGTCCTTGTTCCATACCTGCAACATGATCCCAAACATACCGCGCTAGTTATTTGTTACAAACAGAATCTATACAGGCGAAGAGAGGCCAACTTTTGACTTCTCTTGCACTAACAAAGTGACCAGGCATCATCAGTGCACAGACAGACACACATTAAATCAATCTTATATTGTTAAAATCTTAAAATGATAACACTATTTACACTCATTAAATTTGTTAAAATAATGTAATAACCAGTAAATTTTTAAGATTAAAATTTTATTAGAGAAAACATGATTGTTGACGTCAACTAATCTGACCCCTCCCCCCTTGTCAACAACTGTCAAACATTTCCAAACCCCCTCCCTCCCCCCCCCCCCCCACTATTTTGTTGACATAATTAATGGACGACCCAATACCAACCACTAACCACGACTGTACTGTAATTGAACAAACCTCTAACCATAACGGTACAGTAACCGTACCAACCACTAACCATAACGGTACAATAACCGAACCAACCACTAACCATAATGGTACAATAACCGTACCAACCACTAACCATAATTATACATCATAACTAACATCGATTACATTTTTTTAAAAACTAAAATCAAATGTTAGTCACTTAACCGCGAACCCCACCTACTCACCAAACACCCCCCTCTCCTCTCAGACCCTCATTCCAGCACTACTGGTCTCCCTCCATCTGGCGTGTGAGTCAGATCGTCCATCTGCAGACAGTCAGGGTAGGGGTCAGGGAGGACAAAGCATCTCGCGCCTAATTGACCCCAACGTTAAACATCACCACACACTTGCCTAATAGCCCCCCCCCTCCCGTGCCGCCAAGACATCTTTTGTTAAATGTGTTCTCATTCTATTGGCTGATGCTCTGTGATGTGTCTTGTTGTGTCTTGTCTTCCTATCCATGTGTCTAGTTGTGTCTTGTCTTCCTATCCATGTGTCTAGTTGTGTCTTGTCTTCCTATCCATGTGTCTTATTGTGTATTTTCTTACTATTCATGAGTCCTATTGTGTGTTGTCTTCTTATCCATGTGTCTTTTCTTCCTATCGAAGTGTCTTGTTGTCTTGAATTCCTCTCCATGTGTCTTATGTGTCCAATCCGTCTATATGTTGTGACCTGCCTTACCATTCCATCACACTAATTAAATAATCCACGATATCCGTTAAATCAGATGACGGGGGCGATAACGCGATAATTTGCCCATTTCTCGGATATGTGATTCTCGACGATCTCCCAATTCAGTCGGCAAACCTTGGTTCTAATCCAATCAAAGGGGTGACCAGTGGTCACTGATCAAATAATGGTCAGCGCACGCTGCCAGTGGCATTACATTGGCCAGTGTGACAAAACTCTGAGAATGTTGTGTGTGGTCAGTGCTGGTCAGTGCTATCAAGTAAAAGAACATGGAACCATAACATGGAACAATAACATGGAACAATAACATGGAATAATAACATGGAACAATAACATGGAATAATAACATGGAACAATAACATGGAATAATAACATGGAATATAACATGGAACAATAACATGGAATAATAACATGGAACAATAACATGGAATAATAACATGGAACAATAACATGGAATAATAACATGGAACAATGACATGGAACAATAACATGGAACAATAGCATGGAACGATAATATGGAATGACAACATGGATTTATTACATACTATTTAAATTAAGACTATTTCCATAAAACAAAAGATCATAAAATAAAACGCAACAAGAATCTTTTCAGAATTTTAAGAATCTCATTTAGCCCAGTCATCGGGAATATAATTGTGTTTAATGAAGTCAACGCCATCTTATTGCGTTAGTGAGGTTGTTACTCAGAGACTTTTGTATTTTGATAAGTAGTTTATTTGATAGTTTAATTAAGATAAACATGGTTCTCTCAATTCTGTTGACCATCCAAACAAGAAATCCTGTGGCGGTAAAATTAGGCCAATGTTAAAAGTCTCTATTCCTTCAAAATATGATTTTATTCGTTTCGCAGATGCAAAATCCTGAATTATTCTTGTCATATACATTTCTTCTGCAATCTTCTGCAATCTTTATTTCAATGATAATTTAGCTGAACCAAGAAAATATCTTGAGGCATGATAGAAAGAATATGTTTTATGGATGTGAGCTTGGATTAGCTTCTTTTAGCACTAGCAACAGTAATGGGGAGTTATATAAAATATATAGCTCTATATAGAGTTCCACAAATAGAGTTCTATATAGAGTTCCACATACAGAGTTCTGTATAGAGTTCCACATACAGAGTTCTGTATAGAGTTCCACATACAGAGTTCTTTAGAGTTCTATATAGAGTTCCATATATATAGTTCTATATAGAGTTCCACGTATAGAGTTCTATTGCATTATTTCTGCTTGGGAGAAAATTAAGTTGTGAATGGAGAAAAACCAAGCCGTCACTTATAACTAAGGTGGAAAACTCTTGAAAGGGGGGTAATTAGAGTTATTTTCTACTGTGATGAACGGAAGGACATGAAAAAAACATGTTCGATTTAGTCCCTTTGGAAAATTTGAATAGTAACTAAATCAGGGTTTTTTTTAACTTAACGCAGCACCCCACCCCCTCTCTCCCCTCACAACGTATATTTTTCTCCCCATAATTAAACATATTTCTTTTAAATCCTAAATAAAATGTGATGTATAGAACATAGGCTTTTTTTTTTGGAGTTTCAATTTTTCAGCAACAATTCATAGTGGAAAAAAATGGTTTGCGACTTTTGCTCCTAAATTTCCCTTTTTTTCCCATTGTCATATGTTTGTTTTGATTTACGGGAGAGTTGCTCAATTCGTCATCCTAACTCACTTTGATTGATCCAATTTGCAAGACTTTGTCAAGACGACTGGAAATAGACCAGGATGATGGCAAGACTTTGTCAAGACGACTGGAAATAGACCAGGATGATGGCAAGACTTTGTCAAGACGACTGGAAATAGACCAGGATGATGGCAAGACTTTGTCAAGACGACTGGAAATAGACCAGGATGATGATAAGACTTTGTCAAGATGACTGGAAATAGACCAAAATGATGGCAAAACTTTGTCAACACGACTGGAAATAGACCAGGATGCAGTAGATGACCAACAGTGTGAGTGTGAGTGTGTGAGTGTGAGTGTGAGTGTGAGAGTGTGTGAGTGTGGGTGAGAGTGTGAGTGTGAGTGTGAGTGTGGGTGAGAGTGTGAGTGTTAGTGTGGGTGAGAGTGAGAGTGTGAGTGTGAGTGTGGGAGTGTGAGTGTGAGTGTGAGTGTGAGAGTGTGTGAGTGTGAGTGTGTGAGTGTGAGTGTGAGAGTGTGAGTGAGAGTGTGAGTGTGAGTGAAAGTGTGAGTGTGAGAGTGTGAGTGTGAGTGTGAGAGTGTGAGTGTGAGTGTGAGAGTGAGAGTGTGAGTGTCAGTATCAGTGTCAGTGTCAGTGTCAGTGTACTTTAATGTGCTCCTTTTAAATCCTTTATATTAACTTCGCTTTTTATTCCGTGGGACAAAATCTTCGGATGACCCACTTTCCGTCATCATATCGAGCTGAAACTGACACACAGACTCTTTGCCGATGACAACACATTCTATCAAATTTTCAGACTGCTTGGGGATTACATGGGATTGAACTCGACTCCACTAGCTTGGGATTGATTCAGTTTAGACCATTGGGCCAGCACCCATGAAAGAAATGTCGACCCTAAACATTTAGAAAAAAGTATCGACTTTGACATCATTGTAAGCGAAGCTTCAGTTTCAGATGATACAATCATTAAAGGTCCATGAATTCTTTGAAAACTCTTATTTTTTATTTTCTGCGCCTTTAAAATTGCCGTTGGAGACAGCCGCCAAAATCTCCCGACACGGGCGATGATTCATTTCATTAACCAAAGTCAATATGTTGCTATGACTATGAGAAGTTAAACCCCATATTTTATCTTTTTTTCCCCATATAAAATACAAGTAATATTCACATTTCGCTTTTCTCATTCGGCAATCTAACCGATAAAATCTAACCGATAAAATCTAACCGATAAAATCTAACCACGGACGGGCAGAAAACTCACACCATATTGCATTTTAGTTTTGGATGAAGAAGTGTTCAACATTAAATGTACCCATAAGGTACATATGTTATATTGCAAGCTGTATTATGGTCGACCATAGTAGTCACACATGTACATTTATGTTATATAAAATAATGTATGCAGTCGACCAAAGTAGACTTCCGATGGACCTTACATAACTAATCTATTTATTTACAATTAGTTTCAACTCCCCAACCCCCTTCTCCACGCCCCTTTCTCTATCAGTTCCATCACTCAAGTTGGCTCCCCCACTCCTCCATTCACTTGATCATTTTCAAGAAGCAGATGTGCGCCATGCAGAGTGTGAACTTTTTGATTATACCCCAACCCTCTTATTACTCCCTCTCCTCCATCAAAGTAAAAACGTTCATTTAAAAAGCACTATATATATATATATAATATATTTATATATAAGTTTATTTGTTTTTTAAATTTTGTTAATTAATTTATTTTTGATGGCATATACGGTTTGTATAATATACTATCATTTTTAAAGGTGATATCACTAATTGATGAATATAGGGGGAGGGGGGGTGTGTCCTCTTCGGGTTTCAGGCGGGGCGCATCCTCAGCACGGCCATAGCCGTGGCGTTTTCCCCGTTAAGACGCCGACTGGTTAGACTCCTGGTAGGTGTTGAACACAACAATAAGAAGATGACGTCATCTCCGGACAGTACCACGTGACGTGAAAGTCTTTGAGATAATATTGATGTCAACAAAATGAGCGGGGAAGGCAGGTTTGAACTGCCGTGTTTGACTTGATCGAACCGTCACGTGGGCGCCATGTTTACCAACAGGAACGCGGGATAACACCGGGGGAAATTAGAGCAAAGATAAAGACGCGTGATCCAATCTTCAGAGGGGGGGGGGGAGGAAGAAGTTGTTTTATTGTTGTTATGGTCTGTAAGAAGGAGTGGGGGGCCAGGGGAGGGGGGAGTCAGGCTTTGTTCACTCTCTGACTCACCTAACCAGGTGCAATTTTAGCCCAGGTCGAGGCGGGTGTGAGTAACAGACTCCGTATCGTGGGGGATTCGGCGTGGAGTAACTAGGTCAAGCTAGAACAATGAAAAAGGACATGTGACTGCTCCCGCCTGCACCCCACTACAAAACACACACACATACAAACGCAGGTACAAACCGTCATTTCCCTTTTCCCTTCCGCATTCAACTCATAATCATAAAGGTCAAAGTAAGGTTTCCAATAAGATTATAAGACCCACGTGTTGTACAACTAATTGGACAACTGCGGTAACTTGTAAGACAGCAGCTGCGGTAATGGCTGCGGTAACTTGCTAGACAATGGCTGCGGTAGCTTGCTAGACGATGGCTGCGGTAACTCGCTACACAATGGCTGCGGTAACTTGCTAGACAATGGCTTTGGTATCTCGTGAATAAAAAAAGAAACGAAAGAAATAAGCTGTTATTATAACATTATTTGTTACATAACATTATTTGTTACAAAACATTATTTGTTACATAACGTTATTTTTTACCGGTGGCGTAGCATAGGTTGGTGCCACCTACACGGAAAAATCTCTGCAGTCGGCTGAAAATGCCACTCTTGAAATAAGCGTTGCCAGGGGCGGACCATACCCTCCGCACCCACCTGCCGACGCCACTGGTTTTTACTATAACTTTTGTTGTTACTCATCTGCATAGGTCTAGTGAAATGTCCTCTAAACGGGTTTGTATAAAATGTCATCTGTACGGTTATATATAATGGCATCTGTACAGGTATATAAAATGTCATCTGTACAGGTATATAAATGTCATATGTACAGGTAGGCTACATAAATATCATCTGTACACGTAAATAAAATGTCATCTGTACATGTATATAAATGTCATATGTACAGGTAGGCTACATAAATATCATCTGTACACGTAAATAAAATGTCATCTGTACATGTATATAAATGTCATATGTACAGGTAGGCTACATAAAATATCATCTGTATAGGTAAATAAAATGTCATCTGTACAGGTATATAAATGTCATATGTACAGGTAGGCTACATAAAATATCATATGTACAGGTAAATAAATGTCATCTGTACAGGTATATAAATTATCATCTGTACAAGTATATAAAAATGTCGTTTATAAATAAAATGGCGTCTGGGTAATTATGTAATATATTGTCTGTGTGCTTACATAACTTCGTCTGTATTTTTTATATTCCACGTGTCTATATTTAACTTTGTTTAGAGTTGTGCATGTAATAGAAACTGTGAGCAGGTACTGCTATTTGTGTTTAGGACAAATAAGGGGAGAGTAGAAACTTTAATATGTTTGCTTGTACTATAATATGTGTTCTGGTACTATGATATGTGTTCTGGTACTATGATATGTGTTCTGGTACTATGATATGTGTTCTGGTACTATGATATGTGTTCTGGTACTATGATATGTGTTAAGGTACTATAAAAAATGTATGCAGTTATTATATTCTGTGTTCGGGTACTATAATCTATGTGCGGTTACTATAATATGCATACAGGTAATATGTTATGTGTAAAGGTACTATAATGTGTGCAGTTGCTGTAATCTTTGTGCTGGTACTATAATCGACGTGCATTTGTTATAATCTGTGTTCAGGTACTAAAATCTGTGTTTAGTTACCATAATCTTTGTGCATTTACTAAAATATGTATTCGGGTACTATATTCTGTATTCAGGTACCATAATATGTATTCAAGTACTATAATATGTATTAAGGTACTGTGATATGTGTACAGGTACATCACCGACAAGATTTCTAATTTACCGTGACTTAGTCATCGTCAGCAAGATTTCTGGCTTAGCACGTGACAAAGACTACATCCGCCTCTTCCAATCAAACGGTAGGACGTACTCAACGTGGCGCGTGCGACGACAGGGCTTAAATCCACATGCAAAAAGTCGAGTTCCCTCCCGCCTATTGTCCTTTACCTGACCTGGCCCCAATTAAGCGCACGCGATCTGATGAGTCAGACGCCACCAGCCGGTCTTCACTGTTGCGTCCATTCATCCCCGAGTCTCCAATGCCACGTCTTGTTCGTCCGATGTTCACCTTGTCACTGCCGTATAAGGAAATCGTCACGACACGTGACTTTGAGGGGGGCGGAGCTTTGTATCGGTGAGGTCGTCGCACGCGCCTCGGATTTTACTTTAGAGTTGTCTTCTCTTTGGTTATTTGTTATTGACTGAAATTATGTTAATACGATAACTACATGTCATGGGTGAAGCCCCCTGGGAAAACTTTGTTGATTATATAATTGCATGTCTTGCCAAAAACTTCCTCGGATCACTGCTTGCCATACCTAAAGCCACTGGGAAAACTTAGGCCTGCTCAATAATGCATGATCTGTGCCTAATAGCTCCCTGCCTAACAACTGATTTCCTAACAACTGATTGCCTAACAGCTCACTGCCTTAACAGTTCATCCCCTAAAAACTCATTGCCTAACAACTGATTGCATAACAACTCAATGCCTAACAACTCATTGCCTAACAACTCATTGTCTAACAACTCATTTCCTAACAACTCATTTCCTAACAACGCATTTCCTAACAACTCATTGCCTAACAACTGATTGCATAACAACTCAATGCCTAACAACTCATTGCCTAACAACTCATTGTCTAACAACTCATTGTCTAACAACTCATTGCCTAACAACTCATTTCCTAACAACTCATTTCCTAACAACGCATTGCCTAACAACTCATTGCCTAGCATATTTCCTTGACCTTGAGGTATATGACATATAATTGGTCAGACAAAGGAAATGTCAATCATTTTATGACACAGAAAATTTCAACCATTTATCAAATTGAGAAGAATAGAATTCCTCAAGTTTCTGTTAAAGTAAAAAGGGGAAAAAGTTTGAGAAACCCTGATCCATATCATCTTATTAAACTAAGCATGTCATTTATGATTATAAATTTGTCATATTTTAAATCAGATTAAAAATAAAATGTCATCTGCCTCATTTGATACAACATATTATCTACCATATTTCAAATGTCAATTTGTTAATGATTAAAATGTTCTCATTTCACATGTTTCAGAACATGTCATTGTGGACCAAGATGAGCCAAACTTATTTACTCGTTTCAAATTAGCACATTTAAAATATGATAGTTTAAGATAATATGAGATAAGATGAGATAAGATGAGATAAGATGAGATAAGATAAGATAGATTAGATAAGATGAGATAGATGAGATAAGATAAGGTGAGATGAGAGTAGATAAGTTAAGATAAGATGAGATAAGATAAGATAAGATTCCTTTATCGATTCAAATATATGAAATGGTTGTCTTTTTTTGTTCCTTAACATTAACGTCGCTTTTGTTCGTGTGATTCTGGCTGGTTGGGGGGGGGGGGGGGCATTAGAATATTAATATGGTTCACGGGCGTGAAAAAATGTGTGGTTATGCGCCTTGGGGTGGAGGAAGCGTTAGTTGGGATTCTTATAAAGTTCGTTACTTGTATGCATTTTTACTCAAATATTTTCAGCCCATTCCCCTGCCCCCCCCCCCCCCCCCCCCAAAGCTCGATATTACATTTTAGAAAGACTTTATTCGAAAAACTTTGTTTTATTGGTTGTTTTATTGGTTGTTTTATTGGTTGTTTTATTGGTTGTTTTATTGGTTGTTTTATTGGTTGTTTTATTGGTTGTTTTATTGGTTGTTTTATTGGTTGTTTTATTGGTTGTTTTATTGGTTGTTTTATTGGTTGTTTTATTCAATCTTTTCTATTAACTTCGCTATTTGTTCGTGGCTGGCTGGCTGACCTAGCAAAATCTTTGGACGGCTAATTGGCCCACTTTTCCGTCTAGCTATCGAGTTGAAACTTGGTACATAGATTCGTTCCCAATGACAACAGATTCTTTCAAATTTTCAGCACTACCTCTTTACCCCACCCCCCCCCCCAAAAAAAACACACAAAAATATCATTTTTTGCTATTTTTCAAAGGGAAGAAACCCCCATAACTGCGCTAAATGAGCTTCTTTTCCAATATATCGGAAGTGCGTGAGGTGCGTAATATTTTCTTTTGTTTTTCTAAAATTATTGGTGAAACAAATCCGCTGAGTAAAAACGGTTGGGTCATTACATTATTAATTCGACTGTTATTTTGACGTTTACTGGTGCCTAAATTATTTTATTGGAACAATTTAACATTGGTGGCACTGAATGCTCAAAGGGGATTAATGCTCACCCAATTTGATGGCGTTCAAGGGGACATAACTTAACAAATGACTAGCAATACATAGAACAACTTCCTTCACATTTTAAGCATGTCTTGACACTGCACTAGTAATATATGGGGACCATCTTGCACTTGTAATATATGGGGACCATTTGGCACTAGTAGTATCTTAAAATGAGACGTGCTTATATGCTTGTGTAACATATCAACTCAAAATTGAGCATTTGAAATGTAATTTGTTCCGATGAATTTAATTGACAATCAAATAAATATAGTCGATGTGTTTTGTGTGACAGAAACGACAATAGTCCGTGTAGGTTGTGAGACAGACACAGAAGTGACAGATACAAAAGAGACCAACACAGAAGAGACTGACACAGAAGAGACAGACACACAAGGGACAGACACAGACGAGGCAAACACAGGAGACAAAGACACAAAAGAGACAGACACAAAAAAGACGAACACAGAAGTGACAGACACAGAAGAGACAGACACAGAAGTGACAGATACAGAGGTAACAGACACAGAAGAGACAGAAACAGAAGAGACAGACACAAAAGAGACAGACACAGAAGAGACAGAAACAGAAGAGACAGACACAGAGGAGACGTTATTTGACTCTCGGAAGCTAACATTGATTGTGTATAACTTTAATACTGGCCAAACCACATGACCCCTACTGGCCAAACCACATGACCCCTACTGGCCAAACCACATGACCCCTACTGGCCAAACCACATGACCCCTACTGGCCATCAACTATAATGACGTCATAGCAAGGTACAGGGGCGTCTACACAGGGAAGTGGGGGGTGGAGAAAGCAGGGTCGTCTACACAGGGAAGTGGGGGGTGGAGAAAGCAGGGTCGTCTGCACAGGGAAGTGGGGGGTGGAGAGAGCAGGGTCGTCTACACAGGGAAGTGGGGGGGGGGTTGGAGAGAGCAGTTCCTCTACACAGAGAAGTGGGGGTGGAGAGAGCAGGGTTGTCTACACAGGGAAGTGGGGGTGGAGAGAGCAGTTCGTCTACACAGGGAAGTGGGGAGTGGAGAGAGCAGGGTCGTCTACACAGGGAATTGGGGGGGGGGTGAAGAGCGCAGGGTTGTCTACACAGGGAAGTGGGGGGGGTGGAGAGAGCAGTTCGTCTACACAGGGAGGGGGCGGCTGTAGCAGGAGCGTCTACACAGGGAAGAAGGGGCGAGAGCAGGGGAGAAACCAGGGAGGTTACTGGGAAAGGTGAAGTCAGCAGGTGCGTCAACACAGTGATGGGGTGAAGCAGTGGCGTCTATACAGGGAGGGTAGGAAGCAGGGGCGTCAACAAAGTGAGGGGTGAAGCAGGGGCGTCTATACAGGGAGGGGAGGAAGCAGGGGCGTCTATACAGGGAGGGGTGAAGTAGGGGCGTCTATACAGTGAGGGGTGAAGTAGGGGCGTCTATACAGGGAGGGGGTGAAGTAGGGGCATCTATACAGTGAGGGGGTGAAGTAGGGGAGTCTATACAGGTAGGGGGTGAAGAAGGGGCGTCTATACAGGGGGTGAAGTAGGGGCGTCTATACAGGGAGGGGGTGAAGCAGGGGCGTCAACACAGTGAGAGGGGTGAAGCAGTAGCGTCTATACAGTGAGGGAAGGAAGCAGGGGCGTCTATATAGTTAGGGGGTGAAGTAGGGGCGTCTATACAGTGAGGGGAGAAGCAGGTGCGTCTATAAAGTGAGGGGAGGAGGCAGGGGCGTCGAAACGGGGATGGGAGACGCAATAGCTTCCAATCTGAGTTGGGGAGGGGGGGTAAAATCTGTCAGCAACCAAGTTAACTGCTCACCTTGCCATGACTAATCTTCGATTTTTTTAAATAACGGTCCCGACATCGTCACGACAACGTCACGACAACGTCACGACAACGTCACGACAACGTCACGAAAACGTCACGACAACGTCACGACAACGTCCCGACAACGTCCCGACAACGTCACGACAACGTCACGACAACGTCACGACAACGTCACGACAACGTCACGACAACGTCACGACAACGTCCCGACAACGTCACGACATCGTCACGACAACGTCCCGACAACGTCACGACAACGTCACGACAACGTCACGACAACGTCACGACAACGTCACGACAACGTCACGACAACGTCACGACAACGTCACGACAACGTCCCGACAACGTCCCGACAACGTCACGACATCGTCACGACAACGTCCCGACAACGTCACGACAACGTCACGACAACGTCACGACAACGTCACGACAACGTCACGACAACGTCACGACAACGTCACGACAACGTCACGACAACGTCACGACAACGTCACGACAACGTCACGACAACGGCTTTTGTTAAACATGAAAATGGAAAACACTTACAAAACTACTTCAGTCTCAGAACTTTTCATTGTGGGGAAATGGAAGTGTTTGCTCAGAACTTGTATCAATGGTGGTATCGATGGTGTATCGATGGTGGTATCGAATACTCGAGGTTAATGTTAATATCAATGGTGGTATCGATGGTGTATCGATGGTGGTATCGAATACTTGAGGTTAATGTTAATATCAATGGTGGTATCGATTGTGGTATCGAATACTCGAGGTTAATGTTTATACGTTTGTCATAAATATTCTTTTTTTTTTAATTGTTTTTTAAATTACATAATATGGTTCATGGGTGTAAAAATGTGCGCTGTGGCGTACATTGGCCCGGGGGGGGGGGGGGTAGCACTAATGGGTATTCTGATAAAATGCGTTAAATGGATGTCCTTTTTGTGTTTTTCGTACGTCGTATGTGAAGAGGGTGTTTGTGAAGATGACCAAGTTTGTATCTAACGATGATGATGCAGGTGGCTTGTGACGATGACCAAGTATATATCTAACGATGATGATGCAGGTGGCTTGTGACGATGACCAAGTATATATCTAACGATGATGATGCAGGTGGCTTGTGACGATGACCAAGTTTATATCTAACGAGGATGATGCAGGTGGCTTGTGACGATGACCAAGTTTATATCTAACGATGATGATGCAGGTGGCTTGTGACGATGACCAAGTATATATCTAACGATGATGATGCAGGTGGCTTGTGACGATGACCAAGTATATATCTAACGATGATGATGCAGGTGGCTTGTGACGATGACCAAGTTTATATCTAACGAGGATGATGCAGGTGGCTTGTGACGATGACCAAGTTTATATCTAACGATGATGATGCAGGTGGCTTGTGACGATGACCAAGTATATATCTAACGATGATGATGCAGGTGGCTTGTGACGATGACCAAGTATATATCTAACGATGATGATGCAGGTGGCTTGTGACGATGACCAAGTATATATCTAATGATGATGATGCAGGTGGCTTGTGACGATGACCAAGTTTATATCTAACGATGATGATGCAGGTGGCTTGTGACGATGACCAAGTTTATATCTAACGATGATGATGCAGGTGGCTTGTGACGATGACCAAGTATATATCTAACGATGATGATGCAGGTGGCTTGTGACGATGACCAAGTTTATATCTAACGATGATGATGCTGGTGGCTTGTGACGATGACCAAGTATATATCTAACGATGATGATGCAGGTGGCTTGTGACGATGACCAAGTTTATATCTAACGATGATGATGCAGGTGGCTTGTGACGATGACCAAGTTTGTATTCAATAGTGAGGACGCAGGTGGCTCGCCAGCTTGTGCGGTCCAACAGTGAGTCTGCCCACGCCAGCTTGTGCGGTCCAACAGTGAGTCTGCCCACGCCAGCTTGTGCGGTCCAACATTGAGTCTGCCCACGCCAGCTTGTGCGGTCCAACATTGAGTCTGCCCACGCCAGCTTGTGCGGTCCAACAGTGAGTCTGCCCTCGCCAGCTTGTACGGTCCAACATTGAGTCTGCCCACGCCAGCTTGTGCGGTCCAACAGTGATTCTGCCCACGCCAGCTTGTGCGGTCCAACAGTGAGTCTGCCCACGCCAGCTTGTGCGGTCCAACAGTGAGTCTGCCCACGCCAGCTTGTGCGGTCCAACAGTGCGTCTGCCCACGCCAGCTTGTGCGGTCCAACAGTGAGTCTGCCCACGCCAGCTTGTACGGTCCAACAGTGAGTCTGCCCACGCCAGCTTGTACGGTCCAACAGTGAGTCTGCCCACGCCAGCTTGTACGGTCCAACAGTGAGTCTGCCCACGCCAGCTTGTGCGGTCCAACAGTGAGTCTGCCCACGCCAGCTTGTACGGTCCAACAGTGAGTCTGCCCACGCCAGCTTGTGCGGTCCAAAAGTGAGTCTGCCCACGCCAGCTTGTGCGGTCCAACATTGAGTCTGCCCACGCCAGCTTGTGCGGTCCATAAGTGAGTCTGCCCACGCCAGCTTGTGCGGTCCAACAGTGAGTCTGCCCACGCCAGCGTGTACGGTCCAAAAGTGAGTCTTCCCACGCCAGCTTGTAAAGGTCCAACATTGAGTCTGCCCACGCCAGCTTGTACGGTCCAACATTGAGTCTGCCCACGCCAGCTTGTACGGTCCAAAAGTGAGTCTGCCCACGCCAGCTTGTGCGGTCCAACAGTGAGTCTGCCCACGCCAGCTTGTACGGTCCAAAAGTGAGTCTGCCCACGCCAGCTTGTACGGTCCAACATTGAGTCTGCCCACGCCAGCTTGTGCGGTCCAAAAGTGAGTCTGCGCACGCCAGCTTGTACGATCCAACATTGAGTCTGCCCACGCCAGCTTGTGCGGTCTAACAGTGAGTCTGCCCACGCCAGTTTGTACGGTCCAACATTGAGTCTGCCCACGCCAGCTTGTACGGTCCAAAAGTGAGTCTGCCCACGTCAGCTTGTACGGTCCAACATTGAGTCTGCCCACGCCAGCTTGTGCGGTCCAACAGTGAGTCTGCCCACGCCAGTTTGTACGGTCCAACATTGAGTCTGCCCACGCCAGCTTGTACGGTCCAACAGTGAGTCTGCCCACGCCAGCTTGTACGGTCCAAAAGTGAGTCTGCCCACACCAGCTTGTACGGTCCAACAGTGATTCTGCCCACGCCAGTTTGTACGGTCCAACATTGAGTCTGCCCACGCCAGCTTGTACGGTCCAACAGTGAGTCTGCCCACGCCAGCTTGTACGGTCCAACAGTGAGTCTGCCCACGCCAGCTTGTACGGTCCAACAGTGAGTCTGCCCTCGCCAGCTTGTACGGTCCAACAGTGAGTCTGTCCTCGCCAGCTTGTACGGTCCAACAGTGAGTCTGCTCTCGACAGCTTGCACAGTTCATAGCAAGTGTTTCCCGCGAGTGAAGGTCGATGTCCAAGGGTTTGAGTGAAGCTTTTAGACAGTCCTTAAAATGTTGTTGTTTTTCTGCCCACCTAATGAGCGTTTTTCTCTGGAGAGTTCACCAAACATTCGGTTTTTTAGGAAGTCTGCTGTCTGGAGGATTTGTCAAGTTACATTGGTGGACTGTGAGTTTAAGCATTGCTATTGTTTGGCGGGCTAAAATTAATAAATATATATCTTTAGTCCTGAAAGGGAATGAGGCTATATATAGATGTCAAGTCAGTGGCGTAGGAAGCGTGGCTGGGGAGGTCCTCCTCTGGTGGCACTATTTTCTTTATATAGGGTGGGTGGCATTTTCGGCGCAAAGTCGAAAAGAACATATTTTAATTTTACCATAATTTACTACTCATCATTATGCGATATTGGAAGTCTACTTGGCTACATTATAAACGGTGGATTAATCTTTTATTCTGACAGTTAAATTAAAACTATTAGGTGGGAACAAAGAGCGATGTAGAATTTTAAAAAGACAAGCCGTCAACTAGGGTAGCGTTCCTCAAATGGTGGTCCGTGGACCGGCCCCGGTCCGTGGGCCTACGATGTCTGTTTACATTTACAGCATTTGAGAATTGGTTTAAGGGGGGGGGGGTTAAATGTTAGAGTTTTGTTTCAAAACAAATTTCAAAAATCGAGTCTGTCTTTAGCATAAACATATCCCACAATGCACACATCAGGAGGAGACAGGAAGATGACGCTGTGTGCAAGAATCAAATTTAAAGACGTTAAGCACTGTCTAAATATAGCCATGATCTGATGTGCTGGGAATAAAGAGCATGTCCCAATTTCACCTTAAATAGTTAATATTATCTTTAATAAAGTGATAAATGCCCGTGGTCGACAAGGATTGCACATGTAATGCGATGACAATGATAAAGAAGACGAAGTCAAAAGTAAAGAAAAATACCTCTTTGATGCTGCAAAAAATTTTTTTTTTAATTTTAATAGCCAGAATTGAAAAACCGCTTCAATGGCCAATCGACCCTAATCCTAATAAGAACTCAGTGTCATAACTCAGTGCCATAGCTCAGTGTCATAACTCAGTGCCATAACTCAGTGCCATAACTCAGTGCCATAACTCAGTGCCATAGCTCAGTGCCATAGCTCAGTGCCATAACTCAGTGCCATAACTCACTCGACACACCCCAGGCAGCTTTGTTGTGACGCATCAGCAATTTTAAAAACAATGTACTAATGAAAAAGTTTAAACAAATTAATTAGTTGAATAGTTTTATTATGGTTGAAATAAATTTTAATCTTATTAAACGACATTTCTATTAAGAACAAAATTTTAAATTCATTGAATTTCTATGTGAAGATTAGGGCCTTTCTATATTCAGGTATGCGCAAAAGTGAATCTTTGTATTTTAAATTTAACAAAATTTTACTGGGAGTAGATCAATAAGCCACACCCACCCCAGGCCACTGCCCCCACTTTTGCTTGGGAGCCTCCGGAGCCCTTGATTTCCTTTTCCTATACCCCCCCCCCCTTTTCCAACCAGTTTACGATCCGGAGTAATTTAGAGTATATGACAAGGACATCGCTATTTCAAGGTTCGCTATTTCATCGTTTGTTATTTCTAAGTTTCATTGTGCCAAAAAGCCATATATATATATATTTTAGTAGTATTTTCGGGGGGTTGGGGGGAGGTATTCAAAGTCCGCCCGGGCGGCGGCACAATGTCTCGCTACGTCACTGCGTCAAGGGCACTGATTACACCCATCGTCTCTTCAACAAACAACAAAAGGAACCATAACCATTTACCGAAGGTCATCTCCCCCATGAAAAGGACGAACAACAACAACGACATGGCTTTAAAGCAGGCAATAATTGTTGGGATGATATTTTTGTTTGTTTGTTGTTTAATATTCATCGTGTTCCCAATCGTATTCTCCAATTTAAAAAAAAACTAATAAAGCGCGTGTCAGCTAGGCACTTTATTTTAAACCGTTGCCTCTCTCAACGTCACAGTCGGTTTGATTCTGCCGGGCTTTGATGGATTTTTTCAGCTTGTTTGATTTTATTGATGACGTAATATGCGTTAAAAATTCTTCGCCTGGGGCAGGAAATGATTTGGGGTGGGAGGGGGAGGGAGGCGGCTCACTGGTGAGATGACATGATAATGTGAGTCATACGGTACACTGATACAGTCAATGAAAGAAAAGCATTCCGTGGTTTTGGTGTAAACGTTACCTCTTCTACTATATATCTAGCCTAACTATTGTAGTCTATGTCTAGCCTAACTATTGTAGTCTATGTCTAGCCTCACTATAGTAGTCTACGTCTAGCCTAACTATTGTAGTCTCCGTCTAGTCTAATAAAGTAGTCTATGTCTAGCCTAACTATTGTAGTCTATGTCTAGCCTCACTATAGTAGTCTATGTCTAGCCTAACTATTGTAGTCTATGTTTAGTCTAATAAAGTAGTCTATGTCTAGCCTAACTATCGTAGTCTATGGTCTAGTCTAATAAAGTAGTCTATGTCTAGCCTAACTATTGTAGTCTAGATCTAGTCTAATAAAGTAGTCTATGTCTAGCCTAACTATTGTAGTCTAGATCTAGTCTAATAAAGTAATCTATGTCTAGCCTAACTATTGTAGTCTAGGTCTAGTCTGATAAAGTAGTCTATGTCTAGACTAACTATTGTAGTCTAGGTCTAGTCTAATAAAGTAGTCTATGTCTAGCCTAACTATTGTAGTCTATGTCTAGTCTAACAAAGTAGTCTATGTCTAGCCTAACTATTGTAGTCTAGGTCTAGTCTAATAAAGTAGTCTATGTCTAGCCTAACTATTGTAGTCTATGTCTAGTCTAACAAAGTAGTCTATGTCTAGCCTAACTATTGTAGTCTAGGTCTAGTCTAATAAAGTAGTCTATGTCTAGACTAACTATTGTAGTCTAGGTCTAGTCTAATAAAGTAGTCTATGTCTAGCCTAACTATTGTAGTCTATGTCTAGTCTAATAAAGTAGTCTATGTCTAGCCTAACTATTGTAGTCTATGGTCTAGTCTAATAAAGTAGTCTATGTCTAGCCTAACTATTGTAGTCTAGGTCTAGTCTAACAAAGTAGTCTATGTCTAGCCTAACTATTGTAGTCTAGGTCTAGTCTAACAAAGTAGTCTATGTCTAGTCTAACTATTGTAGTCTATGTCTAGTCTAATAAAGTAGTCTATGTCTAGCCTAACTATTGTAGTCTAGGTCTAGTCTAACAAAGTAGTCTATGTCTAGCCTAACTATTGTAGTCTAGGTCTAGTCTAACAAAGTAGTCTATGTCTAGCCTAACTATTGTAGTCTAGGTCTAGTCTAACAAAGTAGTCTATGTCTAGCCTAACTATTGTAGTCTAGGTCTAGTCTAACAAAGTAGTCTATGTCTTTTTTCAATTTAGCCATAGTTGCTGCTACTTTTGCGATCATGATGTTCACCTCTTCGACAACGGAGTATGAGCTAGAGATATTGCACTCAAGGTTTGTGAAATTTTCAACTCCTGGCTTATTATGTTTGGAGGGGACGGTGCTTCTTGCATTATGACTTTTCAGTCTTTTGTAGACTAATTGTCAGTCCAAAATTTTGACATGTGTGGGAGTTGCGATTAACTTAACTGCTGAAGACCTTCTTCTGTGTGCGATTTTAAGGTCAGCGAACAGCAGTTCACGAATTGGTACCTTTTTTTTTTACCGTGGTCCAATGCATGGGGGTGGGCGATAATTAACATCCCACCATCAGATCTGGTTTGGATATATAAATGAAATATAAGAACAAGGTATGTTAAACTTGAAATAATAGACAGGACAAAATCCGTTTTCACAGTCCCTGAAGGCAAACTGAAGAAACATTGGGAAGAAAATGGACAAAGCGTTGGTACAAATATGCCTACGCGACCTTGTTTCACTCTACTGTTGACTTGGAATGCCCCAGAGACCGCGTAATTTAAGGTTGCTGTTCATATAAGATTGTAACAACACAATAACGCAACTTTTCATTATTACAAAAGTAAATTCATCTAAAATTTAAATAGATTTTTAATATTTTGAAACACCCACACCCCCAACACCAAAGTGCTACCCGGGGTAGTCACCCCTTCCCTCTCAAGGACGTCATTTCAGGTTTTTTCAGCGGAGTGGGGGGCAAAAACCGAAACTTGGTCGGCTGGTTAAGTTGTTTCTTACTGGGGGCGCCAAAGCACATAGCAATAAAACCTGAAAATTCAGGGAAGGGGGCAAATGCCCCACCCTGCCCTACACAAATTCGCTATTGTAAATACGAGTGTATGCGTAATTAGTGGCGTGTCTAGGGGGTACAGGGGGTGTGACATCAAATTGAAAAAATTCATTATTTACAGAGCACACGCTGCCCAGTCTAACACAGCACACGCCGCTCGGTCTAACACAGCACACACTGCTCGGTCTAACACAGCACACACTGCTCGGTCTAACACAGCACACACTGCTGGGTCTAACACAGCACACACTGCCCGGTCTAACACAGCACACACTGCCCGGTCTAACACAGCACACACTGCCCGGTCTAACACAGCACACACTGCCCGGTCTAACACAGCACACGCTGCTCGGTCTAACACAGCACACACAATGCTCGATCTAACACAGCACACACTGCTCGGTCTAACACAGCACACACAATGCTCGATCTAACACAGCACACACTGCTCGGTCTAACACAGCACACACAATGCTCGGTCTAACACAGCACACACAATTTTCGGTCTAACACAGCACACACAATGCTCGGTCTAACACAGCACACACTGCTCGGTCTAACTGAATTTCATAGAATAACCGATCAAACGTAAATTTTCCACATATGTAACCAATCAAAATGCCAGCTTTATAAAAGTTCAAGGTTGATGCAACATAAAGTTAGTGGCCCTATAATTAGATCAGAAAAGCATCACTTGACCATGGTTAAAGAACGCCGATTGAAGTTTTCGGTTACTTCCGTAAGTGACAATAAGCTTTAGGCCTATATATCTAAATTCTGAGAAATAAAATCTTTCCATTGATTCCAAATACGATGTGGTCGGGCGATTATAAGTATATGAATCGAATCGGTAAAATTTATAACCATTTTTTATGACTTCTTATTCATTTATAGGGTTAACATAATATTTTACAAAATTTTCTCATATCTGTTAATAATTATTTTAAATTTATTTGAATTTTGTATTTTAAAAAATGGTTTTTAAACCAAATGTATTGAAACCCAGAATCAGAAGTTCTCAAAAATGAATATTTTCATTAATTCGTCCCTAGCACCGCCCCTTAACATTTGAGAACAATTGTCATACTTCGACTGCTGGGTTTGAACCAGTGGCGTAGCGAGCTTAACTCGCGCCCGGGGCAGAATACCTTTTTAGCGCCCCCAATACCTTTTTAGCGCCCCCCACTATTCGAAAACCATACAATATTATAGTAAAATATACCATTTGGCGCCCCTTTGTGAGCAGCGCCCGGGGCATGATGCCCCCTTGCCCCCCCTCACTACGCCACTGGTTTGAGCTGCCACCTTTGTGTATTGTATTGTGGATAGTGCCACGACTGTTGTTTTTGAACTGTTGTAAATCATTACTTTGTTTGTTGTCTTGAACATAACATAATTAACGGGCCTTTCACCGCAATGACAAGGCAAGGTGCGAAATCTAAAGGGGGTTTCGCCAGCTAACATAACAATAATTCTACAGGGTGATGCCAAATGGCGAGAAAATACTACGGTCGTCGAAGGTTGATCCACTCGTCAGTCAGACATTGTACTTCTCTGCTGCAGATTGTTTGCTGTTTATGTTACAGAAATAACATCCAAAGTCGCTACTGAGTTTGGTAAGTGCTGGAAACTGAGCCCAAAAATTACAAAATCATGAGGCAATCGAAGAGCACCTAAATTGCTTTGAAAAATGGCAAACATTGGTTGCAGGACTTAGGCTAAACAAAACAATTAATGTCGAAAATATTGCTTTCATTGAGAGGGAGAAGAAAAATGGTGTGATATCCTGCACATATCTCATTTTTTCTTGCAACGCAAAATCTGGCTCTTCGTAGCCACAACGAAAATGAATCTTCATTGAATAAAGGAATTTTTCTTGAAATGGTTGAGATGCTATCTAAATATGACCCAATGCTAAAAGATTACCTAATGAGATGCTATCTAAATATGTCCCAGTGCTAAAAGAGTACCTAATGAGACTAAAGATGAGCACATCTACTGTAACATCTTCCGCATCTTACCTTTCCCCAGATACCTAAATTTAAATTATTAATGTCCTTGCAAATCACGTGAAAGAGATTATTATCATTATCATGGATATGAAGGCTTCGAGTTACTTTGGGATTATGTTCGACAGTACACCTGATATATCACACACTGACCAGAAGTCAGAAGTGATCAGATATGTAAAAATCCACAATATGAAAGTTGAAGGGAGAGAATTGTTTCTTGGATTTTACCCTTTAAGGGGAAAAAACCTGATACCTCAGTTCTGATATTCTTACAAATCTAAACGTGGTGGACTGGACATAATGATTGGCCGAGCTCAAGGTTACAATAATGCTTCCACAATGTCTGGAATCCATGGGGGTGTTCAGGCCATTCTAAGAAAAAATTATAAGAAACCGATTTCTAATGGATGTGTGGGTCCTTCGCTTTAACGTGTGTGGTCAGCGCTCTTTTGGCAAAAATGCTTCATGTATTACATTTTTCGGTACTCTTGAGAGAATATTTTTCTTCTTTGTTGCATCCGTCATCGATGGGATGTTTGAATTGAACACAGTGGAATGTATGTAGGGTGCTTATCACGCTGCTGTTAAAACAGTGAAATATAATTGATGAATGTGTGGCAGCGGTTGAAGCTCTGTGATCCTCTTGAAAATTTGGAAACAAGCGTAACAGCACAAGGTCATTTTACATGCTGTCTGTGGTGTCACGTTTATCTGCTACCTTTACCTTTGGGATGATCTACTTGAGGAAGTTAAGTCTTTTGGCTGATCTACTTGAGGAAGTTAATCTTACACATCAGTATCTGCAGACTAAAGTTTTTACTCTTGATAAAGTGGTGACCAACCTAAAGAATTGTGATTGTTTCTGTACGAGAAGTGCTGTCACTTGGTGGAACATGCTGTCACTTGGTGGAACATGCTGTCACTTGGTGGAACATGCTGTCACTTGGTGGAACATGATGTCACTTGGTGGAACATGCTGTCACTTGGTGGAACATGCTGTCACTTGGTGGAACATGCTGTCAATTGGTGGAACATGCTATTGAAAAGGCACTTTCAAAATTATACCAATATGGAATTTCGGTAGAGAGAAAATTGTGGCTTAAGAAGAGAATGGCAGGAGAAAAGTTAATAGATGCTGGACTCTCTCTGTGAGAAGAAAACAGTAAGGTGATGCTTTTTGTTCATGTCATTGTTATACTGTGGACTTATTTAAACAAGAAGGAATCCATCGTGGAAGTCGGGGAGTGGGGGATGACACCATGATTTTACCGCACCGGGTGACACTAACCCGAGCTACGCGTGAAATTAAGGTTGCACAACCCGCGGATTTCACGCATCCGCCATATCAAATCCCCGCTGATGCGTTAAGGGTCGTCCATTAATTACGTCAACAGTTTTTACGCATATTTTTACCCCCCCCCCCCGTCAACAATTGTCAAAATTTCAATGGCCCCCACTTTAAGTAAATATGTCAATTTTTTCTACCCCCCCCCCCCCCAATGAATTATAATATAAATAAATTTATAAATACATTTTACTTTGTGCTGATCTATTTTAATGACACGAAATTGTAGGAAAAACATTTTATTACATCTTTAGCTTGTTAATCAACAAGGTCAAAAAAATTTTAACACTTAAATTTTATAATGCAGAATCAATTAAAAGGTTGTTAAAGACTAAATATCATTGTTTGTGGTATAAATATGAATATTGTCAGTAAAGCTGACAATTATAGTATAGTTTCTAGCTGCTATTATCTTAGCTGCCAGGTGCTGCTCTATCGTAACAATGGGCATCAAGGACATGATTTTGGTAGGACAGGGAGGCATTTGCCCCCAAACCCCCACCCCCCCTGAATTTGCAGGTTTTATTTAAATTGCTAATTACTGTGGCGCCTCCAGTTGTAAACAACTTAACAAGCTAATTTCTTATGCTCAAGGGGCATTGTCGGTGCTGTTGAACATGCATTTTCAACATGACTTGTGATGCAAAATAGATGTTACAGATTTTGCAAATCCGTTCAAGCAGCGATGTTATTATTTTTATTCACTTTACTTTCCCCTAATTATCAAAATATCGTATTCCTACTCTATCAATATCATTTATCTTGATTGCACATGACACTTGAACCTTGTTCTTGCTCCATACCTGCAACATGATCGCAGACATACCGCCATAGTCATTTGCGACAAACAGAATCTGCAGGCGAAAAGAGGCCAACTTTTGACTTCTCTTGCACTAACAAAGTGTGCTAACTTTCTGACCAGCCAGCTGCAGTGCACAGACACACATTAAATCAATCTTATATTATTAAAAGCCTTAAAAAAATTTATAACTATTTACACTCATTAAATTTTTTAAAATAATGTAATAACCAGTAAATTTTTAAGATTAAAATTTTACTAGAGAAAACATGATTGTTTACCTCAACTAATCTAACTCCGTCTCTCCCGCTTGTCAACAACTGTCAAACATTTCCACCCCCCCCCCCACTATTTTGTTGACATAATTAATGGACGCCACCTTATTTATCCCAATAAACTTATTCACTTTGCATTTGTTGATTGACAAATAGAGTTTTAAAGATATTAGTTAAGCATGAAGTGAGATAAAAGCTAAAATGATATCACAAGAGCTTACTTATATTCTGTTGGTGTTTTTTTTAATTTAGCGTTCCATTTTGAGTATTAGCAATAAATTAATATTTTTTTACAGAATTTAGTGGGGTTTTATTTTAATGTGTAAGGGAGTACATGTAGGCCGTGAACTGTTTACTTGTCACTACTACTATCAGTGGCCCGTGAAGCGTTTTGGGTAAGACACCCCTGTAGTAAAAACATGGATATGGCAGCAAATTTACAATGTGGCATGTTAAGCATTTCGCAGCAGTCTAGCTGTATAAAAATTGAATATTTAACCGGAAGCTTTATCTGCTTCCGTTAACGCTTTCATTTCGAAAATGGTAATCTTCTGAATTTATAACTGAGTTGTATTACATTCATATGAATTATAATTTTATGTGCTCTTATTTAAGGATTTGCGTTCCATAATTTGGGAAGCTATTGTTATGAATGTTTTATAGGAATGATAGTTGATAAATTACGATATTGAATTTTTATTTACACATGTCTTAAACTTAAAAGTTAAGACTGATTAAGAAATTAAGATTTAAGATGCAGATAATTGATTGTTTTTATTTTATTATAATTATTCATTTATTTATGACACGAGGTCATCAAAAATAATAATTTAATAATTAATACAATTTCGTGATTTATTATTAGACCTGGACTCCTACTCCTAGAAATTGACATTAGCCTACATATTATTCATACCCGGGTACCAGAAATGTGAGGTTGGGATTAAAAAACTATTTAAATATTATTTTTGGATTTGTAAGACAAAATGAGGTATCAAATGAAAGATAATTCAATGTTTGTAAACTTAATTCTTCAATTTAACTAAAACTAAAATAAACTACCACAGTCACAGATGACATCTGACGACATTACTCTTTTTATACTATTGAAGTTATATGAACAAGTTAGGTATCCACGTTCTTAGAATCATTAGTTCTTGACATAATAGTATAAATAAAGCTATAGGACTGTTTTGAAAAATTAGTTTGAGGTACCTAATATTACTGTTGGGTTTGTAAGACAAAATTTGGTATCAAATGAAAGATACCGGTAATTTAATGGACTATATATAGGGAGAACAATACATGCCGGCGCACGGTTCTGCGCATGTCTCAAAATGAGGCATAAGCCTTTGACCTACTTTTTGAAGAATGCTTTTGTTGACATCGGTTAATAACTCCGAGCATCAAAATTTGCATAAAAAAGCTGTGTTTTACGTCACCATTATTGCGCTGATTGGTTTCTGCACACGACACTATAAGTTTAATTACAGTTTTATACTGCTACACTACGCTGTTGACAAAAAGCGACCGGTAAGTGAATAAAAGCTTAAATACTTTTTTTGTAGAAACGATACCACTAAAAGAACATACTGTACCATATTCGAATATATTAATTGATTTTTATAGCTTATTATAATTAACGAGGCTGCGCTCAAGTAACCGCAAAAAATCCCCTAAATTGGTGACCAAAACTCCAAATTCTCTTTTTGCCCATTTTCCCGCCTCGGGATGGCGGTGCAGTTATCGATAGTGACGGACACTATATAATGAATATTTCGGAAATACCTGTATTTGTTATTATTATTCAATACTTTAAACAGTTAATTGTATCAAATCAAAGCAGAATTTGAAGTATCTATTCAAATGTAAATCTAAAATTTCATAAGCATTTAATTTTACTGTCATTTGTGAATTAAAATTAATTTCATAAAATTAATTCTTCAGACTTCAATTCACTATGGACACTAACTAAGACTAAGGTAATACTAATGCTACTAATATTAATAAATACTTAATGTTAGTATTAGTATTAGTAATACTACTAAGAATGAGACTAAGTAATAGTAATTATACTAGTAATAGTACTAGTATTAATTAGTTAATAATAAAAATACTTTTTTTTGTAGGTTTGTCATTTATTCTACGTTCAATATTAGTATATTCATTTATTGTTTATTATTTTAATTTTATTACTAGGATTGTTAATGTTATTGAATTTGTAAATAAATTAACAAAATAAACAATCATATAAATTGTTATAAATATAGTATAAGTATAGGCTAATTGAAATGTAATATAAATTATTATAAAATTGAAATTTATTATAATTATACTATTAACTATATAGACAGAGTTATAGTTAAAAAGACTAGGACTAGTTAATAATTAATAAATACAAATGGTCTTCAAATTTGTTAATTTTATTTTGTTTTTTTCTTTTCAGTTCAACTTTGTAATTTCTAGAAATTTCAGTGACAATGAGGATTATAACCTGTATCTGGCAAACTTTGCCCAGGATGCAGCCGCATTTGTGAAAAGAATGGCTATGCTATCTATCTGTATAGTAGCATACCGTACAAGACAGAGGGCATGAAAGTGGCCGTTTCTGCTCTTGATGAGGCCTTCCAACAAGAGGATAGCAACTATGTTTCTTACAAGGTTGCAATACATATATATGAAATTATATGCAGACCCGTTTACCCTCAAACTCTTAAAATCGCATAACACCATCACAAAATCGTTCAATACATTATCTTAATTAATAGTAAAAAATAAACATACAGTATACCGGGTATAAATATATACATCTCAAAATCATTCATTGTACGCCAAAATTGTAAGAGCAAACATGTCTGTAGTATATATATGTCAAGATTATATAAAAAGCTTTCTATTTTTTAGAAATTAATTGAAACTAATTGGAATAGAAGCCAAATCTTTTGTTGCAGCCAGTTGTAGTGCCTGTTAACAAGAACAAGAATCTGTTGCCTTCCAACAGTATTGATGCTACAACTATTGTAACACACAATGATTGTTTCCTTCCACAGGTAAATGAGCACCAGGCAACTCCAGGGACTCAAGATGTAACCAATGTCATAATTAACACAGCATTGATTTAATATTTCTTGGGTATCATTACTTTAAATGTATGAACCTCTAACTTTTTCATTTGGAATAAAAGAATACCGGTACATTTTTAAAAAAAAATATTTTTACCCCGTTTTTTTCTTTTTAAGTCAGAATATTTTAAATTCTTCATTTCATACTGGCAAATGTTGATATTAATATTATTATTTTCAGGGTGTTATATTTGAATAATTTACTAATAACATTTCTATATTTCTTTTCAGAGTCCCATCAATAATGTAGTAGCACTGATTATTTCATGTAATCAGTTAATTGTATGGACCTTTGATATAAAAAAAATTAATTTAACATTTTAATTATTTTTCTTTTCAGGTATTTTCAAATTCCCTACAGAACATAAAATGACTATAATTAAAATATAAATTTGATTTGATGTTGTTGTTACTTTAAAATGGTATAGACCTGCATTTTTTTTTTAAATAATAATTTTACAAAAAAAATATTTTTTTTACATAATTTTTTTTAAATTTCTCTGCAAAAACATTTTTCAAAATAAATATTTATGATATAATGTCAAACGTTTGTTGTTCATTGTGTTGTATATTGTATTGAGAATATCTACTGAAAATTTGGTTCCATTATCTTTGAAATTAAAAAAGTTATGGGTCAAAAAGTGAAAAAATTCAAAAGTGGGTCACAAGTTTTTTGGGTCAAATATATAGCTTATATGAGGGGCATAAAAAATTCGACAAAAAAATAATAACTCCAGTTGTATAAAAGATATAAAGATGAAATTGGTGTTGTTATAAAGCTTATAGCTAGCCCTTTAAAATGATGTATCATTCATGGCAATCGGGCCATATTTAAATTTTGTGTCAAAGTACCTACTATATGCTTGTACTTAATCTTCGTTTTAACTACAATAAACTACCACAAATTACACCTGAATAGCCATTTAGTCTAAAAAGACCCGGGTCTTAATCACCACTATTCAAACATATAGTCTATAAAGTTATCTTTCATTTGACATGATTTGATACAAAAAAAAATTTTAACAAACAAATAAATGTAGAAAAAGGCAAAGTAAACCTGAAAAAAAGGTTGCCAAAAAAAAAGGAACTTAAGTTCAAGAGGCCTTCTTTGGCGAACTAATTTTAAGATTAAGAGCGTTGGCGTTGGACTGCAATAATAATAAAGCTTTTAAATAAGCAAATAGTTTAAAGTTAATGATAATGGAAACAAAAGATTTGTGTAAATAAAACTATATATTATATCATTGATAATAACATTATTTTTATATGTTAAGCTTTAATTATGATTGCACAATATGCAAATTCAAACTTTTAGGCAAATGCCTTCATCATTAGTCATTAACACTAATATAAATTTATTATAATTATATATTTACAGTTATGGCACTATTACTATTATTAGTAATGTTGAGGGGGGGGGCATGAATACTTTAAAAATAAATCATTTTTCTTTATAAAATTATAAAACAGGAAAGATGGCCTAGAGGCTAAATAAAACTCTGGCCTACATGACTGGTAATACTAGTGATCAATACTTGGAAACATCTTAAATTCACAACCCCGTAGAAACAGTAAACTTTTGAACTTGAATACCCTGTTAAAAAAAACTTGTACATGTAAACAAAAACTGATATAATTAGAGATTTATTCACATAAAACTAAAACTGATCTTACAGACTGGTTAAAAAATATATATTTGAAGACACCCAGTTTTTACAAATGTAATATTTTTCCTAATGTCCTTGCTCAACCGTTTTGTTAAATATATTTTGTCTTCTTTTTTTAAAGCTATTCTACTCATTTTTCAAATCACTGGTTGGAAAGGAAGTAGTGGTAGAATTAAAAAATGATTTGTGGTAAGTATTTAATCGCTGTGGTTACAATTACATAACACAAATATTAAGAAATATGCCAAGACAACAGATTAAAAGTATAAAGTGACTATAAACGTAAAAACTTATGAATACTTGTAGAACCCTGTTTAAAAAGTACTGATGTGAGGTTT
The DNA here is from genome assembly GCA_964017045.1 of Omphiscola glabra. NCBI lineage: Eukaryota > Metazoa > Mollusca > Gastropoda > Lymnaeidae > Omphiscola > Omphiscola glabra. The sequence goes on from OZ024797.1 coordinate 4,103,332, forward strand.
TTATTACTATTACTATACATAGTGTGAAAATTATCTTAGATAAAATTTATTGTTTTTATTTCCTTTAAATAGTATCTGTGGGACGTTGCATTCTGTTGATCAATTTCTGAATATTAAACTAACAGACATCAGTGTAACAGATCCAGAAAAATATCCTCATATGGTGAGATTTTGTAATTTTTAATGATGTTGCATTGGGAATGTAATGTAATGTTTAAATAATAGATTTAATCAATGCATGTGTACCATTAACCATCAGCGCAAAAATTCAGACCATTGTCAGATCTATAAATATTTTATTCATCTTTTGATCTATTTGGAATACAAAGATGTAGAACTAATTCAATATTTCTTCATCCAATTCATTACTGTACACACTAACACTGCTAACAGCCGACATACTTGCAGTTTGAAGCGATTCTAGAAAGGCAAAGTAGCCTGAAATCAAGCACACAGCCACTGGACCTCAACAAAACAAGAGCTTGCCAATTCCTGTTCATAAATAGAGTTAATAAAGAGAGTTACATTCATTAGGCAACATTGAAAATTTCAACAACAAAAATTTTGATGCAATTGGGCCGTAACATCACTGTGGCTTAAGGGTTGAAAAGGGTTAATACTATTACTATTAACTTTCTATTTTTAATTTTTTAAATTAAATCCTCTAATGTTTTATTGAGAATTTTCAACCATTTCTTCAATTTGAAGGATGCATTTTAGTTAGTTACATGTGACTATAACCTCTTCTTTATTTTTTAAATTTTTCAGCTGTCTGTGAAAACTTGCTTTATTCGAGGTTCTGTCGTACGTTATGTTCAATTACCTGCGGATGAATGTGACACACAGTTACTTCAAGATGCAACACGGAAAGAAGCAGCACAAAATAAACAGAGATAGATTTAATATTGTGTGAACTCAGAGATAGATTGTGCAAGATTTAATATTGTGTGAACTCAGAGATAGATTGTGCAAGATTTAATATTGTGTGAACTCAGAGATAGATTGTGCAAGATTTAATATTGTGTGAACTCAGAGATAGATTTAATATTGTGTGAACTCAGAGATAGATTATGCAAGATTTAATATTGTGTGAACTCGTGTGAATGTTAGAGAAGCTGTAACTGGTATGTATAAAACTAAAAATCATGAAGGATTGGAACGTACCTGTTTGTGGATGTTTAGCAAGTCAGACCAATAGGTTTCCAATATACAAAACCATATTGTTTTACCTGACATGTTATTTCAATACAATGATACAACATCAGTTCCAAGTTGAACATTTCTATCAAACCAGTTCAATCAACCTGATAGAGGGGAGGTCAAATGTTTGTGATTGAGTTATCTTCAGTGTAGTAAAACTATTGAAATCATGCTGGGGTATCTGATTGTAGGGAATTTTAGCATCATTTCAATCATTACAATATGAAATGATTGTATGGAGTTTTAGTTTCATTCATTATGAAGTTTGATTGTCATAATTGATAGTAAATTTTAGTATTATTTCAATCATTACCATATGAAGTTTGATTGGGGGGGGGATTTTGGCTTTATTTCAATCATCACAATATGGTATTTGAAGAAAGAAAATGAAAACATTTATTAAATGTATTACAGTTCATGTAAATGTTCATTGTTTGTGGGTGATTTGTTGTAAAACAAAAAGTTTGTTCATGAATTTTTTTAATAGTTGAAGCATTGAATGTGGACATTTGTTTGTATAATGTATTCATATGTTAAAATGACATCAAATGACTCTGTTGATCTTATGTAATAAATTTTAAGTTTTTAAATAATACTCTTGTTGCTGATGTTTTCATGTTACATTCAGGCGATGCAGTCAGTTGTACTCGTGACTTTTGATGGATAAAAGAAATATCGGTAATTTTGATGATATGTTTGAGGAAAATGGTTTAATTTCTTGAGGTGAAAATAATATAAAGTAGTATCCTATAACTAAATGGCTCAGCAAAAAATATACATCCCATTTGTGTGAGATGTTGATATGTTTGCATGTATTCATGAGCCATTTGATGCCAGTAATCAATGACGTCAATCCCAATATCTGCTGCGGGTTGATAATGATCTTGTTTAGTTGTCTTGCGATGACACATTTAAAAACATAAACTATAAGCACGACATTGGCTGAATTTTATATATTATTTAAAGATGAATAATCATTTCTACTGGGTAGAACTTATAACTTGAAGAAGTTGAGATTCATTTCCAACTTTTTATGTCAGTTGGGGTGGTTGCTGTGATGACAACTGAGGATTAAGGGGACCACGAGAATTTGAAACAATGTGCTACCTTATCTAAAATGTGACTGTGTTATGTGCCTATGACTATGTCATGTGCCTATAACTGTGTCATGTGGCTATGACTGCGTCATGTGCCTATGAGCTATGAGTCTGAGTGAGTATGCTTATAATATGCCCAAGTCTGAGTGAGTATGCTTACAATATGCCCAAGTCTGAGTGAGTATGCTTACAATATGCCCAAGTCTGAGTGAGTATGCTTACAATGTGCCCTTGATTGAGCCCTCTTCCCAAGTCTGAGTTAGTATGCTTACAATATGCCCTTGTTTGAGCCCTCTCCCCAAGTCTGAGTGAGTATGCTTACAATATGCCCAAGTCTGAGTGAGTATGCTTACAATATGCCCAAGTCTGAGTGAGTATGCTTACAATATGCCCAAGTCTGAGTGAGTATACTTACAATGTGCCCTTGATTGAGCCCTCTCCCCAAGTCTGTATGAGTATGCTTACAATATGCTCTTGTTTGAGCCCTCTTCCCAAGCCTTGTCCCGGCATACTGGCCTGTTTGAATTTTTGTTAAAGGAAAAGGGCAAACAAACAACTGTTACAAGTTACAGCAATGGGCAAACAACTGTTACAAACAATGGACAAACATAATGTAATGCTTAAGTGGCGGGATCCAAATAAGTCATCATCTGATTGAAGTTAAACATTGTAGTGGAGAGATGTCAAAAATAACTTAGGTTTTTTCAGCGCACAGATAACATGTTTATTATAAAAAAAACATTGAAATGAAGCAGCCAAACTGAAGTAAACAAAGTATGCACTGCTGTTGTGAAGCTGCCAAACTGAAGTAAACAAAGTATGCACTGCTGTTGTGAAGCAGCCAAACTGAAGTAAACAAAGTATGCACTGCTGTTGTGAAGCAGCCAAACTGAAGTAAACAAAGTATGCACTGCTGTTGTGAAGTAGTCAAACTGAAGTAAACAAAGTATGCACTGCTGTTGTGAAGCAGCCAAACTGAAGTAAACAAAGTATGCACTGCTGTTGTGAAGCAGCCAAACTGAAGTAAACAAAGTATGCACTGCTGTTGTGAAGCAGCCAACTGAAGTAAACAAAGTATGCACTGCTGTTGTGAAGCAGCCAAACTGAAGTAAACAAAGTATGCACTGCTGTTGTGAAGCAGCCAAACTGAAGTAAACAAAGTATGCACTGCTGTTGTGAAGTAGTCAAACTGAAATAAACAAAGTATGCACTGCTGTTGTGAAGCAGCCAAACTGAAGTAAACAAAGTATGCACTGCTGTTGTGAAGCAGCCAAACTGAAGTAAATCAAGTATGCTCTGCTGTTGTGAATGGACAGTTTTTATTCACTCAATTTAAATTCTTTATATAAAAATAAAAATAAAATTTCAAATAAGCAAAGTTTGAGAGGGAAAATGATTAATATTTAATAGTGATAGTCATGATTATACTGATAGTGTTTTTTTTTTAAGTTTTATTTTCCTAAAGTAAATGTCAATAAATGTATTTTTAAAAGGCCTATATCTTTTTAGAGATGTTGCCCCTCCCAAAAAAGTGTCGGCGGGGGCGGCTGCCCCCCCCCCTTACGACAGGCTCGTCATTGTGTTTAACAAACAGCCAGTAGTTTCTCATGCTATAATAGGCACAGCAAATCCCCATTACGTAACTGAAATAGATTTTGGCCTAAAAATAAAACTTTTCTTAAAAATGAATACCCCAATTACCGGGTAGTCAACAAACACGAAGTGGATGTTCAGATCTTGGGTGAAAAGGTAACCAGTTCAGCATCTTGAATAAATGCAACCCGGGTAAAGCCATCGAAAATGCCCCCCCCCCCCCTCTCATATTTTATACAATTATCTAAATATACTGCCGCTGCCGCATCTTGAACACGTACGTGCGTTTGTCAGCTTTGTCCCAGGGGTGAAAAGGGAGATAATGTGAAACGGGGTGACTTCTGGCCTTCAAGAATAAATTTGAACAAGTTAACTGATCTATAAACTAACCCTTATGTGTTAATGTTAAAGAGTATATATCTATACTTAGTTGTTTTAGTTGAATGAAGTCGTAGTTGCGCCAATGAAAGTTTGATTTTTAAAGGGGGTTTTAGGGGGGTAGATTAAATTTTTTTTTTAACTTAACCAATGTCAACTTCTATACTCCTGGATTGGATCATTCATCAAGTTCTCCCAACTATTTCAATCATTAGTGAATAACTCAAGTCCTTTTAGTAACTATAACTTTAATTAAACACATCTCTCTTCCCTAAGGTTCTACACCATAACTCCCGCACGATTACTACTTCCGTCACAATACACATAAAATTACGTCATTCAGACAAGCGCGTTCATTAGCTAATAAAAACTCTTTCACACACCGCGCGTAATAAACATGCATTCAACGCAACAATAACTAATGAACTCCCATACTTGACACATCCCCCTCTTTCATTTCCGATTTAACTTACCAAGTTAAATCGAAACACACAAAAATAAAATCCCATAATCGTCATCAATAAATCCAATCATTCCTACATATGAATCACAATTCAAGATTTTAAAAAAATGTACGACATAATGATTGGACATAAAATATAGCGCGACATATGAACATATAAAAATATCAACCAATCAGTCAATCTCTTTTGTACATTCACTGAAGGAACATTTCAATTTATACACTATCAAAAGTTTCATCAAAAATATTTCTTGACTTTTTTCTTCGGGGGGATTCTCCCCGTCATCTGTGGGGCAACCACTTGACATCTGTAAGGCAACCACCCGTCATCTGTGGGGCAACCACTTGACATCTGTAAGGAAACCACCCGTCAACTGTGGGGTAAACACTTGACATATGTAAGGCAACCACCCGTCATCTGTGGGGCAACCACTTGACATCTGTAAGGCAACCACCCGTCAACTGTGGGGCAACCACTTGACATCTGTAAGGCAACCACCCGTCATCTGTTGGGAAACCACTTGACATCTGTAAGGCAACCACCCGTCATCTGTGAGGCAACCACTTGACATCTGTAAGGCAGCCACCCGTCATCTGTGAGGCAACCACTTGACATCTGTAAGGCAACCACCCGTCATCTGTGGGGCAACCACTTGGCATCTGTAGGGCAACCACTTGACATATGTAGGGCAACCACCCGTCATCTGTGGGGCTACTATTTGACATCTGTAAGGCAACCACCCGTCATCTGTGGGGCAACCACTTGACATCTGTAAGGCAACCACCCGTCATCTGTGGGGCAACAACTTTACATCTGTAGGGCAACCACCCGTCATCTGTATCAGACACACAAAAATGGATTCACTATCCTAGTTACTGTTTTCAGCACTCTCCCGTCAAGTGGAATGTGTTGTACCAGAAGTATGATGTCAAGTGTGGAATGTGTTGTACCAGAAGTATGATGTCAAGTTGAAGGGTGCTGCTAACATTTCAGAGGGCTGCTGCGGAGGTGAAGCCTGAAGCTCGCGGGCACAAATTGACTTTCCTGGTGCCACGAACAGTTTCTTGCGCTTTTGCCTTATACTATTAGCAGTTCCAGTGCCATCGCCAATGTCTGGAGATAACTTAAATGCCTGTAGATAATCCAGCAATGGGTATGAAACACCTTTAGGGACTTCTATTGCTTCAGCAGGTGCGAGCAGTTTTTTTTTAGCACTTGATTCTGATCAAGTTTGTAAATGCCAACAGGGTACTTTCAATTTCAATCCAGAAACTAAATTTTTGGTTGATCTCAGCCCCGTGCTTTTAATTAACTGTTAACCATGGCTGGGAATAATTTTGTATCAGGTGAAATGGATGATGGGTGGTAGCAGGGCCGGCCTTAGGCCACTGCAACCCATGCGGCCGCAATGGGCCCCTCACTTTCATAGGCCCCACCCCGAATTTATTTTCTAATACAAAATCTTAATTTTCACTTATTATCCTTATCCTCTACCCAGAATGGGCCCCGCGCAATCCGTTTCGCATAGGGCCCCGCAATTGTTAGGGTCGGCCCTGAGCACAGTGATTCCCAAAATATGCGCCATGTCACCCTGGGGTGCTGAGTTGCCCTTTGATAAGGCCATGCGAGTGAGAAAATCCTTTATTTAATAAAAACATAATCGCTATCTCGAAAGGTGTCTTTTTTTTAGAATTTGATAAAGTGCGACTGGTGAAAATCTAAATTTGGCAATGGCGATGAAAAAAAATATTTTAGGAACCAAAATACACCTCTTGATTTTGAAATAATCAAAAATTTTCTGGGGAGCAGGCTCCCCAAACACCTCCACCGATCAAGATTTTGGTATCGATAGATACACTGCCAAGTGGCGTAGCTACATTTAAGGCTGCCATGAGCGGTCAGATATTTTTGCCTTCCTCAATTTCACGATTCAAACTTTGCAGTTGTCCGAAAATGGCACACCAGCATCTAAAGAAAAAGATCTCCATCCACCCTATTTCGACGCCACTAGCAGGGGCGTATCTACAATGTTTGGCGTCAGGTGACAAGATACATTTTTACGCCCCCTTCCAACTCGAAAACCATTATTTTCCACCAATTAAATCCATCAAAGCCCATTCCCCCCTCTCCGCCCCGCAAGTCTGGCGCCCCGGGACGTACGTCCTATCTGCCACCCCTTAGCTACGCCTTTGGCCACTGGCAACTAGCACAGCTCCCTGAAGTGCCCCCGGGGGGGGGGGGATTTCTGAAAGAAACACTGCTAGGAACCACTGGCGTACCCAACTATAGGGCCTATTACCTCAATACGTCACGCACGTGGAACATACCATAGGGATATACCATACATGATGACACCTATTTTGGCAGATTTTTTTACCCTGGCCATCTCCGCATCCCCCCCTCCAGCCTCATCACAAATTTGTGACACAAATTAGATACATCTAAAGTCATGTACCACACTTAATTTACAATTCATCACAAAATCGTGGGGCCCCTCCACCCACACGGACATTTCATCTAACTAAGCGAAGGCAAAGTCTGAAATCAAACCCGGAGATTAGTCCCGAAGGCGGTATGACATTGCCACGATCAAAATTACGACAATTTTTCCGAGGTAGAACGCAAAACGACCACAGTGAAACACCCAAGACACACTACTTGTCATCTATGGCATCCTGGTCTATTTCCAGTCGTCTTGACTAAGTCTTGCCATTGTATCAAATAGGCAAGGACGAGAGTGAGGCTAACGAATTGAGCAACTCCCCCGCCCCCTCACTTTAAACAAAATAAAACTCAAGTCAAGGTTACTACTAAAGTAAAAAAATTGTCATCCTCGCGTGCGAAGGACGAATAATAATAATAATAATAATACAAATTGTGATAGCTAGGAGCTCACTTGTGAAAACAAAGCAACAGTATGACGAAAATTATAAAATATTGCATGATATTTTTCCAGCATTAAAGATAATGATAAAGGCTATAATTTATGGACTACCATAATTTCAGGATAATTAATGCCGAATTATTTTGTGTGTGAATAAAATGTAAGAACTTATTTTCTTCCATCCCCCCAACACACACTTTTTGTTGTCTTCGGACGTACGCCCGCGTACGTAAAACCACCAAAATCGTCAACCTCACACCCCTTTCAGTGCGTACTTACTATGACTAATACTATATGGATGCCCCAGTGGGTATCACCGGGGTTTCCGATCCTCCGGACATTAAAAAACAGACCTTAAAAAATTAGTTACAATGCCTTGTCCGTAAGAATTTTTAATAGGATTTCAATAATTTATTAAATCCCTACAAACAAAGTTGTTCGTATAAATCCTATATAAAATGTAATAGCGAAAATGGGGGGAATGAACAATTTGCGACACAGTCAGTACGATATTTATAATCAAAACGTGTAAGCCTCTAATCTAACAAGATTTGTGATAAATAAATATTTTCGTTTTATTGTTGTACACATTTTCCTCGCGGAAGGGGGCACTGTCCCCCGGAGATATGCCTGACAGAAACACTGGGGTCACCCATATGACGGTGTCACGCATCTGTGAGGGTCAGTGAGGGTGTCACTATTTCCCAAGATTTCCCAAGATCATATAAATATATAAGAGTTTTCTTTAAAAGGGGTTTTCTAGGTAGTAATTAATGCAATAATAGCTTGAATTAATGCCCCTGAAACTCGGGGTACAGTAATTGACTGAAATTTATTTTAAAAGACATTTTACAAAAATCTTTATCACATTAAAAAAAAAATTGATTTTGAAAAAAAAGTATATATTAATTTATAATCCAAATTATCAATACCCACTGGAGTTAGGCTACTAAATTAAATATTACATCCAAATTTTCTGGTAAAATATCAGCTACGTGTGTAATAGAAGTCACTTTGAAACAAAGCTCACAAGGCTAATCAACACAGAAGTCTCTTTAGAAGTATTACAAGGGAAAAGGTTCATCATCAAAACATGTTTTTTTTCTTATTGTAAGTCTGTTGATTAGTAATGGGTTTGCAAAGCAATACAGCAGAATTTAATAATAATAATTGTAGTTAAAATGGATTGATATTATATGAAGACAATAATTATTTTTTAAATTGTAAATTTGCATTATAATTATAATAATTCTTTTTCAAACAAAATACTGTTTAAATGAACTTTTCAGTTATAATCCTACAATGTACCGATATAATTTTAATATCTTAATCAGCGTTTCTTTCAGGCATACCTCCGGGGGGGGGGCACTGCCCCCCGGGGCAGGTCAAGTGCCCCACGGGGGAAAATGTGTAAGAAAAAATAATTTAAAAAAAAAAAAAAACTACTCTAAATTTAATTTTTATAACATTTTTAAAAGTTATTGAAATGTGTGTCTTTAATCGATTACAATTATTGGAACAAATAAAATATCGCTTTGTTCGATATATATTGATGATCCATAGCGTTCAGGTTAATCTTGTTACAGGCTCGCAGAAATCGATTATAAATATCGTTTTTTTTTTAAATTTGCCGCTCCTGATCATAAGCTAAAATTTTACTTTTTCTGATTCGCAGATATCTTTATCTTCTATTTAATTACATTTTGCAGCTGCAAAAGTTGAACGACTTTTTAATAACCCTGTATTAAACTACCTTTTCATCGATATAAATGTTTGTAAATTAAATATAGTTCTTGCTAAGAAATAAACATGTGCAATCTGTTTTCAAATTATATTGTATAATAGCATCATGCTTTAAAAAATCATTTTTAGCAAACATTTTAATGTAGTAGATTCCATAGATGTATGCTGACATAGATAAAATGAAAATTTAAAAAAAAAAAAAAAAAAATTTTAAAACAAAAAATTCGGAATTTACCGGTTACATATAAATAGTGGAAATTTCATCATAATTATTAAATCGAGTGTTTCTAATTTTTTAACACAGTTTCGGGAACAGAGTAAAATGATTTTTTTAAAAAAAATAGTCTTTATTTATTAAATCCCCAATGACTTTTCTCTGTTAATATAATAATAATAAACAATCTTCCCCAGCTGTTTGAACTATTTAAAAAAAATATTTTAAGATGATAATCCAGTAGAAAGAATATAATATATATTTAAACAACGAATAAAAAAAAATCGAGTATTTCGATTATCTTGTAAATGCCATTTTTGGTAGTAGTTAAAAAAAATTATATGGAATTGGTAAAAAAATTGTTTTCAAATATAATATCGAAGAGGCAAGTTGTAATGATCTGAAGCAAATTATAGTAGTCTAAATTTCTTAATTAAAATTTCAATCAACTGAATATTGAGAATTGAAACTTTAATAATTTATACGAAAAAAAATCACACATTAATAAATATATGAGTCTTTTGTAAACAATTCTTGACTTCTGAACAATTATGTCGGTTACATATGATTTATAAATAAATACCAATTTTGAAAACCCATAAAGATATAGTCTTTAGCCTTTTGTACAGAAAAGCTTTTTTTCTTTTTGACTTTGGTGAAACTTGGAAATATTTAGAAATAAACGTATGTTTTTGGTTTTTCTTTTTCGTTCAAAATGTAAAACTATTTTAGCATTTCTTTTTTGGATGGATACCTTTTTTAGAAGGAATTCTTTTTTCTTAATTTTAAAAATATTTTGTAGTAAATTCATTATTTTTATGTAGTTGATCCCTAAAATATTTTAAAATAATAATTTTAAAAATACATTACTTTTCAATTTTAAAAAAAAATGTTTGCATACCACACTTAGTCAAGCAGAGACGTCGCTTGACTTTTTATGGCACCCCTGCTACTTTTCGGTTTTTTCTTTCCGTACCTAGCAGTAAAAGTTGATAATTTAATGTAATTACAGCCCAACTTTAAGCCCCTAAAATATACGAGACCCCATGCAGTTATGTGGGTTGCAGACCTCACACGATGGCTCTTAGGTCAAATGACACATAAAATCTTAACTAGCATCTCTCCCGTTGCTCTACAGTTAAGTGTATAATGATTCGAAACTAAATTTAACTACGGTATGTAAAAAAAAAAAAGCATTCTTGCATTTTGAATTTATCAAAAAATTTCCGGGGCCTATAAAGTTTTAAGGGGTGAGTCTAAGCTAAGGAGTATCTCTCGATAAAAAACATACCCTAAGGGCTCCCAACTGGACTGAATTTATTTAATATTGTGCTGGTGGAAGAGTTAGTGATGTCCTGTTATTATCGTTATTTCTAGCGCTTCCCACCCAAATGTAAAAAATGTTTACATCAGTGGCGCTTCATCCCATTTAGGGCACTGGCATGCTCCACCACATTCTTCCATTGGGATCGATCCATCGCTTTACACCTCCATGTGCGAACCCCAACCTTTGTAAGCCCTTCTCTACATCGTCAATCCATCTCAGTCTTAATCGACCGGTGAGCCGTTTGCCCCTAGATTTCTGCCTGTAGATCGTTTTTGCTGCTCCAGAATCCGGCATCCTTTCAATGTGTCCTGCCTAGGGCAGTCTGTCTTTTTTTATATTGTTGTGACTATGGATGGGTATTTGTACAATTGATATAGCTCTTGGTTTGTACGGGTTCCCAAAACAAAATGGTCTATCATCGGGTCATATATTTAGCAGGTTCTCTGCTTTTCTGGTAGGAACCAAGTCTCACTACTGGTCTTGTGATAGTGGTGTATACTGCCTTCTTTGTTCCCTTAGCGAGATTTTTGCTTTGAAGTAGCTTTTGTAAATTGAAATAAGAACGGTTGCATGCTGTTTTTCTTTCTTGCACCTCCGATTGTATTTCCTCTTGCTTATTTATAGTCATCCCTAGATATTTGAAAGTAGCTACCCTCTCAAAGGCGTAGATGTTCATATTGGTGAAGTCATCAGTGCGTATTTCCTGGCATTTTCATAAATATTGCCTTCGCTTTATTTACATCAAGACCAGCCTTGACCGTCATATCTTCAAATTCCCTGAAAGTTTTAATTATATCATCAATGCTGTTTCTACCAAGTAGCGCTATATCGTCTGTGTAGGCCAGGTATTGCAGGGGCTGGCTTTATAAAGTTCCTTATGGTTGTTCTGTACCACCTCTCAGGTGCTCACACGTATGTTTCTAATGCTTTTTCTAAAGTGATGTTAAAAAGGATACACGGATTTCCTTGTCTGAGGCCCATATTGATTGGGAACTCCCTCAAGTACTCCCTCTGTACTTTGATTCTACTTTTGTAGTTATCCATCGTCATATGTATGAGTCGGGTAAGTTTGTTAAGGACTCCAAGTTCCAGCACAGCATCGCTCATGTATTTTCTGTTTAAGCCATCATAAGCTGATTTGTAGTCGACATATAGTTGGTGTATGTTGATGTATTCTTAGCATTTTTCTACGAGACATCTAACAGTAAATATATGAACGTTTGAAATGCCCCTTCACACATTGTCTTAAAGATACATTGAAACCAGTGCATGATACCCTCACTAGGTAACTCTTGTTACCAGTGAAATATCCGCATCAACACCAGGCACAGAAATATTGCAAATCCCATCTACATTCATAGGAGCCATAATGATCAATAAATTGATCGTGGGCCCTTAATAGACATAAAAAGAAGAAGAAAAATTTGCACCACAATGCATCACTGCATTTTGAATTTATTATTTTTAAATTAAGGTGACCCCTGCCCTCACATTTGCTCAAACTCTTCGGATTCCTCAATTTCTGCTACCCCCCCCCTTTTTTTTTTCCTTGACGTCGATCAATGTGACTACCGGGTTGAATCTAATCTTGTGTCAAATGATTTTCTTCGGCACACCACAACCAGAATGAATTTAGTTTGTGTCTGGCACTGGTCGCCATAATGCCTCCCACGACGCTTGAAAAATTATTTGCCCCGATCAAATGAAAGTCTTATCAAAACATTCAAATCATGTATACTCCAAAATGCACCCCTTGATTGTTAATTTAACAATCACACATTTTCTGCTGCCCTACTTCCCGATAAAAATTACTTGCCATGACAGCCGAATTTGGTGCTGATATATACACTGCCCAGCGGCGTGCCTAGTGTTAGCGCCACCCTAGGCGATAGAAACTCTGCAGATGTCCGAAAATCTCGCCGCTCTATCTAAAGAAAAAATGACACATGGGAAGACCAAATGTTCGCCCCCCCACTTCTACGTCACTGTGAGTCTTTGATGACATGGGACAAGATTCATTTTTACTCCCCCCCCCCCCGCTAAACTCTGAAACCTATTATTTTCGTCCATTAACACTTTAGCCCATTAGATGCCCCCGCTAGTCTAGCGCCCGGGGACATATGTCCCATCTGCCACCCCTTAGCTACGCCTCTGGCCACTGAAAAACTGGCACTGCCCCCCCCCCGAACGTCAAAAGTGCCCCCCTCGGGGGAAAATTTCTGAAAGAAACACTGATCTTAATTACCTGTGTGTAAATGCACAAATATTTTTTTTCTCCAATTGATGAAAGTTAGGCTGGATTTTTTAACAGATGCATCGTATCATAGTTTAAACACATTGTAGAAGTAACTGAAATTCATCAAATTTTACTATCGATTCTTGATTGAACACTATCGTTCCCTCTTTGGCTTGTACTGTTTTCCGTATAGTTACTAATGTCTAATAGCCTATCTGATAACGTTTCTGGGCCTACTGCCCCCCCTCACAAATTCTATAATATTAATAGTCTATATTGATTTCCTTTGATATTTCAAGATTTATTATCAGTTTATTTATTGTTGAGACTGTTCTATGCATATGGTGTACAAGGACAATTTTATAAACTTTACACACCTTGATGTAACTTTTAGTATTCAATGTAAAAAAAAAGAAGAGAAAATTGAATTTCTTTAATTATTAACTTTTTAATACTTCACAATTTTAACTTTAATTTTATAAGATTTCTTATTTATTTATGAATGATTTAAAAAATTAAAACCAGAAAAGAGTTAAAACAATACATTTTTTCTTTGTTAATTTAAAAACTATTTTGTTTTATTTTCATTTTAATTTTTATCACATATGTTGTTTGCGTTTTTTCAAAATATGTAAAAAATCTTCCCACTGTTAATATTTCCCAAGGTTTTGACTGATTTTCAAAATTATTCCCCAGATCCCAATGGGGGTCGTGAATTCCCAAGATCTTGGGAAATTTCCCAAGGTGTGGTAGCCCTGCGAGCGGGTCTTATTTTCCCGCCACTTTTCACGACCCTTGGTATTAACTATTAAAGGTATAAATTAAATTTTACTCTTCTGTGTAAAATGTTCACATATTTATATAGCGAAACGTTATAAATTTCCCTCTTTAGTAGCGTATTATTATTGTTATTATTATTTCATTAAAAAAGAAAGGATGAATATAATCATGATTTGATTAATCAATTGATAAAAAAGAAAAGATTGCCAGTCCACTTTTTTTGTTAATACATGCAATGGGAATAGGAATACCAAAAATTTTATTTAATACGTGTTTGTAAAAACAACAAAACAATATAAAATCATTCTCAATAACCATAAAATATTTTAAGTGGTACAATGGAAAAATAAATAAATTGCCTAATCAATAATCTATTATGATTTTTATAATGTATATTTAAGAGCCGTTGTAAATACGCAAGTGTATTAATAACTTATTATATTATAAATATATCTTTAGACTATAGCGCATTGCTGTACCTGGCAACAAATAAAAATTTAAACCTTTTAGTCTGTTTCGGCGGAACTCAGCATGGTAATAATAGGACTGGTTTCTCTAGTTATTGTTTACATCTGTTGTTATGATATGAAAACAACATGCATTTTAAAAATTACACGAAGATGTGTCTACTCGTCAGTAAGGAAGTTCATACTCATTATAAATTGCACTTCCGCAAACTAATCAGTCTAGTCTAATAATTGATAATAGTAGTATTAGAATAGGCCCTAAGAAGTGATTTTGGTCCAAAACTGCCAGCCAACTATATACTATAAAAAAAATTGTAGAAAGTCATTAGTGGTAAAACAATTTGATTCCAATAACAGACCTGTTTACTCTTACGATTTTGGCGTACAATGTATTATTTTGAGGTGTATAAATTATATATTATAATATATATTATATAGGCCTACTGTTTGTTTATTTTTTCACTAAGATAATCATAATGAATGTATTGAGTATTGAATGACTTGTGATTATTGATTATGTGTTACGATTTTAAGAGTTTGTGGGTTCTGCAATAAGTAATTACTAAAAAATAAACACACAGTCTAGCAGCGCCCTATGTTTATATACCTAGGAAAATATAATATGGCCTAATTCTAATTAATAATTAGGGAAATTATTATAGATAATATAATTCTGATAATTAAAATTAAAGATTACGAAGTGTCTACATGTCCGGCGCGCCGTACGTTTTAGTGCGGGATATATACGTCCGGCAACCAAGTCACATGACCGCCGTAACAAAGTGGCGCGAGATATTCCCAGTACTGACCTGGTTTTAAGATAAGACAATTAGATGTAAACTTGTGTGGTCTTGTAGAGTAGACGCTTAGCGACTTTGACTTTATATTTTGTGATAATTTACTTGATCGGGATCGAATTTCACTTTTGGTAATTGGGCGCTACTGGTACCGCAATGTCTCACAAGGCCGCCATCTTGGTTGCCCCGACCCGCGAACTTTTACGTGTTCACGGGTCGGGACAACCAAGATGGCGGCCGTGGAAAAATAAAATAACTCATGTTTTTGCTAAAATTACAAATAAAAAGTTTTTAAAAATGAAAAAATGATCTAAATCTATCCCTCACCCTAACCTGAACCCTAAATTCCTCCCTAACAGGGTTTTGACCCTCTCCCTAACAGGGTTTTGACACTCTCCCTAACAGGGTTTTGACCCTCTCCCTAACAGGGTTTTGACACTCTCCTTAGCGGCTAGCCTAACGTAGCGCTGGGTTTTGACCCTGAAAAGTAGGAAAATTAAAAAAAAACAAAGAAAAGTGGCCAAAATTAATTATAAAATAAAGAAGTAATGAAAACCCAACTTACATTTTCATGGAATACACTTTTACACACTTTATTTCAGGTTCCAACGAAAAGAATATCCAAAAATTAATGAAACATAGTCTGGTCAACTTCTAAAGACATCTCATAAAATGGCGGAGCTCATTAACATATTTAATAGGCCAACCAATGAAATTTTAAAAATTATAATTAATCAACCAATAAATATTTGCCAGCGTCATATTAATGAAAGTGTAACTCTAATAAAAAAATATAAGGGGAGTGAATCCACGCAAATGAAATCGAGGTACCACAGAAGCACATTAGCCTCACTTTTTTTTTTTTAAAAAAATTTAATTAAAAGTATATTTTATATTTAATATATTATGTTTACTTGAAACAGTAGTCAGAGCTTTATGGGTATGAGATGTTTAACCAAGATAACAGACTTTTTTTTTTTTTTAAGAGTCGGAATCAAATAGTAATAGTAATACTAATAGTGGCAATAGTATAGTACTACTAACTTAGTAGTAGTAGTAGTACTAGTTAAGTCAAGTATAGGCCGACTAGTTTCAAATTCAAATGCTTACAGTACACTTTATGTATCTCATAGAATATGAATATATTAACATGTTCAGTCTTTATTTATTATCTAGGGATCGGCTGATTAATATATGTAATTATTGTACACAATATTGGAATATCATATATGCAATGCAACTATTTTGCCAGCGACCTCTTGTCACATGACCTGACGGAATAATAACACCTACTAGTCGTCCGGCGGTCACATGACATGCCTGCCGCCGGAATATCTTTCACTAGTTGTCCGGCGGTCACGTGACAGGCCCGCCGGATTTTTGTCGCGCCGGACGTGTAGACACTGTCTAAAGATTAAGGAACAGATAAGTCAAAGCCATATATATATGAATTATATGCTTTAGATTATGGGCTAATTCAGATGGATCATACCTCATCATTAGGTTTAGGGATAGATTTAGGTTCAGGTTAGGTTTAGGGATAGATTTAGGGTTCATGTTAGGTTTAGGGATAAATTTATGGTTCAGGCAACCAAGATGGCGGTCATGGTAAAAAAAAACGCGGTAAGATCTATCAGAATTTACCAGATTATGTTATATCATCAACATCAGAGGTGTAACCAGGCCCATGGCAAGAACCAAAATTTCTTCCAATCATTATCAAGTTTAAGCTTGTGAATCCCATTTGAATATAATTAACATTTAGAGAAAAAAATGAAACAGAGTTACACATCACCATAGATTACGACATTAGACAAGTAAACTAACTTATAGACCTAAGTCTAAGTAAAATTATTATTTTTTAAAGTTTAAACATTATTTTCCCTATTTGCAGATTCCCCCATCAAAATGAATGCCCATGTGTCTTGCCACACCCTTGGTGCGCCTCAGGTATCCTCATATGTCATGATTCGTACCTTACAATCATAATTGACCCTATCCTGTAATAATTCATGAATTAATATGAATTGTCTTCCTTGTAATGTATCCTATAAACCAGAAGAGGCCATTGTGTAAAAAAAAGAGTAATTTCATAACATATTTCAATCATTATAATTTCAGTAATAAGGTGCTGTCCGTATTAATGCAGCTTATGCAATGCTTTGATCAATTTGACCATGGAAAATTTAGGGTCTGTTACCTTGATGACATCACTAAGTGATTCAGAATTAGAAAATGGGGTGAGTGACTTAAAACATATTAAAATAAAAAAAATAATTTAAAAAAAACAAACGTACCAAGCATTTTAAAGTTAATAATTTTTTGCACTTTTTCTAAACAAAACTTTTTCTTTGAAAGAAATTTATTACACAGTATTTTAAAATATATTTTTTAGTTACCATCCTCTGATTCATCAGACAAAGAGCAGTCCAGAAAGTCTTGTCCCACAGGAATCTATGCTGCCAAGTTTTGTAATAGGCTCAGAGAGGAGACTAAACCATTGTTAAACTTAAGCCAGGGTATTCAGTCTCCTACAAAACAACTGAAAGATGATAAGTCTAGGGAATCCAAAGCTAAAAAAAGATTGGCCAGAGGTACTAAAAATACAAAGAAATCTAACATCCTTTTTATTATAAATATCCAATGATGTCCTACTATCCATATGTCATTACACTCCACAATACATTTGCAAATCTAAAGACTGTTTATAGTCTAAAATCCATTGGCTTTATCATTAAATAGCAAAAAAATCAGTCCTTTACAGCATAATAATATATTTGTAATTTGAATCTCATATGATCTCTTTTGAAACATTTTGTAATTCAAGACAGTTTATAACTGTAAAGTAAACATTTTATATTTTCAAACAGGTAGACAGGAAGCACCTAATGGTGTGATAGAGCGAAGATATGGCTACATTCCGAATCCAAGATGGCCCAAACCTGCTACAGCATATTCTAGACCCTATGAGCCTCAAGGAATTAATCAAGAAGATTCATTATGCATACCAGGCGCCATCTTTAGGTCAAAGGTCCAGTCTAAGTCAAATAGTAGTCTTCTAATGGAACATTCATATCAAGAAATTGATTTTCCTGAATTAAGTTTATCAAATGTCAACAGGTAAGAAAATTCTTATACCATTTGTATAATGAAAAATATAAACTTCATTTTAGGGGTAAAATCACATAGTAGCTGAATATAATATGAAAGTTGCGTGGTTCCTAACATTAGAAATTAATGAACATCAAAAAATTAAACCTGCTAACATGTTGGCTTTGCTTTTGGGTGTTATCAGACGCAATCAACTGAAAGTGAACAAATAACAAATGTCAGCATTTTTAGCTGTGAAAATCCCATGGCATTAGCACAGCTTCTTTGTGATCATGTTGTATTTGTACGTCATTAGGTACATTAGTAGTGAGGAAGGGTCAGTCGATAAAAATATTGTAAAACCCAGAATTAATGCTAAACACGCATACAAACACACACCCTTTAATGCGACCTGATTTTATGGACCCCCAATTATCGGGGGTTTTCCTCTGTGCCTGTCTTTACTAACTACAACTTTGTTATCTATTTGCGAACATTGTGCTGCCATTTTTTAATTTATGTTTATGCTCAAAGTTGGAGAATATTTCATATACATTGACATTGTGCACTAGTATATCTGGATCTTACATTAATGTTTTATTTTCTTATTTGAAAAAAGCTCTTAAGTACTAGCAATATATATAATTTTGGTAACGAAAGTTTAAAATTCATTTTCAGATCATCATTAAAACCTGATAATCCTACCTCCAATAATTCTTCAGAAAGAGAAGATGCCAGTGACATCTCTTCAAATGCAGATTCCCGTCACAGTTTTCATAAAACTGGTGATAAGCAGAGAATTTCTTCTAGTCTTTATGGTGGTATTTCACCTGTAACGTCAACACCAGTTAAAAGTGGAGAGTTTAATGGCTATGACAAGTCCCTTGTTATGACCAGTGAGTCAGGTTTGGGTCCTTGTTCTAACAAAAAGGAGAAATATTTTGAAAGAACAAGCAGTTCATGCGATTCTAAGGATCAGTCTAACTGGTCATGTCAAGAACATATTAAGCCTTTTGGAGGAAAGAGCAAGCCTTTATCTCCAAGTCCTCTTGCAAGCCTCACATGCTCCAGCACAGACTCAAGTCATGAAAGGAATTTTCAGAATTCAAATGTGGATACTTCTTTATGTGAGAAGATATTTCCAAATTCTTTTCTACAATCTGACCTTAATCAGAATTGTAACACAGTGTCATCCACATGTGCTTCCTGGTCTAGAATAGTTCAAGACCATTCACCTCTACAAATAACTGAGAGAATCGGTCCTCATGGTCTAACACCCCCATCAGCTCACTGTAGTAGTCAGAGTAATAACAAAGCCGGAGCTTGGGGCAATAAACTTGAACCTAAAGCACTGAAAGGTGAGTCAACAGTTCATCATTCTGTGGCTCCAGAGACTAAACAAATGTCAAAGGCAAGTCATTTGGAAATAAAAATACATTCCAATTACAACAATCTGTGTCATTCTTCTAGGTCTGATAGTGCAAGAGTCTCACCTTCTGGACAACATACACGGTCACAATATTCCAGTGTCCCCCATTTTCCAAGGGGTGGTCACTCTGACAAGTCAGAAAGTTTTTTTCACAACACTCCTCCCGCTGATGCAGAAAAAAAGAGCGAACTGGGTATTGATAGGTCACAAAACGTTGAATCAAAACGTAGAAACAAGAAGTCTAAAGATGGCTCAAACAAATTTGTTGGTGATGGCTTGCTTAAAAAACAGCAAGTCACCAATGGCAGAGCCAATCCTAAACATGGCGAAAATGGGACCTATACACTGCCATTTGAGAGTTTTATTACTCCTAAAAAGGTAATAGGAAAGAAGAATGTTAGTGTCAATGGTCGGAAAGATCTCGGCTTGTTGGAAAGTCGTTTTGTTGAGCAAATGGAGGCCAAGGCAACATCTCCGCCTAAAAAGGTGAAGCCTTCTCCCATAAAGAGGTTAAACTTCTCTAAAAGCGAAAATGAAAAAAACCTTCTTAGAGACTCTGCTCTTGCCCTTCCCCTAGAGACCAGTTTATCTGGCATATTAGTTGATCAGCCAAACACATCTCCCAATGATTCTAAACCTTGGACTTTGAACTCTATGAAGTTATCAGGCAAGCTGGCTCCTGTTCTTTCTTTGGAAAAGCCCATCAATGATAAAGGAAGTCATCATCAGAAAGATGAATTTGAGGATGAAAATGAAGATGAGGATGAATATCCTGTGAATAATGCTGTCAATACTGCAGTGGAGCAGTTCTGGGAGGAAAAGTCTGTTACAAAGAAGTCACATTCAGTCTGGTAAAGTCATTCTCTATCATTTGCTTTGAATTACATTTTTAATATGTATTTTGTTTTAAAATATATCTCTTGAGTAGAAATAACGATTTTTCAATAGTAGTTTTATGACATGTTAGAGTTAGAAGCTCAATGGTCTGGACTAAATATGACCAGGTGTAGTCATTATAAGCTTGCACCTATCTGCTACTAAATGTTAGCATTAGAAGCTCAATGGTCTGGACTAAATATGACCAGGTGTAGTCATTATAAGCTTGCACCTATCTGCTACTAAATGTTAGCATTAGAAGCTCAATGGTCTGGACTAAATATGACCAGGTGTAGTCATTATAAGCTTGCACCTATATGCTACTAAATGTTAGCATTAGAAGCTCAATGGTCTGGACTAAATATGACCAGGTGTAGTCATTATAAGCTTGCACCTATATGCTACTAAATGTTAGCATTAGAAGCTCAATGGTCTGGACTAAATATGACCAGGTGTAGTCATTATAAGCTTGCACCTATATGCTACTAAATGTTAGCATTAGAAGCTCAATGGTCTGGACTAAATATGACCAGGTGTAGTCATTATAAGCTTGCACCTATATGCTACTAAATGTTAGCATTAGAAGCTCAATGGTCTGGACTAAATATGACCAAGTGTAGTCATTATAAGCTTGCACCTATATGCTACTAAATGTTAGCATTAGAAGCTCAATGGTCTGGACTAAATATGACCAGGTGTAGTCATTATAAGCTTGCACCTATATGCTACTAGGCAGAATGAGACTAATGGGCCTCACTCAGTAGGCAGATAGTGTCATGACTGTGTTAACAATGAACATATCACAGAAAGAATAAAACCCTAACTATTGACAAAAACTGCAAGCAGTCTTAGTCTAAAGACATGTCTGTTGATAAATATCAGTTACAAATCCTAAATAATTTTAACAACTTTTTACATACTTACTTTGGGTAAGCATATTTGATATCCAATGGCAATAAATGGGTAAACAAGGCAGATAACTAATCAGAAATTTTCATTACAAATTAATGGGGTGCAACCCTAGTCTGTATAATAAATTAATCAGTTTTTAAAAGTTTGTATGTAAATAATGATAATTATAGTAATGAATAACAGCTTCTTCTTCTATATATTAAGAGCCTACGATCAATTTATTGATCATTCTGGCTCCTATGCTTCATGTCATGGTTTTTGGTGCATGCATTAATCTGATCTAATTCTTTCTGTTCTTTCAAATGTACATTGCTTATTCAGGATAACTGAAGGTTTTGTTCACCAATATCCAGACAGTGTTCACTTTCATTAAAACTACTTTGATTTATCATTCAGTCTGGTTCAATGTATTTGATCTGTTGCCCGCCATTACATTATAATTGAAATTGTTCATAAACATAATGATTAAACTTATAAATAAAAATCCAATGTCCACTATTCCAGTGTTGAGGGCTCAGCAGTGAATGCCTCCGCTGTGATGTCAAGTGAGGAAGATGACGAAGATTTTACATGTCTCACAGCACATTCAGAGAACAAGAAATTTTATGAAGAAGAAATTAATGAAGTGATTGAGAATAGCCTAGAGATTGCTGACCCATCAAAAGTAACTTGTAAAGTCTCTTTGAAGAAGTATGCCAGGCGTTTTTGCCATTTCATTGAAGGTACTACAGTTCAATTAATTGTTGTTAAAGCTTCTTTGCCAGGCTAAAAATAGAATAATTACTTTTATGCATTCAATACTCAGCTTGGAATTAAACAAATTAGTCAAGCGAGACTAAAATTAAAGAAAATTCTTTTTATGTAATCTGCCTATTGGCTTTCTTTGTTATGGTATAACTATTTCTTTCTGTTTGGCACAGATAAACCAAAAACTTAATATTAAACAATTAATATGTTGAATGAGGTCAGCACTAATGAATACTTTTAATGATATTTTAATGGCACAGTCTGCTACTGGATCAGGGTGATGATCAATGACGTTTTAAAATTAAGTCATAAGAAGCTTACAAACCTGTCACTTGATTTTTGCGCACAGCTTTTGGTGACTTAGCTAATGAACTCTTGCTTCATAATTTTCTAAGAATCGGAAACCCTGTGCAGATCTGTTAATGTTTATTTCTCGTTACAGAACACCAAGTTCCCAATGTAATGGGTGAAATGTATTTCTTAATTCAACTTTTGACTTGCTCAGAAATAGACAGAGGACTGCTTCAGTTTGTTGGTATGTCATTTTATTTTCTTCCTTTAGTAACCCTTCTGGTACCGACCTACTTTTTGCTCTAATAGCCTCTCAGTACCGGTTATTAATTTGCTATCTATTCCCTGTGGCCCAGACATTATTTTGAAATGAGCCAAAATTTGATAGTTTACAGATCAGCACAAAAAAATTCATAATTGGTTGATTTTCATAATTTAAAAGGCAAAATAAAATTCGATTATTCCCCTAGCGAATAACATTCTTCCCGAAACTATTGTGAAAGGTTTTATTCTCGTTTTTGTTTTTATATTAGATACCCCTTTATGTGGTCGTAAGTCGTCATCAATAGCGATAGGTAGTGCAATGGAAACAACAAAATTCAGATCCGCACAGAAAATTCAGTAATTGGTAGATTTTCATAATTTAAAAAGCAAAATTAAATTTGACTATTCCCCTAACGAATAAACATTCTGCCCGAGACTATGGTAAAAGGTTATATCCTCGTTTTGGTATTTATATTGACACCCCTCTATGTTGCGTAAGTCGTCATTAATTCCGCTAGGTGGCGCCACGGAAACAACAAATTCAGATTAATTTTAAATTAATACAAAAAATTCAGTAATTGGTTTATTTTCATAATTTAAAAAGCCAAATAAAATTTAACTTTTCCCCTAACAAATAAACATTCTGCCCAAGACTAAGGTGAAAGGTTATAGCCTCGTTTTTTGTGTTTATATTAGATACCCCTCTATGTGGCAAATAGACGCACTTGGGCCGCAGGGAAAAAAATCAGCTGGTGAAAAAAGATGCGCTTGGGCCGCAGGGAATACCGGAAGTCACTGCAAAAAGACGCGCTGGGTACTGGAAGGGTTAAGAGCAATAAACTAGTTCTAATCATGAAAGGGAATTTCTTAAATGTAATCGTGCATAATGTGTAAGTCAGATGTTAATTATAATTTATGCAGAAAATTTCTATCACTTGATTATTACAACCCCCAACCACTATTTGTATGGGGTGGTTGAGAAGGGAGTTACCACTCGAGGAAATAAGGCATTCTTCAATTTCTGCAGAAGATCACTGTGGTGGGACTTACTTCCGGTCGGTTCATAATGGTGTTTACTTTGCTGTTACAGTCATAAAGCGATTGAAAAGGTGGGTCATACGTTAAGCATAGACTTTCATTAATTCTTTCAATCAAAAACTTTAACAATGTGAAGACTTTTTTTAAGACTGCACCATTTTTATCTCAAAGAGAATGAATTTCAGTATTGAATGGTACTTTCTATAATGTTAAAATAACTTTTTTTGATGATATGATTAAATTCCCTCCATATTTATACTAATCCTTTTATTTGAGCTAATCTTTATATTTGAAGCCCAACTGTAACAAAAGTCGTTATCTCCTATGCTTTCAACATTTTCCCTTCCAGCCTCTTCTTGGTTTTGGATAGAACATTTCTTGAGCTTTTAGCTACTTCCCAGAGAATTGAGTTATTTTCCCCCAAGCTCCACAAGTTTTTTTTGAAGGCTGTTGAGAGCAGAAATAAGGTAATTCTTTGTTCATTTGAAATGATCATATTGTTGTCAAAGTTATTTTGACATGCAACATTCTTTAAGAGGAAGTGAGACGGATTTTATTATAGGTTTTGAAAGCAATATTTAAAAAATGTTTGGGTGTGGTTACCAAGTGAAAATTTTAATTAATCAAGAATTAAACATTATTTAATAAATCCCTCTGTTCCATTTATAGTGATAGTAGCTTCACAAGGTGAAATGTTCCCTTATATCAATATTTATAGTGGCAGTAGCTTCACAGGGTGAAATGTTCCCTCATATCAATATTTATAGTGGCAGTAGCCAGTGAAATATTCCCTTATCAATATTGTGGTGATAGTTGCTTCACATGTGATATTTAGTTGTCATTAACAAATCAATGTAAGTGCACAATTTGAAACAAGAGGGAGCTCTGCAAATATGCAAAATGAACATTTGGCAATACATGTCAGTGGGACACTTCTTGTCACGTCACCAGGTCAATTCAACATAGTTTAGCAAATTAGAGTCTGTAGTTTGGCCAATGAGGGTCTGCTTTCATGATGACGATCTGAGACTGATTTTAGGCTCAAGGTTCAAATCTTTGGCAATCAGTTTCTGTACCCTGCTATTGTAATAATTTCTTAACTATGTTTACTTTTTCTTTGAAGGACCCTATTCTGTCATCCAACATGGAGTATAATACTTTTAACCCAGAAAATGATGGAGCCCAAAGTTTTCCTGATGCAAATCATTTTCATGTGTTCAAGTGTCAGAGGTTGGTTATGTAGCTTTGACCTGGGGAAACATTCAATTCAATATTCTCTGTTAGTTGAAAGATAACATTTTTAAAAGTTTATTTGTGATCATAACAAGAATTTTGAATGAAAAAAATAGCTGTAATTTATTTAAAAAGATGAAAACATGAAGCAACATTGCCATGGAATAAATGGGTAACAATCCAGTTGGTTTATTTCTTTCATTAAAGCTGCTTCAGGCACATTTCTTTGGGCATAGACTTGTCTAATTTGATTTGAATAAATTTTGAGCTTCATTGAACATGGGCAAAGAAAAATTAATTAGGAAGCAATTCAAGTTAATGTTAGTAGTACAATTTAAAGATTAGCATTAAATAAGTTATTGCATGGTTAAAATTTGTTGAAATGATGAAGTTGTTTTATTTGACGTCTACGACTTGTTACTTTCCAGGGACAATTTCTTTGCCTTCTATCGACACTACCACGACACCAACAATATTTATGAGTTCAAAATAGAAAATCAGATCCAGTATGTGTACGATGGGTGTACGCCTGAGCAGAATTCGATGGTCAATCTTGTCCACTTGGCTCAATTGTTTTTGGATCACATGATTCTGGTATTCTTCTTTTCATCATCTTCCACAAATTTGAAATACTCGTGTAACCTTGAACACTTATTTCAAATATAATTTAGGCTTTGTTATTCTTAAAAAATATATATTTTTATTATGTCCCTATCTCAGTTGTAAAATGATAAAAATTTCTTATTCTAATAACTTCCTTGACCTTTTTCTCAGTGCTGTGTTCATCAAAGTGGGGAAAAGGTTGATCTCTTCAAGTTGATTCAAAGCAAGGACCAAGATGAAAAGTTATTTAAAACGTAAGAATTTCAAGCCTTTAGAATAACAGCTCATTCAGGTATGAGAATTGGAATATTTTTAAATGCATTCCAGCACAGCCATGGGCAAACCAGTTTATTATTTTAGAAATCTGATTTTAAACGAATTTTTGGTGTTTACTGTCATGGTTTGAGTCCTGCAGGGAGGCGTTACGGGGGTGTGGGGGGGGGGGGTGTCTTGGTTGAGTACTCACACTTTTCCCCCCAGGACTTGACCTCTATTCGAAATGCATTTCGATTTGTTCATTAAAGTCATGTCAGAGTGACATAAGTTCTATCCACTTCAAATTGCTTATTTGTTATGTATTCTCTTTAAATTATAGTTTTTGTTAATTAGGGGGAGTGGGGGTTGGCAAAATTTTGGGAGATTGCGATCTGCCAATTTGTGTGCAATAACACGGCGACAACTTTCCCCCCAAAAATAACATTCAGTCTGAACTTTTTACCAAATGGCTAATTTTGACACACATCAGTTTTAACACAGGAAAGCTGGGTTTTTTTCAACATCCTTAGTATGAAGTGTGCTGACAGGGTGGACAATGTTACATTGTAGACATATCATGTAAAAACATAGAGTAACAATTTTACATATCAGTCATGTCATGTAGAGACATGTAGCAACAATATTACATTGTAGACATGTCATGTGCAAGTATAACACAATTGTGTCAATATACTACGAAATAAAAATTTACAGTCTATGTACACTATCTCTCTTTACTATCACAACTCGTACTATCTTATCTCTATATCTCTACACATCAGCAACTACAACTAAAAGCTACAAAGACAACACAGGATGGGTTTGGCAAACAGACTTAGCAAAAGATCCACACATTTCCTCTCCATCTAATCTAATAGTTCTCCTACAATATTTAGTGAACATCTCCCTCCTGCCATTACTCACTACTGTACACATCTCCAACACTTGTTCATCACGCCAACTATCAACCAACCAGGATCAAACTCAGCATGTATCCGAGTTCACAATTATTTCTAGTTCCACTGAGCTATTATGCATGATACAATGGTGCTGCTGTAAATTCAGTGGTTCTCATACCTTGACAGACAACAAAGCCATGTTGATGTTCGTCCCTTGCATGCAAAAATGACCAAGGCTATATTACACTGTACGTACGCAGGTGGCCTGCCAGTCCTATATGTGACTGGAAAGCTTTCCGGCACGTGGGAATGACAGGTTGCTAGTAAGATTTGAGTCGATTCTACTTTTCCTAGCTTTGCGCTTTCTTTGGGTCTGAGCGTTGTGTTTATTCTCTGAGAGTTTTGCTCCGACAGTGAGTCTGCCCACCAGCTAAGCATTTCCCACTGGAAAGTTCATTGGACATTAGTCGTTTGAGAAGTCTGCTGTATGGCATTCTTGCACCATGCTCTGCCCATCCAGCTTTTCCTTTTTGTAGGAGCATTTTTATGCTGATAAAATCAGCCCGTTGTAGGACTCTGTCCCGCCATCTTATGCCAAAAAGTTTATGTCGGCAGCTTGGGTGGCGGTGGTTTAGCTGTCTAGCATTTCTGCTGTACTGTCCACGTCTCAGCAACATGGTAAAGGCAACACTCAGCTTTTTAAAACTTCAATAGCTGGTTGGTAAGTGATGCCTGAAAGTGGACTGTATAATCTTGTTACACCTTTTAATACATTGTCCATAAATGTTCAGTTTAGACTCTCTGATGATATATATTTTGCATAATTTCAGCTTGTATGAGACGTTCTGTCAGACGCACTGTGTAAAGAGTGTCATAACCCCAACAGGTTTCTCAGAAAATCAACTGTTTTTTAAAGACTTTCTTGAGACCCTCAGCAGCCCCTCTTTTAATGAGCACTTGCGCAATCTTGTGGTGCAAAAAATTTTGCAGGTTAGATGTTAGTGCTTTTTTGATAAATTCTTAAAATCTTGAAATACAATTTCAAATCAGGTATCCCTTTGATGCAATGGTTAGCATTATTAGTGGGCGGGTTAAGATGTGTTCCAGGTTGTCCTGGGCAGCATGGACATTAACTATTCTTAGGGATGAGTCAAAATGCAGTCACCAAATTCAAAAGATGGCAGCCAACTTTGTGTGGCATTAAATAATTGTCCTTCCTATCTGCTTGCATAACATTATAAACATTAGTGCCAAAAACAAAATTATTGTATATAGAGCTTCAAATAAATGCCTAAAAATGTCAGTTTATTTAAATTTTATAAATGGACTATAAATAATCATTTTTTTTCCAGCTCAACTCAACTAATTTGAATAATGTTCGAAATCTGCACTCTGTGATAGCTTTGGAAGAAAATCAGGTATGTACAGAGTCCCCACGCAATCGGGAAAACTGGAAATAGTTTGGAATTCATTAAATAATTTTCCAGGTCAGGAAAACCGGGAAAATGGGCATTCTAGTAAGGAAATTGTCCAGCTAGTCTGGAATTTTTTAATTTGAAAAAACAAAATGTAAAAAATTAATTTGGATTCCATTTCCATGAAAATGGACGTTAATCAAAAGGATTTTGCCCCATGCTAGGGGTTTCCCCTTAACTGCGCATGTGCTTAAAAGTTTCGGATTTGAAATTTCGTACCTTAAATCTTTGCTAATAGACCAGATTTTTTTTTTCTTTTCAATTCGCTGATCAACAGATTTTTGGGTAAGTAAAATGTAAAATACAGTAAATAATTATTGAATGTAGTTTTTCTTATTTTTAAAAGTCATGTAACCACTATTAATAGAAAACTTCTTCCAATTGCTTTTTAAAATGACTAAGCCGTCTAAGCTTTGTGTACTTACTACTTTAAGTTGACTACTCATTTTATATGCCTATCATAGTATCTCTTCTGACTCTGTATTAATTTAGTATTAGTATAATAAAGTCTATAATATGTATGCCTTACTTTAAACTTAATATATTACTTCAATTTTGTTTCACTCTTATTGTCTAGGGTAAATAACATAATGTACAACAGTCGCTTTAAAAACCGATGGTTAAGACAGCAATCATTTTTTATCAAGTCATCACTGCCTCGCTATACTGACCAAGTCATCACTGCCTTGCTATACTGACCAAGTCATCACTGCCTCGCTATACTGACCAAGTCTTCACGGCCTCGCTATACTGACCAAGTCATCACTGCCTCGCTATACTGACCAAGTCTTCACGGCCTCGCTATACTGACCAAGTCATCACTGCCTCGCTATACTGACCAAGTCATCACTGCCTTGCTATACTGACCAAGTCATCACTGCCTCGCTATACTGACCAAGTCTTCACGGCCTCGCTATACTGACCAAGTCATCACTGCCTCGCTATACTGACCAAGTCATCACTGCCTCGCTATACTGACCAAGTCATCACTGCCTCGCTATACTGGAAATACTGATACCAAGGAAATCTGCGGGACAGTTCTCAGGTGTCATGTCAAAGGGAAAATGTTTAGTAAATGTCAATCATCTGATCGAGACATCACCTTGAGCTTTTTCATCTACCTTAGGTGTCCGCTTCTGCAATTTCTTAGTCAAGCTTCCAAGTTATGTGTCCAAACAGCTAAGCTCTGATTGATGGTATCACCTACCTTAGGTGTCCACCTCTGCAACTTCTTCGTCAAGCTCCCAAGTTATGTGTCCAAATAACTAAACCCTTATTGAAGAGATTTTATAGACACTAAAGTGTGTTCACTGAATTGATCCATTTTCATTGCAAGAAGAAAAACATTGACTCCATATATGAAAAGAAACTTTCCACTTGTGTTTGCTATACTTATGTTCTAAAATGCTCTGAAAAACAAATTGCAAAAGTTTCCCTTGCGCTTTAAAAGTAAACAACTTTTCTCGTCTAAATTGCAAAATTGCAATTGCTAGGAAATTACATAAAAATTTACATGTATCCACTTTTTTTGCCTTATTTTGTTCATCTTTGTTGTATTGCAATGTTGTTTTTACTTTAAAAACTTCATGCTTGTTTTTATGTTATCAACAAAAACATTGCATTGCGATTGTCAGAAGTTTTTGTTTTTATAAGGGGGAAAAGTTGAGAAAAATGGGGAATTTTATTCTTTTTAAAAAAGAGTTGGAAGTTGTTAGTATTGTCTAATATGCATTTTATTTTTTTCTAAATATTAACCACTTGCTGGAAATAAAAATTTTTTTTTAATTTTCTTCTTGTTTACAGACTCCGCTGCGCTCCCAGAAATTGACAGAAGTTGTCAGGACGTTGTGTGTGTTGGGCAAACTGTTGGGATATTTGACCTTTGCACCATATAAAACAGGATCACTTAACATTCCCCAAGAACTGGCTGAATTGACATTGAAATTGAGAGAGGCGGTAAGTGAACTGTGTATTTAAGTTAAGATTGAGATTCTTTTATTGGTCCCAGGAAGTGGTAAGTTCCTTGGTTACACTTCCAATTTTCAAGTTCAGCTCATAAATAAATAAAAATTCTAACCAAGACATTTTACAACTAACACCAGACATCTTAAATAGCGTAAATAGCAGCCAATATATGCAAATAAATTGTACTTTCTTAGTGACAATAATGACTTAATTAGTGATCATTTAGAATTTGTAAACGCTTTGAATAGCATGCTGGATAATTCTGATAGATTGGGAGACAAAATTTTTTTAATATCTTTCAATCCCAAATTTAAGGAAACGTGTCGGGGGGGGGGGGGGGGGATACAGTTATTGATTAGCTTTATACTACATTTATTTCTACACAAATAAGAAGCTTTGCAGAAGATAAAATAAATATTTTACTTGGAAATAAAGAACTTTTTAGATCTTTATTTATACAGCTAGTGCTCGACTTACGATCACGATCTGTTCCGACAGACTGGTGGTAACACAATTTGGTCCTAAGTTGAGTACGCTATGTGTACAGTAATGTGAAGTGATGTTATAAAAATATTTAAGTTAAATTATATCATAAATTTCTTTTATTATTATTATAAATAATTTTTGATGGGAGATGGGAGTTCAAATGTTCAAACACTGAAGAGCTCTCCAATCAACAAGCTTTAGCTGCACTTGGGGAAGTCAATGTACCTGGGGTTATTGAGTGTGACCGTTATATTTCTTAGAAATTGATGATGCCGGCTAGCAGCATAGCAGCATCATCATGCCTCCCTTTCCTTAGTTAACGACCGCCAATGATTGCAAACAACGCTGATAATTGAGGCAGAAATAAATCTGATATCTAATATGGTTTGTGATTGTGGTCGTTAAGTGGCATTGGTTGTAAGTCGAGTACTGGCTGTAATTTATTATTATATTTAAGGTGATGGCACTCAACAAGGTTATTAAAAATAAATTATCTTCACTTCGTTTCAATAATTGGTTCATAAATATGATAAATCTCTTGAAAATATTTTTAAATTGACAATGCGACTGTTACTTTTTAGTGACTATTATCTGCTACAATTTAGGTTCCACTTCCCCTGCCGCTGCCAAGGCTTCTGAGAGACGCCTTCATCAACGGGCATCTGTGCCTGACCGTCCCTTGGATTGTGGAATATCTTGCCATGATGGACTCAATGGCACCTCAGCTTGTTGTCTATCAATCTCTCCTGAGAAAACTTCACTTTATTCAAAGGTAACAAAACTGTCTTGTCATTTGGGGTTTCCACAAATTATTTCAGTGGATTATTTACCTTTGAATCATTGTTGAACTGCTGTTTGAGCCATACATGTTAATTAACTCCCTTGATATTGAGCATTTGATGTATACGTTTCTCTGGTTATTTTCTATACATCAAAATTATAAAAATTCAAATACGGTACATTAACATATAATTTTTAATCTAATTTCTGAATTTGTGTCAAAGCATGTATTTTGTCTCTCAGAAAATGACTTTTTATGTGCATGTATTATGATGTATGTTAAGTGTTTTTATACATTATATTAATAGAACATTTAGTTTTATCATTAAGGTACACAGAAAACTCAGGACTAACATTGAGAAATTACATGAAGAATTTACATCAGAGAGAAATAAGTGAACTCAAGGTTGAAAAAAAAGATTGTTTAGATACAAATCACCAGTTTACATCAAACAATAAATGAAATGAGTTTTGCAGTTGAAAATCAGTTGAAATGTATCGGTCATTCATAATTTCAAATTTAAACATCTCAATTTGCAATGGAAGCCACTCGGTTGCTGTGAATGAAATCTTGTATTTTTCAGATACGCTTGGACAAATCTCTACAAAGAAGGTCATCACAACACAGGCCTGTTGGTAGTTTCCTGCATAAGTGCATTGTTTGAGGTCAGTTATGTATTATGTAGTGCAGCAGTATTGTGTTTTGCAAAGAGGTATACTGACAAAATACCATAACTTTATTCACAAACCACCTGATCTTTAGTATTTAGTAGAAGAATGGCTTACAAGCATTAACTAATGGTGACACCTTGAACAAAGTCAATGACTAAACAGTTTTCTTTTTATCCACGTCTTGCAGTGTCTTGGCATAGTTTTTCTTGGCATCTTGTTGACATAATGATGAATCATTAATCTTGTTGACATAATGATGAATCAATAATATTGTTGACATAATGATGAATCATTAATATTGTTGATATAAGGATGAATTAATAATATTTTTGACATAATGATGTATCAATAATATTGTTGACATAAGGATGAATCATTAATATTGTTGATATAAGGATGAATTAATAATCTTGTTGACATAATGATGAATTAATAATCTTGTTGACATAATGATGAATCATTAATATTGTTGATATAAGGATGAATTAATAATATTGTTAACATAATGATGTATCAATAATATTGTTGACTTAATGATGAATCATTAATATTGTTGATATAAGGATGAATTAATAATCTTGTTGACATAATGATGAATCATTAATATTGTTGACATAATGATGAATTAATTATCTTGATGACATAATGATGAATTAGTAATCTTGTTGACATAATGATGAATTAATAATCTTGTCGACATAATGATGAATCAATCTTGTTGACATAATGATGAATCAATAATCTTGTTGACATAATGATGAATTAATAATCTTGTTGACATAATGGTAAAACTGGATTTCTTTGACAGGTTCCATGTGTTCCTAGTGGTTTTTTCTTCTCCTGTGATAGTTTGAAAGAAGATTTGAACAGCATCTCAAGTTGTGATATAACCTTGAAAATAGTGAGTGCCTTTTTATTTCTCATGTTTTCAATGAACTGGTTAAAGCAATTAACTTAATAGGCAGGTACCATGAACCTTCAGTGGCAGGCATGCACCATGAACCTTCAGTGGCAGGCATATACCATGAACCTTCAGTGGCAGGCAGGTACCATGAACCTTCAGTGGCAGGCATGCACCATGAACCTTCAGTGGTAGGCAGGTACCATGAACCTTCAGTGGCAGGCAGGTACCATGAACCTTCAGTGGCAGGCACATACCATGAACCTTGTTCACTGAATGAAATTGTCTTGGTTGCATTAGGACTTATTGAAATTGTTTTTGTGTACGTAACAAATGATAAATTCTTGCATGCGCAGATTACACCATATTGAATAAAGGAACTGACTCTCATTGAGCAATTCTAATAAAATGTTATAGTTTAAGTACTGTAGTACTTTGCCAAATGTTATAGTTTAAGTACTGTAGTACTTTGCCAAATGTTATAGTTTAAGTACTGTAGTACTTTGCCAAATTTTATAGTTTAAGTACTGTAGTACTTTGCCATAATTGTTTTGTATTATATGAGGGACAATATTATGAGTCTTGGACCACATACACCAGACACGAAAAAATGCTCAATGGCTTCCACCTCAGATGCCTGCGCCGCATCCTTGACATCAAATGGCAGGACAAAGTCCCCAACACGGATGTCCTGTCTCAAACAAATATGTGCAGCGTCCCAGCCATTTTAATCCAAAGACGCCTCCGCTGGCTTGGGCACGTCAAGCGAATGCAACCTGGTCGCATACCTAAGGACGTGCTGTACAGCGAGCTGGCGACAGGGACAAGGTCAGTTGGACGGCCTCGTCTCAGATACATAGACATATGCAAAAGAGACATGAAGGCAGCCAACATCAACATCTCAAATTGGGAGGACCTGGCGGAGGATCGATCCACATGGCGGGGCATCGTGAAGGAAGGATCACTACGTGCCGAGGAGCTCTACAGGGCGGAAGCAGCTGTAAAGAGAGCGCAGAGAAAGGCCAGAAAACACTGCTCCACCGCATTCGTGTGTGGGACATGCAAAAGAGACTGCCACTCGAGGATCGGTCTCACTGGTCACACCAAGAGCTGCAATCAGACAAGATAAATCTATCGTCTCTTGTAGACGGAAAGATGCCATACAATGAGGGACAATATAGGACACCTTATTTTTTTTTAATTTGATTTATTTTCACTTTGAAATAAAATAACTTTTGAATTTTCTGTTACGCAAATTTTGATTTCAACAATTTTTAATGCAAGCTTTTCCACCATTGCTTACACTGGCGTATTCTTTTATGGGCTGGCTAGACACTTTTCAGGTCTTTTCCCATTTAACCTTGAATGGTGGGTTTATAAACCAAGGGACTTTAGAAGTATATACGGTCGTCAAAGAGAATATTGTACTTGCTGGTTGTCTATTCAACTTGGCTAAGCAACCCTAGTTGAGGATGTCCTCGGATGGATTTGAATGTGCTACTTCCTAGTTAATGTGACATATATGCTATCATAAGGCTATAACTACATTAATTGGTAGTTTAATAACAAATAAACTTGATTTTCCTTCTTAGGATTATCAGAAAGTGGTCTCTCATAGACTTCTGACTTCATGCTGTCCATATATAGGTAATTCGAAATGATTTTTCTTACGTTAAATATTTCAATTTCATTTATAAAATAAAGCATGCTATTATTTTTACAGTTGTCAACTGTGTTATATCTTGTAGGGCCTAGTATCTTGTAGACTTATTGAATAATTTAAACCATGTTCGGTAGCACAATAAAAAATTTGTTGTCTTGGTTGTAGCCAATTTGAATTTTTTTTAGAAAAGAAAAGTGATGTACATCAGTTTTTCTGTGAGTCATATGTTGCCAGTCGGCACAACATAGAAGTTAAATAGTAATAACTAGAATAAATATAGTAATAAATAGAAAATAACTGGTAATGGCTGCCATTAAATGGTAATATTTAAGAGTCCTCTAAATGGAAATAGTTAACAGTCCTAAAACTGATATATATTAAAGTAAAACTGATTTACATTTTGGTGTAACTGATGTACAGTACAGTAAAATTGAATTTGATGCCATAAATACAGTGACATGCATTGATTAGATATTGGTCAGATGAATTCTTCAATAATCATTTGATTCATTTCAGAACGAGGGCAAGTGTTGTTTACAATGTTCTTGATCAACCACAAACCTGTGCTCAAACACAGGCCAGTTCTACCACTGACACCTAAGGAAGATGCCAGTGTACAACACAAGTCCACAACGGATTGGATTGAAATTGAAGATTGGTTAAACTCCTCTCTGGCTCTTGACTCTGTGCATTTGTAAGTTCAAGTCAGTTTGTAAGAAATGGCCAGACTCTTTAAAAAAAGTCGGGTGAGAGCAGTGCTTCATTAAGAATCCAGAATTAAAGGTCGGGTGAGAGCAGTGCTTCATTAAGAATCCAGAATTAAAGGTCGGGTGAGAGCAGTGCTTCATTAAGAATCCAGAATTTAAAGATTGTATGTGTTGTAGCTTGAATATAATTATTTCTTGATGTTATTTCAGTTCTGAAGGAATAAAACAAAGAACTAATGTCATTGATGATGAAGTTGTTCCTGCTTATGTTCTGACAAGACTTGTGGCCCACAAAGACATGGACGATCTGGTATTTTTAAATACTTTTTCTTAACTTGGCATTTGTTCGTGGCTGGCTGGCTGACTGGCTGGCTGACTGACTTACTGGCTGGCTGGCTGGCAAAATCTTCAGACAGCTAATTTATCCAATTCCTGTCAACTTATCAAGCTGAAACTTGGCTCCTAGTCTCCCTAACTGATGACAACACATTCTATCAAATTTTAAGCCCAAACCCCAAAATTCAATTTTTTCCTATTTTTTAAAGGGAAGAAGAAGGAAGTATGATGCCACTGATTTCACAAAATAAAATTCCCAAATAGCTGCGCTAAATGAGATTCTTAAAAAAAATGTGCAAATGTGTTTGGTGCGTAATATTTTAATTTGTTTTTTCTGAAATAGTTAGTGAAATAAATCTGCAGTGTAAAAATAGGTGAGACATTAGAATATTTATATAGATCAGGGTGGTTAAATATATGAGCTGAAAATTGGGGGGGCACACTAAGTGGGATTCTTATAAAGTGTGTTAAATGTGTGCATGTTTTGTCACATTTTCAGCTCCACCCCCCATTGCTCGATGCCACATTTTATAAAGGATTTATACGAAAAACTTTGCTCTTAGGGGTTGTTTAATTAATTTGTACTGGGATATCTGCTCATTAAGTTCTCTTCTGAATACTTCCTCAAGTCCAGTAGTAAATTGTTAGAGCTGATGAGTGTGTTAAAGTAATTTTTTACACTCCATAAAGTAAGCATCTGTGACAAATAATTAGTGCCAAGTCAGTGTTATGTGTCAAATAATTAGTGCCAAGTCAGTCTTATGTGTCAAATAGTGCCAAGTCAGTGTTATGTGTCAAATAATTAGTGCCAAGTCAGTATTATGTTTCAAAGAATTATTTATTTATTAGCAGCGCCAAGACAGTGTTAGTGTTATGCAAATTTGATTCACTTTGAGCTGGTTATTTTATAATTCAAAAAATGTTTTTAGGATGACCTGGAAAGCAATTTAATCCAGAGCAGGCCCCACCTGAAATCAGCTGTTGATATGTCAGTAGATGTTCTCACTGCCAAAATTGTAGACTACACCCACCATACAATTTTGAGACTCCTTGTATTTGAAGCCAAAGTTGAGATCAGAGCCCAATTTCTGGGAATAGGTCAAGGTCATTGTGCAGACAGTCTTAAGGTGGGTTATAGAGACAGTCTTAAAGTGGGTTATAGAGACAGTCTTAAAGTGGGTTATAGACAATCTTAAGGTAGGTTATAAGACAGTCTTAAGGTGGGTTATATAGACAATCTTAAGGTGGGTTATAGAGACAGTCTTAAGGTGGGTTATAGAGACAGTCTTAAGGTGGGTTATAGAGACAGTCTTAAGGTGGGTTATAGAGACAGTCTTAATTAAGGTGAGTTATAGAGACAGTCTTAGGGTGGGTTATAGAGACAGTCTTAAGGTGGGTTATAGAGACAGTCTTAAGGTGGGTTAAAGACAGTCTTAGGGTGGGCTATAGCGACAGTCTTAAGGTGGGTTATAGAGACAGTGTTAACCCTTTGAACCCTTGGCTCCTGGGCCTAAAATACCCAATCCTCTGGGCTCCTGGGCCTAAAATACCCAATCCCCTGGGCTCCTGGGCCTAAAATACCCAATCCCCTGGGCTCCTGGGCCTAAAATACCCAATCCCCTGGGCTCCTGGGCCTAAAAAACCCATTCCCCTGGGCTCCTGTGAAAAAATGTCCACACACGGACACACACACAAACAAAATCAAATGATTATAAAATTAAATAAATTTTATTTATTTAAATCTAAATGTGTCTGTTAGTAGTACATTAGTATTATAAAATGTATCACAGAAATAAAATTGTCTTAGAAATGTTGTAAAATGTCATATTAAAAGGTCATTTATACGGCCCTGATTTTTCATAAAAGCCAAGTCTAGAACTAGGGGGTAGACCTTGTTAAGTTTATTCCCTAACAACAAATCGATAGCACTAGAACTAGACGTTGTAGTCAATCGATCGTCACTATCATTGTCTATTTACTTATTTCACTCCTTTTTCAAATAAATATTATCCAAATTATTTACATTATCATAAAACTACTCTAGTTTGTGTCCTTGAGAAAAGTAATTATTGCATTTTCGCCACTTCTATACATCGAAAAACATTACTAAAACATAACAAAAACAATGCAACCATGGGCGCGGCCATTATTGTGACCTTTCCCAAGTCACGTGATAAACCATGAACTCAGTATTTATAGCACATTTTACATACGGACTGTCGATCTATGGTAAGGTATGGGAGACCAATATATCGGTCTGGCGGGTTGTGGATTTTTAAGGCGCAGACCGATAAAGCGGGATCGAGGGTTCAAAGGGTTAAGGTGGGTTATAGAGACAGTCTCAAGGTTCGTTATAAAGACAGTCTTAGGGTGGGTTATAGAGACAGTCTTAGGGTGAGTTACTATGATGTTATTGTTATTGACAACTAAGTGTCTTCACATTAAAGGAATGAACCCCTGTCCACTATTAATACACAAGAAATTAATGCTACTGTCCATTAATACACATGAAATTACTGTTTTGTGTATCAACCTTTAATCCTAATGACCTCCTTTCAGGACAAGATTTTGTCTGAAGCCAATTTGATAGCACGGCGGTACACTGATAAAGCCAAGACCAGTTTTTATGAAGTTGTTGACAAGTGAGTCTGACACGTTTTTTGAAAAACTCATGAATTAATACAGCTGGGGAAATTATCTTTAACTTGAGATCATTTGCAGAAATAAAGGAATTTCTCGTTTTTGTTAGGTGCTGTAGTAAAGAACTACCAGAACTGATCCATTTTCTGACATATGAAAAAGAAGAAGATATCCAACAAAGTATAATTCATCTTTGCAAGAAACTCATCATCCGACACATGGAAGAATGGAGGAAGGTCCAGCTCTATCCTGGTCAGTACTAAAATTAGTTTAAGCAGTTTCTTTGGATCACTTATACAAGTCACAGTCAACATTGTGTAGAGTTCACATATTGCTAAATGACCTTTTTTTCTTGTTTATTTTGATTTTAAACTCTACATATTTTTTGGAAGAGAAGGGGGAAAAAGTATCAGTTCCATCGATCTTGTCATTCTCAACTTAAGCGTTGGGACCATCCATTTATAACAGTAGAACTTGGTTATGTCGACGGCCCCAGGGTTTGCCAAAAAGCATCAAGATAACCGATGATCAAGATAACCGAAAACCAATATGGCGGCAATATTTTAACATGTGCTTGAAATTTCTTTATGTACATGATGTGCGTTAATAAATGTAGGTATTTCAGTAAAAGAAATAATAAATACTTTTTTTAATATTCCAGTTATTTAGAGAAAATTTTAAAAATGAAACCAGAATCAACTTTTTAACTTTAGTTCTTTGTGCTACGAATGTTTAAAGTGCCAGTTTACTATGAACAAAGCCTCCACATTTTGTGACCTCATTTTGCTGATCGTGTCTTGCGCAATGATTATATAGTTTATATAAGGCAATGCATCCCCTTATTACTAAAATACTATGTAGGGACTACTTATTTTGAACTTTCAACTTATGGCACATGACTATTTAATTAAAGCTTTCCCTGACTAATGGTTTGATAGCTTTTGCACACGGCACACTCTTATGAATGAAACTCTGACGTAGTACCATGGCATAGCTTTTGCACACAGCACACTCTTATGAATGAAACTCTGACGTAGTACCATGGCATAGCCATTATGCAAGCGACCGTGAATGGCTGCCCATGACAACATTTTACACACTACCAATTATGATCATTTTTAATATGGACTCTACCGGGTTTTTAAACCTCAAATTAAAACATATTTATTTAAACTACTTCTGGGTTCATTCTAAAACACAAGTCCTGTATTTTGAGAAAAAAATAATTATTTGTAATTATGAAAAACGTGTTTATTTGTTGTTTGCTATTTCTTCTTGCGGAGTTCAAAAGCCAGCGATGGGTCATGGGGGTCGAGATAACCGAGGTTAAGTGGCAAATTTGGCCCCCTTTTTTGCTCCAGATATCAAGGCTCGGCGACTTAAAAGAATCGACATAACCGAGGAGAAAATGTTTAGACAAAAGAGAGAATTTGTCGGTTCCACTTTAAAAATGTCGACATAACAAGGTTGGTGAGTTAACCGAGGTTGAGATAAGCGGGTTTGACTTTATGTACCAAATGGATGGTCCATTACAAGTCCATTATTCGATACTCATTCTTGCATTTCTTTAATTGATTCTAATGTTAATCAAATGAAACTTTATTTATTAAAAAGTTGTTTAAACTACAGATTTCTGAAAAAATATTTTTTTTTAAAACCCATTGGGCAAAGGTTCAGCTCACATATACACTTGTCAGCATAGAAACTGCACTACATGTCTCATAATATCATTGACTTACACATACCTTTGTCAACACAAAATCCATGTTTATAATATTGACTTACACATTCACTGCCAGACAGAAACACCACACTGTGCCTTATAATATCATTGACTTGTCAGCACAGAAACCCCATGTCTTATAATATCATTGATTGATCAGGCTGATACAGTGAGGGTTAATGTTAAGCCATTTATCATTCAGTACATATTTGAGCTACATTTGTTGTTATATTAAAATACAAAATATAACAAGGCAAAAACTATTGAGAATGTAAAAAAATTAAAAACTTTTTCCCACTCATTCCAGTGAGATGACATCTTGATAACTAGAAAATTAAAAAATAGAATAGCTGAAAGTACTAGTAGTAATAGTAGTGTACTAAGTACCAGTAGTAATAGTAGTGTACTGTGTTCACCATTTCTTTAAATAGGATTGTAAAAAATGCATTCTTCAATGGGATAAAAGCTGTTTTTGTTGAAGTTGTATTTTGGTAAGAATTTTAAAGCAAAAAAACTCAACATATTGCTACACTATGGACTTACATGTTTCTCTTGTCATTTCAGAATTTTTCCATAGGATTGTGGTCCGTGAAGCTGAGAAGTGCAGCCGTGGCAGTGCAAAGCACTTGAGTCTCTATCCTAGTGATTACTCCAGAAAACTGGAAGAACTACCATCTGTCCATTTGGCTGCTGGTTTCACAGAGATGGATCACCTTTCAGAGCTGATAGACAAAGCCTTGGTAAAATAGGCTATTTTCTACTTAGACAAAGCCTTGGTAAACTAGGCTATTTTCTACTTGAAAGCAACTTTTTAGTGAATACATCAAGTCTTTGGACCAAGTCTCTATATATTCAAATGTAAATATTTACCATTAGACAAGCCTTGGTGAGGTTTGCACTTTGCAATTTTAGTACAATTTTTTTTTAATGAATCCATCAAGTCCATTGACCATGCTATAAAAAACATTCTATTTTGTGAGGTTTAAATTTCCATCTGAATGTGGATTATTTCAGTCACATGGGGTATGGTACATCAATGCTCTGACCCCAGGTAATCGTCCAGATGATTCCCATATGGTGCAACTCATTCAAGACTTTACCAAATGTGTGGAGAAAAGAATGGTAAGGAGCTTAGAAAATGGAATTTAAATGGTTTGAATTGAGTGGACATTTCATATTATATTTAAGTAAAGATTTTAAAAAATGATCAATCCACAGTATAAGTTAAATACTTTGCTAAGTTCTTCATCACATGCTCTCTTGGCCTACAAGTGAGTCATTACAAAATACACAACCCCTAAATACAAAGTTTTTTGTATAAATGCTTTATAAATTGTAAAATCAAGCAAACGGGGTGGGGCTGAACATTTGATAAAACATGCATACAAGTAATGTACTTTCTAAGAATCCTAATAATTCCCCCCTCCTCCTCCCCCACCCCAACCGCAAATTTTTTCAACTACCCTGAACTACATTAATATTCTAATGACCCACCAGCTTTTACACCACTGATTTTATTTCAACAACTATTTCAGAACAAAAATGAATATGTTACTCTCCAAGTACACTTCAGATTTTGTTTGTTTGTAAGAATCCCATTTAGAGCAGTTATTGGGAATTTTATTTCTTGAAATCGGTGTCATCACATTTCCTTCATCTTCCCCTTAAAAAACATGGAAAATCTGATTTTTTGGGAGTTGGGGTTGGGCCTGACATTAAGAAAGAATATGTTGTCATCAGCAATGAGTCAATTTGCCAAATGTCTGCTCGAAAGGTTGAGAGAAAGTGGATCCATTAGCCATCTGAGGATTTTGCCAAACATTGAAAGTGAAGTTAATATAAAGGATTTAAAAATACTTAAACGTTTAATAATCCTACTCTAGGATATCTCTTAGTTTACAAGCAATCATAGGAATTCATTTAAGAATAAATTTCTTTTTAGGCCAATCAAAAATAATCCATTTAAAATGGAATCAGTTTGGCAAAACAAAAACATTATTAACATCCCTAATTTTTTAGTAATTACGTTTTTTATAAAAAAAATTATAAAAATTTTTTCACAATAGTGCAAAGGTTGAGGCAAACTGTTCAATAATTTTGGCGATATTGCTTCATAAGAGCGCACTCCATATGACTTCTTTCTGTGTCCATCCATACTGGGAACTCAGTAGGGACTGTGAGGAAGAGTGCAGGTTCTTTAAAGATACATGTTTGAAATCAGTTCTTTTAGATAGTCAGGTGCAGAGCCTGCCAAACACGAGGGGCAGAATGTTTGATAAAATGTGAATAGTTTGTTTCTCCACCAGATTACTATGGACTTTGCCTTTTATGTGATGTCCAACTTCTTGATGCATCTCATCATACAGTACAGTGAGTTTCTTAAATCTTTAAACTATTATAAAACATTGCTTGTTTGTGTCACTACTTAATTTTAGATTGTTTTAAGGAACACCGAAAATCGCCTCGGACATTCGCCACTGCCAAATATCCTGCTTTTTCCCCTTCAATTATTCACGTCAGCAAATACTACTATTACTATTACTATAAATTTGCATATTAAAACAGGTGGATGGGATATCATTTCCCACCAAAACCCAGACAGAAAGAGAAAACAACAGCTGCTTAACACTAACCTTACTCAAAAAGATCTAATATTAGCAGCGCACGCTCCCTGAAATGTTTAGATCCTTTCCAAATGGATAGATCGCTACTTTTAAATTATGGTCAAATATTGAGGTTTTTTATTTTTCACAGATAGTCTAATAATTTATTTAAAAATGGATTCAGTTGATGAAGTTCAAAGTTGATAGCGATACAACTGTCATTATAGATAATTGCTCTGTTAATTATGCTAGCTGTAGTATTAGTGTAACACAGATTCCTGTATTTTATTTAACCAAGTAAAGTGATTTTTATCCGACTTTATTGAGTTTCCGTCTTATAACATTATTTTTTACACTATATTGTCATGTGAATAGAATTTATTTTACTCAATGCGCTATGTGGATATAACGGGTTAAAAGTAGGGGCTCGCATTATACACTCATTTAAGAAATTTTTCATTACTGGTAAACAATATATTATTACAGCAGACCTGTTTACCCTCAAACTCTTATAATTGTACAATATCATCACAAAATTGTTCAATTCATTATCTTAATAGTAAAAAAATAAACATACAGTTTATATAATTTATATAATATATGCACCTAAAAATCGTACATTGTATGCCAAAATCGTAAGAGTAAACAGGTCTGTTACAGGCCAACTACATCCGAATAAGATTTAGTCAAAGGGACCCGGGTACACATATTTGGACGCGGGTCCCTTTAGACTAAATCCCATTCGGATGTCTCTTGTGGTAGTTTATTTTCATTAAACTGAAGAAGTAAGTTTACAAACATATAGTCCATTCAATTATCTTTCATTTGATACCGCATTTTGTCTTAAAAACCCAACAATAATATTTTTAATAGTTTTTAATCCCAATCTCTCACTTCTGATACCCGGGTGCGAATAGTCGCAGCCTTTTTTATATTATTTTGACAATATGTCAAGTCTGTAGATGTCAATATTTGATGTCTTGTCTTTGATAGTTATGGTTGTCATTTTTTTATGTGATGTTTTATCTCTATGAATATTTGATATCTTATCTGTGACAGTTGTGGATGCCCCTCAAAACTGGACAGATGAAGCTGCCCAAGCATTTATCAGACTTTGTCAGCTGTGTAAAGACAAGAAACATGAAAATGATAGACTGGCTATAAAACTATCAGAATTTGTTAGAAAAAAGAAAAGGATGAAAATAAAAGTACTCAATCTCATGTCAGTGCACTCAGTACAGTGGCTGACAAAAAGTGAAACACAGGTTAG
Organism: Omphiscola glabra; assembly: GCA_964017045.1. Lineage (NCBI taxonomy): Eukaryota > Metazoa > Mollusca > Gastropoda > Lymnaeidae > Omphiscola > Omphiscola glabra. The sequence continues at coordinate 4,147,370 of OZ024797.1, forward strand.
TGACACCATTAAGGCATTCTCATTGCAATTTTCGCCCTTTCCCAATTTTTGTATTGATTATCTTGTTACTATTTGTTCATTCTTTTACTCCAAATTACTTCAGGAGAATTTATTCAGAGTACTTTTACATTGGCAAATAATTATTCTTAAATAATAATCTCATAGTTTAAACCAGCAATATAAATCTGATTGTGAAAGTTAGCCTGCTGAGAATTTTAACATTTTAAAAACTATTTTCAATGACAGAATGAAACACTAATGGCTTTCTGCAAACTGATCAGTCTCTTGGTTGAAAGCGATCTTCTCCATGTAGAAACGGTTTACAGGAAATTGGTCCACTCTAGAGAAAACAAGAACTTGGATACGTCAGCCAAGATGATGGTCAACAAAATTCTAGTCAAGGTGCTTGAACTTCTTTGGGAAAATTCAATCTCACCTAAGCCACAAAGCTACAGTCTTCCAAGGTTGTTAGCATTGGTTGAGGATATGGCTTTAACACTAAAGACTGCTGTCAAAACTGATGAGCACAATGCTTTGGCAGAGCTTGCAAAGTTATTGAAGAGCTCTTTTGGGAGTGTGGTCAATTTAGACAATTTTAATCAGTAACTTTACTTAAACTTCATTTTCAGTTTTTTGTGTAAGTAAAATTATACAAAATTGGTGCCCATTCCAGAGTGTTTCCTATGTCATACCATTTAACCCACAAACTGTCTTAAAGGGCCATCAGCTGCCTTAGGGCTGCCTCTGTGGTGGTGCAACAAATTTTATAAATGGGAATAGGAATATTAATTTTGTTAAAGGGGGACAACTCTAACAAATTAGATTTACTTCCTGCTATGGTAAATATTTCATGTGTTCATTTTTTTTTTTTTAAATTGACCTAAGATGTAATTTGGAGGGTTTCTCTTAAAATAACATGTAGGACTCAGATGTTGGCTGGCCTTGCAAAACGAAAGTCTAATTTATTTGAACTATTTCTTTATGATAATGATTTTGAAGCAGACCTGTTTACCCTTAAAATCGTACAATTTAATCACAAAATCGTTCAATACATTATCTTAATAGTAAAAAAACACTCAGTATATATAATGTATACACATCAAAATTGTACATTGTACGCCAAAATTGTAAGAGTAAACAGGTCTGTTGAAGGTTTTGTTGTCATTACTCATTGTTGTGATAATTAAGATTATGGAGCTAGCACTAATGTAGGAGCTCAAGTTCTAATCATGCAAAATGGGGTACTAACGAATGCAATGTGCATTATAGAAAGAAATATTTAGGTCACCAATGATTTATTATTATTTTTTAAATTCTATCAACTCAAATAACTTTTTATTTCCTAAACTGAAAGAATGTTTTATGTGTCTGAAAAACTTATTTAGATGATAAAAATACCTAAAAGTCAGTGTGGGTGTGAGTTGAAGAAAAAGTAGCGCAATTGTACTCACTGTTGAAAGGTCAAGGTCATACTCATTTCATATAGCTCAAAGAATTCATACATACATACCAAATGATTCCTTGTCAAATTACAATTTATTCTCAGCACATCTATACTTATAATGAGTCTCTGGATTCATTTTCTATTGGTTTTGGGTATAGACATATCAAAGTTATTATTTTTAAAAAAGTAGACACAACAGCATGTTTGCATTTGACAGTTTGTGGGTTAAAAATAAGTGTAGACAATGCTGTCAACTCTATTGATTTTAAAGGATCTGGATTTGTAAAAACATATAAGATGAGAACAGCAGTTTCTAGGTTAATGTATGAAATAATGAGGAATGATTTCAGAATAGAAAAGCAGTTGAATCAAATTGAAAAATGTGTCTATTAGTATTAGTTATAAAGAGATTAGTAATTGTTAAGGTTACTAGTGCTACACACTTTTCATCACCAACATTGAAACTTTTTAACAATCCAAATGCACAATCTACAAAATGACCTGCTGAGAATTGTTGGATTTAAATGTGGCTAAATTTGATTTTTTCATTTTTTAGTGGATTTCTACATACTTATGATTTTCTTACTGTCGTGTATGAGGAATAATTAAAAAGTGGAAACAACATAGTGGAACAAATAATTGTACGTCATAAGGATTGATCATCCTTTATATTTTAATGTCAATTGTTCTTTGTGATTAGCTTTTATGTTTATACAAACAACTGTTCCATGGGATTTTTAAATAATTAATATCAAAATTGTTGGCCTGTATTAAATGAAGGCAACTATTATTGTTTGATTATTGTAGCTACCATATTCTGAAATCTCTAACTTTTCTAGTCAACTTAAAAACTGTTAGTGCATTTTTCTTAATTATAAAATGCATTATGTTTCTGTTGTCAAATTTTTAACAATGACCATATTTTAAATTATACATTTTGTGTACATGTATTGTGATTAAAGTTTAATGCATATTTGATCTATGTCATACGATATTAATTGCTTTTATGAAACAGATTTGTATATCCTAAGTAATGAGTGTGTCGTGGAATAAATCTTAAAGAAATTAAGGAAAGAGTGATGATGATTGAATCAGTGACAGTAGTACACATACAAAAAATGACCTAACTAGAGTATGAAAAGTTTTATAATTTTTTTTATTGAAAAAACTAATCATCTTACTTTATGATAGTTTCCTTTTTTTCTTTAAATTTTTACAGGCTCATTTTAGCAATGACAAGATATAATGGTTTATGCAAGTGTGTCCTTGGAAACTTCATTTCAAGCAATTATTATTGTTCTAGCTATTATGCCCATATTTACAAAACAGATTCACACACAAAAAATAGCTTTTGTCTCCCATTATACAGCATTAAATATGAATAATTAAACATGAATTAGACATGATTGTTTTCCTTGTTTATTTGCCTGACATTTGGCTAAATATTGGATTATAACATACTTACTTAGAATGTATGAGAACTTAATTGGATCACATTGCATTATATAGAACCAAGTATAGTACATTTACTTATACTAGTTCTAATACATTGGGTATCTGTGTACCCTAACACTTGTGATCTTACCTAAACATATACAATGAAGAGAAGCTTATGGCAATACAATTTCAATGCCCATGACTTTCTGATTGCTGCCAAAGATTTTGCTTCATTTATTTGAAGTCCAAGCATTTATAATAACCATCAGGAACTCAAGAGCTAGGAATTCCATAAATAGCTAATACTTGGGTTTATTACAGCACCATTGTAAGTGGTATTAAAATAAACAGGATATATCAGTTAGCACATCAGCAGTGAAACTGACCCTTAAACTTAAAGCTACTTTTGCCATTTCAGGAACAAAGAACTCTATATTTGGTTTATTATATTCAGTTTATAGTAGTTTACTTAATTAAAAGATGTATTCTTTGAAGCACAAAAATAAAATAAGATACAAAAATATTTGTAACCTGATATGCCTCTTTTGGGAACATCGCAATAATACAAAAGCAGAGTGGATTATTTTCCATGCCTAAAATCTAGCTTAGTGTGATAACTTTAATCTCTGATAGCACAAAGATATCCATGAGTTGCAATACCCATAGGTAGAAGAGCAATGAATTGCATACCTTATAAATATACATGACAGTACATATAGCTCCCCTAAATAAAACCACTCCAGTTTTACTCATTGCTCATCAAAAATTACATCAAAGTGAAAGACAAATATTTTTTCACATATAAACTGTTAACTGCATGAAATGGACATCAATATTCAACCTGGCTGCTTGCTCAATGAAGAGGTTTTCATATGTTTTGGCCAAGCAATGTTAGCATCAACTCGCTTGAAGGCAAAGTAGCAAGATTTACCTACAGCCTGATTATCTCCTTTGATGATCTGGGGACAGTCTGTGTCTGCTAAATGGCTCTCTGTGGTGGAGACAAAAAATAAGCCTGAATGCAATAGATTTAAATTTAAACCTTATTTATAACCATACTTAAATTCTACAGTCAATTCTAGGGAGTCAAACGGATTTAGTTGTGTAAATATTGAAATTTCTATAATTTAAAGAATAACCCATGATCTTTGTAAATAATAAATCTTTGACTCTGTAGAATTGTCATAAATCTTTGACTCTGTAGAATTGTCATAAATCTTTGACTCTGTCATAAATCCTACTTTAAATGAATGGTATAACTTAGAGAAGGATACATTCAAGGCAAACAACAAGGGAACATAGGCACAGAAAGTGTAGGCATTGGTAAAATAAAATAATAAATTTATTTATTAATTTGAAGATCACACATAATTTATGTTATTTCATTTTCTTTCTCTCCTGGCCAATGTCAATTTCAACATGGCTCGAAGCCCATTTCATTTCGAAACCCATTTCATTAATAAAATAAAATTTCAATAATTGCCTGAATATTGTGTTTTGTACGCAGGCCATAATGAATATTGTAAAGTTCATCAACCCACAAAGTAAATCGTCTTTTGGGCTATATAACATTTTATGTATGAGGAGGAGAGAGGACGATGAGTGGAGAACAGGGGAAGATGAGAGGAGGTCAGGGGAAGATGAGTGGAGGTCAGGGGAAGATGAGTGGAGAACAGGGGAAGATGAGTGGAGGTCAGGGGAAGATGAGTGGAGTCAGAGGAAGATGAGTGGAGGTCAGGGGAAGATGAGTGGAGGTCAGGGGAAGATGAGTGGAGGTCAGGGGAAGATGAGTGGAGGACAAGGGAAGTTGAGTGGAGTCAGAGGAAGATGAGTGGAGGTCAGAGGAAGATGAGTGGAGAGCAGAGGAAGATGAGTTGAGAGCAGGGGGAGATGAGTGGAGAGCAGGGGGAGATGAACAGGGTTTACCATCATACGAGTCATTTAGTTATTCAGAGTTAGAAATATAGACTTTCTTTATTTGATTTAATTAGATATTACAGTTGGAAGGAATAAATGATTCTGACCTTGTCCATCACACAGCAGATAAAGTCCAAAGTCCTGTGGGTTGGTGATTTTGAACTTGTGAGCTACCATAGAGCCTAGATAAGAAATAATTGGATCAGAGACAAAGTTGGAGAAATTAAGTCTTTGGATACTTTCATAGAAACCAGGGGGGACAGTCTATGGCGCATGGGTCACGTGTTAACAGCTGAATCTGGCCAAGTCCTTCCAGGAACTGGAGTAATGTTTTTGTAAAATGTACAAATTGAACAATTGTATTTGAAATATAATCATCACAGTGTAAAATTATCAAACTTTAATAATAAAGGGACATCCATAAATGCTGTGCATATTGAATTGGGGGGTATTATAGTGATTTGGGAGAGTCTGCATTCCCAACAGAGATATTGAAATAACAATCAGTTCTGACAATAATCCCATGAAATAAAAATAAAAACTACGCTGAACTTACAGACATCTCTAGTATTCATGTTGGGTCTGACTGGCAGAGTTTTCCATGTGATTGATCCGTGTGACTCGTCTGGTATGGCAATCTTCAGAAATCCCTGCATGTCTGAAATAGTGGGCAGATAACCCTGAAGAAAAACAACACTGTTGTTAATATAATACTTAAATAATAACGGTTTGACCTAAGGCACCACAGGGATGGATGGCTGTTTGACCTAAGGCACCACATGGATGGATGGATGTTTGACCTAAGGCACCACAGGGATGGATGGATGTTTGACGTAAGGCACCACAGGGATGGATGGCTGTTTGACCTAAGGCACCACATGGATGGATGGCTGTTTGACCTAAGGCACCACAAGGATGGATGGATGTTTGACATAAGGCACCACAGGGATGGATGGATGCTTGACCTAAGGCACCACAGGGATGGATGGATGTTTGACCTAAGGCACCACAGGGATGGATGGCTGTTTGACCTAAGGCACCACAGGGATGAATGGCTGATTGATCTAAGGCACCACATGGATGGATGGATGTTTGACCTAAGGCACCACAGGGATGGATGGCTGTTTGACATAAGGTGCCACATGGATGGATGGATGTTTTATATAAGGTGACACGGAGATGGATAGATGTTTGACATAAGGTGACACAGCGATGGATGGATGTCTAAAATAAGGTGCCACAGGGAACGATGGATGTTTGAAATAAGGTGCCACATGGATGGATAGATGTTTGACATAAGGTGACACAGAGATGGATGGCTGTTTGAAATAAGATGCCACATGGATGGATGGATGTTTGACATAAGGTGACACAGAGATGGATGGCTGTTTGAAATAAGATGCCACATGGTTGGATGGATGTTTGACATAAGGTGACACAGCGATGAATGGCTGTCTGAAATAAGATGCCACAGGGATGTATGGATGTTTGATATAAATCTTCTGTCCACTAAAAAAATTATTCAACGAGGACCAAGTCAATCGTGGATGATTTCAGTGAGATTGATAAAACAATAAAAAGCAAAAGACAAAACATTTCTAATTAATCTCTTTAGAAATCTTTGATTGGACTGACCTCCATTTGTGCTGGAACAAGCTGGTGTGTTTCTTGGAAATTTTTTAAAATCAAAACTGCGCTGGACAAAGTTGTAAGGTAATAGCCACCTTCCCCGGTTAGCAATGATGGTTGCAACAAGCCCCACATAAAATCTGCTTCTATTTCTGCTGACACCAGCCCACAGTGTACAAGCACATAAATTAACATGGGCAGGAAATCTGGCAACCAATCAGTTGAAAAAAAAACAATTAACATGGGCAGGAAATCTGGCAACCAATCAGTGAATAAAACATTAGCTAACACAAAGTCTCTAATTAATTTTAAACATTTCAGAGGACACGACTTGGTCAAGAAATTAATATCTGATATAATAACAGGTTCGTTAAACTCGTCACAAGTGTTTTTAAGATGTAAATATAATGAAAGGCAATAATTGGGATACATAAAATCAAATGGTATTAATAGAAGGCTTTGACAACAATCAGTGTGTGAATAGCATTGGGCTTTTATAAATTAGGGAAAATATGTGAATTTATCTTTTTTTAAATTGATTTTATAAACACTTGTGGCTAGTGATGGTTATGCTGTGTTGATATTAAACTACTTTTAGTTGATCTCTGATTGTGTTGTAGGATAATATTTATATTTTATACCGGCATATTTTTTTTTCGTGTGCTTTGAAAAAAAAAATTTCATGTGTGCATGAATTAACTCTTTCCATGAGGAATTTTTTAAAATGAAATAATGTTAATTTTTATCAAAGAGCAACAAAAAGTGAGATGTTGGGCTTCTTAAAAATTATTTAAAATAAATATTATTGTTTGGTTTATAAGACTAAATTTGGTATCAAATGAAAGATAATTGAATGGACTTTATGTATGTAAACTTATTTCTTCAGTTTAAATAAAATAAGTAACAGAAAATAAACTTAAAATGTGAAAACATGAAATGCAAAGTCTTTTCCCCCCAAACCCTTGGACGTAGGCATACATCCTTTTCACTTCTATAACTCAAATTCTCTAAAACTACTAATATAGGAACTGCAATGGATCTAAATTTAAATCAACTTCACTATCAATAATAAAACATGTCCAAAGCTTTCTGAGCTGTTAATCGTCTTGGAAACTTACTCACTCTACTAAGTCCTGGGGTAGCCATAGTAACAGTATTGATAAAGAAAAAAAACCAGAGTAGAATATTAATAAAATAATACTTTAAATCACAACAAATAAACCTTGGTTTCGCTCATAAACAATCAAGTACCACTCTTCTATGTAAAAAGTCTAATTAAAAAATAGCTCTTAAAAAGTTGAACAGAGAAATAGCAAAGAAAAAACCATGAAATTGAAACAACGCAAAGTATTTTGGTCTGTGCTTTTTGTTGTGGAAGAACCGATTATGCATTGTGAGGCAGCAAAAGAGTTAATGAAATTTCAGGAGCCATACCATAGGACCCGTTACATCTGAATTCCCCTTATTGAAGCCATGATACTGTATAGGTAGTTCCTTCTCATTGCAAAAGCAGTACTGTTCATCACTGTTGTGTTGTTCATCACTGTTGTTTATCATCAGTGTTGTTTATCATCAGTGTTGTGTTGTTCATCAGTGTTGTTTTGTTCATCAGTGTTGTTTATCATCAGTGTTGTGTTGTTCATCAGTGTTGTTTATCATCAGTGTTGTTTATCATCAGTGTTGTGTTGTTCATCAGTGTTGTGTTGTTCATCAGTGTTGTTTATCATCAGTGTTGTTTTGTTCATCAGTGTTGTTTATCATCAGTGTTGTGTTGTTCATCAGTGTTGTTTATCATCAGTGTTGTGTTGTTCATCAGTGTTGTTTATCATCAGTGTTGTGTTGTTCATCAGTGTTGTGTTGTTCATCAGTTTGTTCAGGACAAGCCTAATCATAAACTTCCCCAGGGAAGCTAGCCAACTAGTTGTGTTTTGTTTAACCCCACACAGCATACGGATGACCTTCTCTGGGCTTCCAAAGTCATGTAGTATTGTATTTGAAACTATATCTATAGCAAATTTAACAGACATTTTACCTATAGCCAATTAACATACATTTTCTTCATGTTATCAATAAGTTATTTTATATTCAATCTTTTGAAATAATATGCTTACCATCAGCTCCTAATGAAGATGGACCTCTGCTGGGGACCTGATGGTGTCTGCCTTGCACCTACCGAGATAAGAATCAATGGCTACTCAGATTAGGAGATATAATGAAGCTATAATCTACTTATTCTAATTAATACTGAACATTTTAAATAGAGAAAAAAAACATTTTGTGTTAGCTCAACATTTTTAGCTCTACTGATTGACTCTGTTAGGCATTAGTTCTGATTGACTCTGTTAGGCATTAGTTCTACTGATTGACTCAGTCAGGCATTAGTTCTACTGATTGACTCAGTCAGGCACTAGTTCTACTGATTGACTCTGTCAGGCACTAGTTCTACTGATTGACTCTGTCAGGCACTAGTTCTACTGATTGACTCAGTCAGGCACTAGTTCTACTGATTGACTCTGTCAGGCACTAGTTCTACTGATTGACTCTGTCAGGCACTAGTTCTACTGATTGACTCAATCAGGCACTAGTTCTACTGATTGACTCAGTCAGGCACTGGTTTTACTGTTTGACTCAGTCAGACTCTAGTTCTACTGATTGCCTTAGGCCTCTGTTTTTCCAGGCATATAGAAACATATTTCAAATTTAAAAACACATCTGTTTCTGTTATTTGCCAATATTTGTAAAGGAATATGAAAATATAACATACACATACAAAATAACATACACAATGATAAATTGTTGATGTGGCCTTCAGCAGATTCTGCAACTTTTGAAATGGAGAATAAGACCTCTGCATTAGGTCAAGGTAATGTCTGATGACGTCCATGTCAGTGTTCTGAGGCAGGCTTAGTCCAGGCTGAAAACAGAAAGCATTCAAAAAGTATTTGACATTTGTTTCTTTCCTCATTTACTTCCAAAGTCAACACAGGGAAAAGACACAAGTAACTAAACATATTACATCAAATCAAGTGATTAACCTATCTCTACTTAAAACAATATTTTATTAAGTCTATTTCTACATAAAACAAAATTTTCTTGAGTCTATTTCTACATAAAACAATATTTTCTTGAGTCTATTTCTACATAAAACAATATTTTCTTGTGAAGTGAGATTTGGAAATATCAATATCCACCAAACAATAAATGGACCCAATCATTTCAAGTTAGCTTACATTTTAGTTTAAATCATGTTGCCTTAACTCTTATAACTTGTGTAACTTACCGTAACTCTTATAACTTGTGTAACTTACCTTAACTCCTATATCTTGAGCTGACTTTGTTCTAGCATATTTGATATTTCTGGACAGCTGTTCCAGAGCTCCATTGCTAAAATAGAGGGGGAAAATATATACCAGCTTTACAGAGAAATTAAATTAATGCAGAATATATAAGAAAAAAATCAATTTGCCTTTCTTAAGATAAAAAATGTTGACATTCTACTAGCACTTGTAATATATCTGAGCCAAATGTTTGTGAACTGTAATTATAAACTGTGACCTACTTGCTGTACTTGTCAACAAACAAGCGATAGATGTGATACTTGAGAGGTTTCAGCACACAGACATGAAGAGCTTGTTCTAAAATCGCATCTATGTTCAAAATTTCATTAGTACCAAGCTAAAATTGGAACAGAAGGGAAAATAAATTTCTCAAATGTTTAAAAAAAACGTACAATAAAAGGTAATTATAAAAATTAATGATTAAACCGCCAGTACTGTAATTAAATGTAACAGATGAGTACATAATATATGTTAGGTAGACGACTCCTTTACGTCATCTTTCCCCGTGAATGAACTATAGCTGATCCCAAGCTCGGAACCGCATTTAGGGTGTGGCTAATTAAAAATAGTTTCCCTTGACCTGGTTTACAACTAAATCAAATCTATAGCCTGTATTATTATAATTCTGTAGAAACATCGAGTCTGATCAGGAAAGGAATACAATGTGTAACCCCATCCTAGAAATGTCTATGCAACAGGCTATATATACGCCTAGGGAGATATTGTGTGAACACTATTACGGCAGAGATATTTGCTAACACAATTACGAGACAAAGATTTGTGAGTTTATATTTACTCTCTGTGTAAGTGTACTTTCTTTTTCAACATTGTACCTTTTCAAGACATTGTATCTTCTTCAACATTGTACAAGCCAACATTAAACTGTAAGTCAATAGCTTTAGTTTTTATTTCATTTTGATTTTGTAAATTATAATTAACCTAATAAAATTATTAAATTGTAATTAGCCCTAGTCTGGGTATCGTTTCTTTATTATTGTATTTAGTTTATGCTATCGTCTTTTTTTGCGTACTGTTTGTCTACGAGCCCTTTAATTAAATAAGAGATTAAATTCTCTAATCTTATAACGGTACGTAACAAAATACATATGGTAAAAAGTGATCAAATGACAAGTTAGTCTCTTCTCCTCACCTTGTTTCTCTCCCTTTCTATGAGGTCCTCCAGCTCACCTTCTCCATGTTTGACCAAATAGTTTTTTATACCTGTCATAAACTGGCGCACCTGAGAAATAGACAGGTTCTTTACACTCCATTCTTTTTATAACTAATGTCAACTGAGAAAGAGACAGGTTCTATACACTCCATTCTTTTTTATAACTAATTTCAAAACATTCAAATTAATAAAAATCAGTAAAGTGGAAATATTTTCTGCCAACGATAAAGGACAACTTGCTTCAGGTACAATTGGAGCTGTCACTGGATTGATGCCTCAACACCTGAGCCACTTACATGACACATAACATATTGTGTATTCATCTAACCAAACAACTTACATGACACATAACATATTGTGTATTCATCTAACCTAAAAACTTACATGACACATAACATATTGTATATTCATCTAACCTAACAACTTACATGACACATAATATTGTGTATTCATCTGACCAAACAACTTACATTACGCATAACATATTGTGTATTCATCTGACCAAACAACTTACATTACGCATAACATATTGCGGATTGGTCTCATGGCCTTCAAGAGTACATTGAATAAAGTTTTCAATAGTGCTACCAAAGATGGTTTTATGATCACCTGACAGCCTGACAATGGTGAGGAAATAAAAAAACAAGTTATTTGACAATCCATCACATTTTACACTGAGATCATCTCTAACAATTCTTTTTAAAAATTAACTTGTCAACTCTCTTTAAAAGTTGGAAAGTTAACATTTACTTGTTAAACTAACATTTGTTAAACTAACAATTCTTTTTTAAAAAATCAACTTAACTTTCTTTAAAAGTTACAAAGTTAACATTTGTTAAAGTAACATTTGTTAAAGTAACATTTGTTAAACTAACATTTGTTAAAGTAACATTTGTTAAAGTATCATTTGTTAAACTAACATCTGTTAAAGTAATATCTGTTAAAGTAACATTTGTTAAACTAACATTTTTCAAACCAATATGTAAGTTTTATCTATACGTTTTATAAGATATTAAGAATCTAGAATCTGTGCTGGGGACATAAAATGAATTAAGGAAACTGGAAAATTTAATTACTGGGGAATATTCTCTCATTCAAATTAATAATTTTAAAAAAAATAATTAAATATGAACAAATTTCAATTGGGATCAATTTAATGGAAAGTTAATGGAACAAGTCTTCGTCTGAGGCGTTAGGTATAGGTGATATAGACAAGGTTATATAAACAGCTTTAGGTATAGTCTTTATGATATAGACAAGTGATATAGACTTCTTTAGGTTTAGGTGAAATAGATAACTTAAGTTTAGGAGAAATAGACAGCTTTAGATTTAGGTGATATAGAAGAAAGTTTTAGGTTTTGGTTTAGGTTTATTGAAATAAACTGTAATTAATAGATGCTCTTAGCGCTTTAAAAAAGTAGCCATTAAAGCAGTTTTTGATTCTGTAGCCTTCTACTCAGCAGAAGCAAGAAAACCATGTATATATTGAAATCAACTATTAAATTAAAAAAACTCTCAATAGTAATTCCGATTTATACTTCAAATTTAATAGAACATTTAGATTACTAAAAGAAAACTAGCAAAAAAAATGAAGACTGCGCAGTATTTATGATTGACAGGTGTCATTTTTTTGCTCTTGCCTATAGCACAAAAATTTGCAAGGCTAACAATGATGCAGATAGCAATACCGGTCAATAAACTGAATGTCAGATAATAACAATGAAAAAAGAAATCAAAGCTGAACCCAAAAATAAATTCTTTACATTAACTTAAAAGTACAATCAAAATAAGGATTGGCCTGAAGCGGAACATAATAGAAACTAAATATCGTACAGCTCATTTATTGAGTCTCTGTCCAAAATACCAAATGTTCCCATTTTGAGATCTCATATATCAATAGACAGTAAGCAAGAGTTAAGATGTGCTTTAAGTCCACTCACTTATAAATATATTCCTTGATTTTAGCACCTGGAGATTTTCCATCATTGTGAGACATTGATGTTTGTGGACCTGTGAGGAAAAAAGTATATTAAAAAGAAATGCAAGTGAGGCAATTGATATGTTATATATATAAAGATACAACTCAAGTTACAAGTTATAACTCTAACTAGTTTATAAGTTCATTTCAATCAGTTAGTTTAAAATCAGTTAGTTTTTAAGAAAAGTTTAAATCAATTCAAGAATTTTGTAACCCAGCTTTTCATGAAAATATTTATGCAGGTTTAATCATATCAATATAATTATTCATATAAATATAATTATTCATATAAATATAATTATTCTTATAAATATAATTATTCATATAAATATAATTATTCATACAATTATTCACATAAATATATTATTCATATCAATATAATTATTCATATAAATATAATTATTCTTATAAATATATTATTCATTTCAATATAATTATTCATATCAATTTAATTATTCATATAAATATGATTTTTCATAAAAATATTTACAAAAAAAAAATTATGAAGAAATTAGCTTATTATTGATTCTGGAAAATACTTATAAATAAAAACATGAATTACAAGTTTTAAACAATCCTTTACAGAGCAATTATTAGAGAGTAGCTAGACAACAATTATTAGACAGAGATATTCTCTTAGCTTTGCCCTTGAAATCAACATTCCCAGTGACTTGACTAGATCATGGTTCTTGCATAGCCAGTTATGAATTGTGTTAACATCAACTTACTTAAAACTGGCCTAAGCCTATTATTTAAATCCTCGCTGGCGTAGGCCAATTCTCTACCCAATAAAATATCATCCATTCCTATCACATGGTCTGTAGCTTCAGACATTTTGACTCCTGAGATTGGAGAACTGTCGTGAAGTTGGGGTGAACTGTGACAGTTGACCACATCAGGGCAGTGGGAGGACAGTCTCTGGGGGGATGTGTGAGCAGAGGAGGAAACATCTGCTAAATTTGCAGATGTTATTGTTAAGTTAGAAAGTGGGAAGGAGCGCTGGCTGTCTAGAGTCTTATTGAGTGATCCCAAACTGACTGGAGATTTGATGCCAGAATCTAATGGAAGAAAGAAAGCACACGTTTGGTTTTAGAGCAGGGCAGTCTGTCTAACTTGTATTATATAAGATTAAATTAAGTCTGTCTAACTTGTATTATATAAGATTAAATTATGTCTGTCTAACTTGATAAGATTAAATTCTGTCTGTCTAACTTGCATTATATAAGATTAAATTCTGTCTGTCTAACTTGTATTATATAAGATTAAATTAAGTCTGTCTAACTTGTATTATATAAGATTAAATTATGTCTGTCTAACTTGTATTATATAAAGATTAAATTATATCTGTATAACTTGTATTATATAAAGATTAAATTATGTCTCTCTAACTTGTATGGTATAAAGAATAAATTCAGAGTAATGTTCTGATTATGTTAGGATTTGTTCTCTGCAGAACAGAACTTGACAATGTAAGTTTAATAATGTTCTTGTTATAATAGCTCTGTCAATATTTTCATTTTACCCCATGTGTGTGTGTGTCTGTCTGTGTGAGTGTGTGTCTGTCTGTGTGTGTGTGTCTGTCTGTGTGTGTGTGTGTGTCTGTCTGTCTGTGTGCGTGTGTGTTTCTCTCTGTGAGTCTGTGTGTGTAAGTCGCTGTTCAATGAAAACATGATTTCAGTTTACTCTCACAAAGATTTACTCATCCAGCAAAATCTACCCCGTAATTCTTACATAAATACTTTGTATTCCAACAATGGATATATCTGCGAATGCATGAATATCTAGTTTATAAGTTAAAGAAACAATGAATACCCCCATATTTGATACGAGTAAATAATTTGACCCGCCAATACCCCCATATTTGAAAAAAAGTAAAGGATTTGACCTACCAATACCCCCATATTTGATACGAGTAAAATGATTTGACCTACCAATACCCCCATATTTGATACGAGTAAAAGGGTTTGACCTAACAATACCCTCATATTTGATACAAATGAAATGATTAGACCTACCAATACCCCCATATTTGATACAAGTAAAATGATTTGACCTACCATACCCCCATATTTGATACAAGTAAAGGATTTGACCTACCAATACCCCCATATTTGATATGAGAAAATGATTTGACATACCAATAGCCCCACCTATATTAATACAAGTAAAAGTATTTGACCTACCTGGATGCTTCGATTGATTCTCAAGCATGTGATCTTGTTTCAAGTTGTCCTCTAAGGGACTGTCAGGATGTGCTGTATGTCCTTTGCTCCAGTGATTTTGAAAGTCAGGAGCAGATAACTGGTTATTTTGGACTTGATGCTGAGCACTTCTTTCCACAACTTTGATTTGTTGTTGATGTTGTAAAAGTTGTAGCTGTTGTTGATGTTGTAAAAGCTGTAGTTGCTGCTGATGGAACTGATGTTCCGTATTGAGTGTCTTTGAGTCTGTCCCAGCGCTGTTATTGTTGGCAAGACTGGTGCCATGATAACTGCTATTGGCCTGCTGCCATCTTTGAATCCTCTCTTGGAAGTCCATTGCTGGAGGTAGAACATGAGTGTTGAATGGTGGCTCCCTGATCAGTTTATTAGCCGTCCCTGTCTCCCAGGGAGGAGAATACACAGTGCCCTGGCTACTGTCAGTGGAAGCCTAGCAAAACAATCATAACATCATGAAAATGAGCATAGCGTGTCGTGCCAACATAAAGTGTCATGCCAACATAGAGTGTCATGCCAACATAGAGTGTCATGCCAACATATAGTGTCAACCCAATATAGTGTGTCATGCCAACATAACATGTCAAGCCAATATAGCATGTCATGCCAACATAACGTGTCATGCGAACATAACATGTCATGCCAACATAACATGTCATGCCAACATAACATGTCATGCCAACATAGCGTGTCATGCCAACATAGCGTGTCATGCCAACATAACATGTCATGCCAATATAGCGTGTCATGCCAACACAGACAAAATAAACAACATATAAGTACCATATTTTCGCGTAAATAAGACAGTAAATAAGTTGTACCCCACAGCCAGGGTGTGTCTATGTCAAATATTTTTTTTTAAAATTGTCAATTTATTGGTCTATGTACACTCTCCTTATTGGTCAATGTACTCTCCTTATTGGTCTATGTACACTCTCCATGATGTACAAGATAAAAAATGAGCTGGTCCACTGCTCCAGCATTAAACAGTAACTCGTCCCTCTCCCCACCAGACAGCGACGAGGCTATGACAGGCAGTTCCGGCTCATAAAAACAAGAACTCACTACAGGAGCTCATCATTCCTTATAATTAGGTGCGTCTTACATGCACGAAAATACGGTAATGTTTGTTTTATAAATGTTTGAAAACACTGGTAAGAATGATAAGGATTGCAAGATTTGATTACTTTTGTGACTAGAAAACTGACTTTAAGGATTAAAAAGCAAAAAAAACTTAAGTGATTAGAAAACAGACAAACTGAACCCTAACCAAACATTTGAATGCTGTGTTGTAGAATTTATGTAAGAACTTGAATTATGTCATAAGATAAAGATGTGCAATGCTCTAGTGCAGTACTGTCCAAAGAGGTGCAATGCTCTAGTGCAGTGCTGTCCAAAGAGGTGCAATGCTCTAGTGCAGTGCTGTCCAACTTTTTTCACCACGTGCCCCACATGACATCATGAATTTATTTTTGTAATTAATACTTCTTACCTTATGCATGAAGAGTAATATATCCAATGGCAGTATTGGCTCATCAAGAATAGAAATAAAGCAAATAAGAACTATAGCTCTTTTTAATGATATATTTTGCTTTGAATTGTGCTTGCAATTTTCTTAATTTGAGGTAGTGATCAGTAGCACCTGCCTCCATTGGATTTTTACATGTTCACTAGTCAAAATGTTAAATTTGTTTGACCTGATTACAGCGAATTCGAATTGACATTGGGGCTTCCAAAAACATTGTCAAATTTTTGTTACATTTCCATAATTGTGGAAATTTATCGGATGAAACAAGACGTCATCCATTATTTATTTGGCCACACATGTTTGTTTATAAATAAAATACTTTCAATGATCGTTCCTACTGTCTCACAAAATTCTTCCCTGACTGAATTGCACTAACTACAAACAATGACAGAGTGCATCATTCCTCCCTAGACTACCTATTTAAATAACATGGTTGCACAATTAGTTCACACTGCCCACCATAGTCATTCTAGTGTGACACCTGTTTTTACCCCAGCTCCCATCTCGATTACTCCGACTCCAACACCTCCTGGCAGTAATTAACTTCTCATGTTCACCTATCTATTTCCTCTAAATTTGTCCCATTGGTTACTTTAGGTAACCCTATTTATCTTTCCCCAACACCCTTAGTAATTAAATTACACCAGGTGACGCCTCCCCTGTACAAGCAACAGAAAGAAGCCATCCGACCCCTTAGCTTTTGTGACCTTCCCCTTTTCCATGTTACAACTTCTCCTGTGCTCTCACACCATTTCCAAACAAAACTAAATCAATGAATGTGGTTTGAAAATATTTTCACCCTTAAATGTTTTATATTTTATACACATAAACATTTCTCACGCACTGACGGGCCATTTAAAATCATCCCGCGGGTTGGACAACACTGCTCTAGTGTAATGCAGTGAATTAAAAAGATCCCGACAATAAGAGCAATCAAACAGGAAAGTTATTTCATCATTGAATCTTAATGTTTACATGAATTGTATTTGGTGAGCACTTACTCGATAGATCTGCAGATTGTCATACTCTGAAGGAGCTGCTCCTTGGACATCATTCACTGACCTGGTGACAGGCAGAATGGGTCGAATGGTCAGCTCAGGGTGGGCACATGAAATCAAATCTTGCACAGTGGACGACTCAGAAAAACAAGATGTCCTGTCATGATGCTGTTCTACTGGAAATTTTCCTGGCAAAGTTTTTTTTTGACCAGAGTTAGAAGCGGTGGGATCTTCCTTAAATAATCCAGTGTCTAATGTCTGGTCCCTCTGATTGGCCCCAGGTTTTCTCATGCTAATTGCCGTCGGTGGTGTGAGGTTTCGGGTCAAGACTTTAGTTCCCAGCTTCAACCTGTTGAGACGATCTTTCCAGCTCTGCTTGCGCTGCAACTGGGACATTTCCTGGTGAGTCCGCATGCTGAAGCTGCGTGAAAGTTTGACTGGGGCCGCCCCAGGAGACTGGGATTTTATGGCCGCTGTATCAAAAATAAATTTATTTTGCGTTGGGTTGTTGCCAGGCTGGGCATCTGGTGAGAGAATGGTGTCCAACTCAGGATGTTTGGACACTTTAGACTGGCTTTTCTTTTGTTTCTCTAGAATCTGATTTGCAGCCAATGGGGCAGACAACCTTCTGACCTGAATGTTGATGGCTTTTCCATTCTTGTCTCTGAGTTTGACAGCATCCACAGGTTCAGCATACAACGGACTAGAAGCTGTGGCCAGAGATGATTCAGATGAAGATTTCAGCCTAGAAAGTCGACCTAAAGGAGACAGGATTGGTTTCTTTGCTGTGCTACTTGGATGGATTTGGTTAGAACGAGCATAGGAAATTTCCTTGGAGTCTGTGTCGTTCATGGTTACAAACATGGTAGTTGTGAAGACAGACTGGGAGGGAAGTTGACAAGATTGGGACGGAAGTTGACCAGATTGGGAGGGGAGATGACCAGATTGGGAGGGGAGATGACCAGAATGGGATGTTAAATTTTTGATTACAGCAAAGTTAGATTGGGGCATATGTTGTGACAACTCTGTAGTGGCTGGGGTGTTGACTTGTATCATGTGGGATGTCAGATATTTGACAGGATGAGGACTGACTGCATGGATAGGATGCTGAACAACAGGTGTATTCTGTGTTGCTGTTAGAGACACAGGTTTCTCATGACAAGGTTTAACTGTCTCTATGATGGCTGGCACAGAAAACTCATCTTCACTTGCTGAACCTGCTATCATCCTGGCCTGTTCTAGCGCTGTTAAACCAGTCGTCCCCCCTGTCACAGAATCTCGGTCTGCTTCAATGGCGCGTCGTACTGGTGGCGAATCTCTCGGAGTCTTTCTCAGCACCTTTTTCTTGCACTCTCTTGAAGCTCCATTTTTCTTCTGACTCGTCACTTTTGCCTCTAGCACGGCCCTGGGATCGTGAATCATGTTGGCTCCATTTCTATCTGCATCAGATTCACAGCATGAGTTCCGCCAAATATCTTCGTAGTCACTTAATTTATCTGAAAGATTAGAAGTAAAGTAGCTGTTCTCAGGGATTTCCAACAGTCCGAGATTTGTTGTAAAATAAAGGTTGGACTTTGGTTTGGGGTGGACAGGCCAAGCTTTGTCTCTGGTTACTTCCCCAATCGAGCCATGATCACAGTCTGAAGATATTCCACTGCGGCTTGTGTGGGCTGAATGTTTGTGTTGCTGGCTCACTAAGGACACTGGCTGG
The DNA here is from genome assembly GCA_964017045.1 of Omphiscola glabra. NCBI lineage: Eukaryota > Metazoa > Mollusca > Gastropoda > Lymnaeidae > Omphiscola > Omphiscola glabra. Next base: position 4,166,737 of record OZ024797.1, read on the forward strand.
TTGCTGGGATTGGACCTATAAATGTCATTTTCCTGAGAAGTTTGTCGTTTGTCAGGCAAGACTGGACTAGAGGCTAACACCCAAGAGTCAACACTGGCCAAACGATTAAAATGCGGCAGAGTATTGGAAGAAATGGGAGGCGTCATGGCGGACATGGGATTTTCTTTACTGCTATTTAAACTGCTGTCAAGTTGTATCACAGTTCTGGTGACAAAAGACGCATGGGGCACACCAGAGTCATTAGTTTGATAACCACTGGAGATTAGATTCGCATTTGTATCTGAGACTTTGTTCCTAAATGGACCAACACTGTGAGGGGTGGAAGCAGCCGGTGAATGTTCTTGAATGTGTTTCTGAAAATAGCGCTCCATCTCAAGCTGGTTTTTCATAAAGTGAGAAAAATCCGTTGCCGACCTGGAGGGTACCGTGTTTTGTGTTATCTGGCCAGTTATGGGAGTTGGGGGTTGTGGAGGCCGCTGGATGTTGATGGGTTCACTGGATGACTTATGTAACATACCCGACATTGGTTCAGGAGATGGAGATTTCCGAGATATTGGTGAAATCCAAAAATCTGAAAGGAAAGAGATGGATATTGCATTGAACCTTCTTTACTTATGACATGCCAACATCAAACTTGGAAAAGATTCTTTTTATTCTTCCTTACTATAATTGTAAACTATCACCTTTTTTGGAATAACACCATGGAATAACACCATGCAATAATCACTGTCAAATATTCTGGTACATATTTGAACCCTCCGGCTCATATCAGAAATATTTGTGTTGTCTAGGTCTTCTTCATTGCACTTCATATAACTGTCTCTCTCGCTCTGATACGAAGAGACAACACGGTCCAGAGTACACTACAATACTTTATTCCAGATGTGATAACAATTCGTATTAGTCCTCTGACGTAGTATCAATGTACAAGTGGATATTCACAGCTTGCACATCAAAACTCAGCTACCAAAAACGTTCATCCATTTTAGAGCGAATAATCATACATCAGCTCTCGTTACAATTTATCACTCCCAGTCAAGATCGTTCACTCTCCAGGTTCGTGAACATAATAACAGCCACGCTCTCATCACAAATAGTTAACCCCCCTTTTATAACTTCAACCTCTCATGTAATCGTGATATTAACATCGTTCACATTCGTTCACCAGTCCCCCTTGTCCTCAAAATCACAACACACACACTGCCACTGATTCCATGACCTTGACAATGACATCAATTACAAGAGAAAATAAATTAAAATAAACAGTGACAGTTGTTTGGGTTTTTAAACAAATCCAGACATAAAGGGAGGCAATGATTTCAAAAATAATATTAAAAATTGAATACTTTTGATTATTCTTTTTTTGTGTGCCAAGGTTGGTATGTAAGACTTTTGTCTTATTATAGATGCCCACCAGACTTCTAATTCAAGACTGTTTTATTTCAGATGACCAACAAACTACTAATTCAAGAAGAATGTGGTAACTTTAGATGACTTGGTAAACAATCAATTTGAGCCACATATCATGTGACTAAAGAAGAAGCCGATTTAGCCGTGAAACGATTTAGCCGTGAAACTCACCGTGTCCTAACATATTTAGTGAGGCCAATTCTCTGGTGGATCTGGCTTGTTGTATTGCTCTGGGTAGACGCAGATGGTAGGAAATCTCATCTCTGATCAGATCAATACAGGGTGAAAGGGAAAATCAAATGTTGTCATTAACACATGCTTTATAAAGAAATACATAAAAATTCTGCATCTGACAATGTTCTATAATTTAGTTTTACTTCCTGTAATCATCGTTTTGGAAAATCCAGTTTCTGGCAATAACAATGGCCATCACCTAACAACAATGGCCATCACCTGACAACAATGGCCATCACCTGACAACAATGGCCATCACCTGACAACAATGGCCATCACCTGACAACAATGCCGATCACCCAAGTTTTTAACTAGTTTCTATTTCTTGTCCTATTTTCATTTGCCCTGTCTGCTGAGGAAGGCTCTGAGCCGAAAAATTATTTCCTCCATTTATTATTCTATAATTTAGTTTTACAAAAAGAGTGGACCTGACCTAATCTCATTATTTGAACATTATTACCAAATGAAATATTATAAATTAAACATTTATAAGAATAAAATATTATGATTATAAAAAAAATAATTATCAATTAAAAGAACACATTTTCTTAATAGATATTACATTGAAAGATTCATATGTTTGAAATAAGGTTCTCACATGTTTTCTACATAATAGGCTATAAGGGCAGGGATAGAATGAAAGAAATGTGAGGATCCCTGAAGCTTAAATCCACTGCTGGATCCTTCTATAAGGTAGTGATCAACAACTGAGTGACCGGACAGTTTGGACTGGACACTCAGTGCTAGAGAACTCGGCTGACTGGATTTACGAACAATGAAATTCTGAAAATAATAAAGACATTATTGATAGATTTCATGGGGATAACACAACATTTTTTATAGACTTCATGGATAACACAACATATTTTATAGACTTCATGGATAACACATTTTTATAGACTTCATGGATAACACAACATTTTTTATAGACTTCATGGATAACAACATTTTTTATAGACTTCATGGATAACACAACATTTTTTATAGACTTCATGGATAACACAACATTTTTTATAGACGTCATGGATAACACAACATATTTTAAAGACTTCATGGATAACACAACAATTTTTATACTCTTCATGGGGATAACACAACATATTTACAGACGTCATAGATAACACAACATTATTTATATGTTTCATGGTTATTTACTTATTATCTGTAGTACGATGTACAGGATCTACACTTTATTTCCCCAAGTATTTTTTTTAAAAAGACACAAAAATTCATTAATGTCCACACCAAAAAACATTTTAAAAATGTTTACAACATAAGTGAGCAGACAACTGATATGAGTACACTTGATTTAACAGGCATTAGTGCACATGATTTAACAACAGGCAAGGGTGCATATACTTACTCCTGTTTCTCTGTCTTTTAAGAGATGGACGGCACCTGCTCGGCTCATGCTAGATAGAAGCCATATGGAATTAGTCTTTGTCAACCTTTCAATTGTGCTAATTGGTCGAAGTTCGTCCATGCTTGGCGAAACTTCCACTTTGACTGTCATAGGGGAGGACCGCTGTAGGAAGAAATAATTTTTTTTAAACTTAAGAACCTTATGTTAAAAAACCAACCAAGGGAACATTACACAAATTACTTGTTTTCATCTCATTGACCATTTTTAGCACACAGCAACAGTTAACTTTATCACACAGCAACAGTTAACTATAGCACACAACAACAGTTAACTTTAGAAACAAAAAACCTTTGCTATTCTGACCTGATTAGATTGAGCACCAAAATGATGAGGGTCAAACACAAGTGGCGATGGCCGACAGTTGGTTCTTCCATCATGTCCACTGTCTATTGAGTCACAGTCCACAATTTCATTATCACTCAAACTGGCCAGGCTGTGTTCACTGCTTCTATGGGAGATAAGACAAAAATCAACAAGATCAATCACATTTCAGAGTACTTTTTATCCAGAGTTTGAAATAACCAAGGGGAAAGAAAACGATTCACATTTTTTAACACAGCCAAAGTATTTTTACTTCTAACATTTTGCATTGTAATTAAGATATTCAGAAATGCCTGCTACTTGCTACCTGCTTGAACACAGCACTTAAAGCATGTTACATGCCACACCTACAATCTATTTCTGCTTCTGACATTCAAACACAGGGGACCATCCCAAACTGACTATCTGATAACATTAATATTTCAATTATATCCAAAGACAGACATTTTTTTAGTAGCTTCAAATAGACAAATGAAATTATATTTCTTCAAATTTTAAAATGTAGTTTTTCACACTGTATACCAACGAGGAATATATTAATTTAGAAAACCTACTACCACCAGAGCCAATAGGACACAACCGGATATTTTTTTCACACCCCTGAACCATGTGTGGATATATCAGCCTGAGCTAATAGGACTCTACGTATGTATTTATCTGCCTGAGCCATTAGGACTATATGTATGGATATATATGGATAAACCAAAAGGACTCTATGTATGGATATATCTGCCTGAGCTAATAAGATTATATGTGTGGATATATCTGGCTAAGGTCATCAATCACAGACACCATATCACGTTCCCCCACCAGACATACTGTGGCCTACATTTTCAAGAGTTCCCAGATCTTTAATTTCACTGAATGCACACACATTAAAGTGACAGGTGACATCCACTGGCACAGGGCTGCCCTCAAGAATTATATCCAGATATCCACCGACACAGGGTTGACCTCACGAATTATATCCAGATATCTTCTGGTATAGGGCTGGCCTCAGAAATAATATCCAACATCATTTAAAGAAAAACCACATTCATTCACTGATTTCACATGGAGCCCCAAATGACGTTAGTTTTCACCATCACTTTAACTGTAGAACAATCCGATCCAATTGCAGAAGGAGTCCACTAAATGTATGTCCTGTTGCAATAGTTTAACAAAAATACAAAAATAGTTCAGCTTGATGTTCAAGTGAATATAGGTCTCTAACTATCATGTAAGTTGTAAACAAACTGAGAAATGTAGTCCAAGTCCTCAACAACCTTATCCTGTCACAGATTAGCTCTGAATGACAACATAATAGCACACCATTTCTACAAATGCAGACACATTATGAAATAACCCCCTACATTTTTCTGCCCCAATATGCTAATGGTTCTGCTCCCCACTTGAGGAGTGTCCATGTTGACAACACTTAGTTGTAGTTGGTATGAAATACCCAGGGCAATATGGGTGTGGGGGCATCATGGGTGTAGGGGGACTATATGGGTGTGGGGGAGGCAAAAACTGAAACGCAGAAAAATGTATGAGGATTATTTATGAAGGAAACTCACACACCTTATTGGTGAAAGGGGACTTTACTCTGGGTTAAGGTGGTGGGGGAAAGGTAGATCATACATTTGTGAATCATTGAAGTAGTTTCTAGGTCAAACTAATCATGTCCCTAATATACTGAAAACTTTAAGAAAGAGATTGGGAATGTTAAATAACTTTCTAGGTAAGAGTATTTAAAACTGCATTATTTTATGAATTCCCTTACATAATGAAAATAACCAATTTCAATGCTGCTCATTATGTCTTATAATATTAATAGAAGTACAATCATAAAACTCAACACTCGTTTATAATAAAAGTACAAACATAAGACTCAAGACTTGTTTATAACATCTCCAAATTTATATAATGGCTAACATAAGATATTTTGTATTTGCATAAATTATAAATCTGCATACAATTTCCTGGACAGATCATGTTGACTTTACAGGACCAGGAGTGTTCATACCTTTCCCACTAGACTGCTTTAAAAATTAACAATAAAAATGGCTTATTTTTTCCCCCCATTAAATAAAAGGTGGGGCTCGATGAATGATTGATTTATACTACAAGTAACTTTATGACAAACTAAATGAATGCGTGGAAATGAAAAGCTGTTAAGAAAACCTTGAAATGATTAAAACATGATCAATAATTGTACACTTTGACGTAAGACAGAGAATTTAAAAAAATTCAGGATAGGTTTTTTTACAGTTTTGTGGATCAACATGCCAAACTTTTAGGAATGTTAGTCTTTATGGATGCAATGTCAGTTGGATCCATTAAATAGTGCTTATGAGTGACATTTGCAGGAGAGTCTGAATGACTTGAGTAAGTATAAGATAGATTTAGACAACGGACAATGCTAGGGAGAGTGTGTTTTTTTTTTTTGCTTAGACAACTGAAAATCCTTTTTGGGTCTGGGTAAAAGATATGTTTAAATTAATGACAATCTTAAAGTAAGTTGGTAAAAGATATGTTTCCACTTATACAGGGGTTCTCAACCTGAGTCAGCTACATAAAAAAACTATGATTCATTCTGTAAATATCATCGGTTAATTAATTATTTAAATTATGAAAATGTCCTCTTTTTTTGTACTTAATGACACTGTTATAGGCCTATTACTAAATGACATTGTTATACTACTTGATGACATTGTTATACTTCTGGATGACATTGTTATACTACTTAATGACATTGTTATACTACTTAATGACATTGTTATACTACTTAATGACATTGTTATACTACTTAATGACATTGTTATACTACTTAATGAAATTGTTATACTTCTGGATGACATTGTTATACTACTTAAGGACATTGTTATACTAATCATTTTAACATTTTATTTTTCTTCAATTTTAAAACCAATTAAAAAAATTATATTTTCTTTATAAATAAAAGTATAAAGAAACAGTCAATACCCATCATTTTAACTTCTCAACATCCCTTTCTTAATTTCTAGGAATAATCCTGGTTGTGGGTTAGTGTAGCTCTGGCATAGCAGTTGGTAGATATTTAATAATAAGTAGGTTAGTAGATCTGTCATAGACATAGTTAGTAGGTCTGTCATAGTTACCCTGCCATAGTTAGTAGGTCTGTGGCAGTCAGTAACTCTTTGATAGTAGGTCTCTCATTGTTAGTAGCCTTGCTATAGTAATTAGGTCTTTCATAGTTAGTAGGTATGTCATAGTTATTGGCTCTCTTATAGTTAGTAGGTCTGTCATAGTTAGTAGGTCTGTTAATGTTAGTAGGTCTGCCATAGTTAGTAGCCATGTCATAGTTAGTAGGTCTGCCATAATTAGTAACCATGTCATAGTAAGTAGGTCTTTGTTATTAGGCCTGTTATATTTGGTAGTTTGTCATAATTAGTAGCCCTGCCATAGCTAGTAGGTTTTTCACAGTTTTAGCCCAATCATTGTGGGTAAGTCATAGTTATTTGCTATGTCATAGTAAGTAGGTCGGTCATAATTTGCTGTCATACTTATTAGGTCTGTCACAGGCGCTTCTTTAACGTACACGGCATCCCCCATGTCTATCCCTGAAACTTACACGGCATCCCCCTGTCTACGGCTTGTGTTGCCAACAGATGAGAAGAAGGAATCTTTGCCGAGAGTGTCGCCAGAATGAAGGGTTCCACTAACACACGGGTCCTCTTTGTAACTTGTATCTTTCGCTACATGGCATAGGTCTGTTAGCAGGGAGTCCAGGTCACTGGCAATGTTGCCAAGCATCTGATGGAGAAGAAACAATTGCAAAATTAATAATTCTCCGGCTAGAAAGTGTTGGGTTGTTTCATTTTAGAGTTAGATTAATAATTCTCTAACTAGAAAGTGCTGGGTTGTTTAATTGTTGAGCTGTAGACCACGGTAGAGTAAGATCAATATTTCTGATCAAGTTAATTTGAAAATATAAAATACCAAACTGGTTCGTACCTAATGCCAGATTTCTTTCTTTTTTTTTTAAGTGGGGCTAAATTCCGTTTTTGGCTGCTGTAAAACAAACAAACTTTGTGTTTAGATCGAGTGGCCAGGAAGCGATAACAACAAGTCTATTTCTGGCAGCGCTTTCTCAAACAAAGGGAGGTCACAGGATAAGCAAATGGGCATTATAAGTTCAAGGTCATTGTGGGATGAAATGATGGCATCTATTTTGTACTCAAAATTTGCTGGCTAAGCTCAAATATTTAAAATATTTTTAAAAAATAAAATTTTGAAGCAAAATGTAGTTCAACGTTGGCACTGTGTAGTATTAACGTAAATACATCGGAACCTCAGTTAACAAACGCCCCATTTAACGAAAAAAAAATCAGTAAACAGTAAACGAACAAGTTTTATTAACGATTTTTTGTCTAGGCCATCGGTTCTCAACCTGTAGGTCGCGACCCTTTTTGGGGGCCTAAGACCATCGGAAAACACATATCCTCTACAGTTATGAAGTAGCTACAAAAATAATTGTGTGGTTGGGGGTCGCCACACCATGAGGAACTGTATTAAAGGGTCGCGGCATTAGTAAGGTTGAGAACCACTGGTCTAGGCTAATGACACGATACGTCGGGTTACAAACATACGCGTAAGCTTGTCCAAAATGACACGGCTCTGTAGTGAGAGCGTTGGCGTGTTGGCAGTAAATATAGTTTGAACGAGTGTTTAAAAACTTCACTTATTGAATTGTAATTTTTGCACTTTGTGTCTTGTTTCAGAACTTAATATAGAACGTTATGAGAAACAAGCTTATTAATAGGAATCGTGGGAGTAAATAGAGAAATAATATGATCATGTTTCCGACATTGCGAGCAATACGCCAGACAGTTGGACAGTGATTTGTTGCCCAAAACACCTAGTGCTTAGTAAAAGTGCCAGACAGTTGGACAGTGATTTGTTGCCCAAAACACCTAGTGCTTAGTACAAGTGCCAGACAGTGATTTTTTGGTCAAAACACCTAGTGCTTAGTACAAGTGCCAGACAGTGATTTGTTGGTCAAAACACCTAGTGCTTAGTACAAGTGGCAGGCAGTTGGACAGTGATTTGGTTGTCAAAAGATTTAGCTCAGTGGTCGGCAATCTCAGTTGTCAAGAAAAGCAAAAAATCAGCAGCAAGACGATAAAAAAAAAATTTTGATAGCCACATTTCTTTTCAAGAACCTGCCAAGAACTATGTTTTGCGGAGTAAACACTGATTTGTGGCCGACTGGTCGAGCCGCACTCAGGTCGCTCAAGAGCCGCATGCGGCTGACGAGCCGCAATTTCCCAAATACACATGCACGCCGAATAGTGGAACACGAACACCTTTATGAATGACTAGGGTCTTCTTTATTACGTGTATCTGTCACACAGCTTCATCTGGTTACAGTATCTCCTTATAACTACACAGTCACACAGATTTATCTGGTTACAGTATCCTTATGGGTACACAGTCACACAGATTCATCTGGTTACAGTATCTCCTTATAGGTACACAGTCTATCCAAACAAGTGCTTAGTTGTGTCAAGTAGACTTGATAATAATGATAATTCATTTTGCATAGATGTGGTAGTGACAGTTGAATAATAGTGACATAGATTAAGCTAACATCTCTGTGCTACAACAACAGAGAGAATAGTTATACATGACTTAGAGCTGAGAGATGTTCTGGTCCAAATAAATAAAGTTCAAATTATTGAGTAAACAAACATAAAGCAGGTGTGTCATTGGAAAGATTTGTGGAAAAATGGGGGGGGGGGGGGGGAAAGAGAGAGACCCGACATCACACACGAATAACTAAACTGTTCTAACAGAAGCTTGTTTCCAAGTTTTTCTCCCAGCACATAAATGTTTCCACATCCCATATCAATGTTTCCACATCCCATATCCTTGTTTACACATCCCATATCAATGTTTCCACATCCCATATCAATGTTTCCACATCCCATATCAATGTTTCCACATCCCAATTCAATGTGTCCACGTCCCATATCAATGTTTCTACATCCCATATCAATGTTTCCACATCCCATATCAATGTTTCCACATCCCAATTCAATGTTTCCACATCCCATATCAATGTTTCCACATCCCATATCAATGTTTCCACATCCCATATCCTTGTTTCCACATCCCATATCAATGTTTCCACATCCCATATCAAAGTTTTCACATCCCATATTAATGTTTCCACATCCCATATTAATGTTTCCACATCCCATATAAATGTTTCCACATCCCATATCAATGTTTCCACATCACATATCAATGTTTCCACATCCCATATCAATGTTTCCACATCCCATATCAATGTTTCCACATCCCATATCAATGTTTCCACATCCCAATTCAATGTTTCCACATCCCAATTCAATGTTTCCACATCCCATATCAATGTTTCCACATCCCAATTCAATGTTTCCACATCCCAATTCAATGTTTCCACACCCCAAATCAATGTTTCCACATCCCAAATCAATGTTTCCACATCCCATATCAATGTTTCCACATCCCATATCAATGTTTCTACATCCCATATCAATGTTTCCACATCCCATATCAATGTTTCCACATCACATATCAAGGTCTCCACATCTCACATCAGGGTCTTCACATCCCAAATCAATGTCTCCACATGACATATCAATTATTCCACATCTCATATCAATGTTTCCCCAGCCCATAGTTATGGCATTAGTTTTTTATCCGTATGGCCATAAAATAAAATAGCCTTGATCAGACAGCCAGGATAAGACAATAGAAGGGAAATCAAAGAGAGAGGGAGAGTGAGAGAGATCGGAATGTGTGAGAAGGGGCAATGTGTGAGAAGGGGGCAATGTAATAGATAGATAGATGGTGCAATGTGTGAGAAGGGGGCAATGTGATAGATAGGGCAAAGTAAAAAATTGTGCAATGTGTGAGAAGGGGCAATGTGTGAAAGGGGGCAATGTGTGAAAGGGGCAATGTGTGAAAAGGGGCAAGGTGTGAAAAGGGGCAGTGTGTGAAAAGGGGCAATGTGTGAAAATGGGCAATGTGTGGGAAGGGGCAATCTGTGAGAATGGGGAAATGTGTGAGAATGGGGCAATGTGATAGATAGGGCAAAGTAAAAAAATGGGGCAATTTGATAGATAGGGCAAAGTAAAATATGATGCAATGTGTGAGAAGGGGCAATGTGTGAGAAAGGGCAATGTGTGAAAAGGGGCAATGTGTGAAAATGGGCAATGTGTGGGAAAGGACAATCTGTGATAATGGGGCAATGTGTGAGAATGGGGCAATGTGATAGATAGGGCAAAGTAAAAAAATTGACAATGTGTGAGAAGGGACAATGTGTGAGAAGGGGCAATATGTGAAAGGGGGCAATGTGTGAAAAGGGGCAAGGTGTGAAAAGGGGCAATGTGTGAAAAGGGGCAATGTGTGGGAAAGGACAATCTGTGAGAATCGGGCAATGTATGAGAATCGGGCAATGTTTGAGAATGGGGCAATGTGATAGATAGGCAAAGTAAAAAATGGGGCAATGTGATAGATAAGGCAAAGTAAAAAATGGGCAATGTGTGAGAAGGGACAATGTGTGAGAAGGGGCAATGTATGATAAGGGGCAATGTGTGAAAAGGGGCAATGTGTGGGAAGGGACAATCTGTGAGAATCGGGCAATGCATGAGAATGGGGCAATGTTTGAGAATGGGGCAATGTGATAGATAAGGCATGGTAAAAAATGGGCAATGTGTGAAAGTGGCAATGTGTGAGAAGGGGCAATGTGTGAGAGTGGGCAATGTGTGAGAAAGGGCAATGTGTGAGAAGGGGCCCTGTGTGAAAAGGGTCAATGTGTGAGAAGGGGCAAGGTATGAAAAGGGGCAATGTGTGAAAAGGGGCAATGTGTAAGAAGGGGCAATGTGATAGAAGAGGGGGATTCTTAAGTTAAAATGGAAAAGGAAACTTTGATAATACCCGTGGGGCAATGTGATAGATAAGGCAAAGTAAAAAAATGGGCAATGTGTGAAAGTGGCAATGTGTGAGAAGGGGCAATGTGTGAGAGTGGGCAATGTGTGAGAAAGGGCAATGTGTGAGAAGGGGCAATGTGTGAGAAGGGGCACTGTGTGAAAAGGGGCAATGTGTGAGAAGGGGCAAGGTATGAAAAGGGGCAATGTGTGAAAGGGGCAATGTGTGGAAAGGGGCAATGTGTGAGAAGGGGCAATGTGATAGAAGAGGGGGATTCTTAAGTTAAAATGGAAAAGGAAACTTTGATAATACCCGTGGAGTGTGAGAGAAGTTGGTGAGTGTGAGAGAGGGTGTGGACTGAAGAAAGACAGCAGACAAGATAAAACTACTTGTTCAGGTAAGAATAACATTAAAGCTGAGAATTGCCAGGGTTAAGTGGAAGAGACTTGATGCCGGCAAAACACGGAAACACTTTAAATAAGAAAGGTGTTCTGCGGGTGTTCAAGTTGGATCGCTTATTCTTGTCCACGTTGTACGACACACACACACACGACACACACACACACACGACACACACACATACACACACGCATACACACACGCATACACACACGCACACACACACACAGAGAGCATCGTGCCCCACACAGTTTGAGAGCACGCCATGCCACACAGCGCCTGTCAGTCAGATAATTAAAACAAATATTTGTAACCCCCATGCTGAGTAGGTTTTACTGAGCATCAAATACATTAATGGGGTGGGGGAGGGGTGAAACGTTTTGGGAGGGGGTGAGGAACATACACTTTACGAGTCAGCATTTTATAGACATACTAAGATAAGTATTGGGTAAGATGGAGGGTGAGGCAGGCTGAAGAGGTGAGCCATGATGGAGAGGTGAGGCAGGCTGAAGAAATAGGCGGGGTGAAGAGAGGGGCAGGATGGACAGGTGAGGTAGGATGGAGAGGCGTGGCAGGATGGACAGGTGGGGCGGGCTGGGAGGTGTGGCAGGATGGACAGGTGAGGTAGGATGGGAGGTGTTGCAGGATGGACAGGTGAGGTAGGATGGAGAGGTGGGGCGGGATGGGAGGTGTGGCAGGATGGAGAGGTGAGGTAGGATGGAAATAGCAGGTTAAAGGTATATAAATGTCAGGTTAAAGGTAGATAAATGTCAGGTTAAAGGTAGAAAAAATGTCAGGTTAAAGGTAGATAAATGTCAGGTTAAAGGTAGATAAACGCCCTTTTATTTGTTTGATTAAAAGTCTGGACATAAAAAGATATTTTAAGCACCGATGAAATGCACTCTATGACTTATTTAATGTGTGGCTGATAAAAAATGTCAACTATTTCACCAAAACTTTTTATTATATCCAATACTTTTAATTCTTTTCATGCTATCATTCATTTTATCCGGTTATCGTTTACGCGACAATATTCCATGCCCTTGAAATTTCTATTAAGAAAAAGTGACTCATTTCCTTGCATAAAAGCAGAGATATCAGATTGAATTTGTTACGATTTCTATAAAATAATATCAAATTAAACCACTGTCTTCAAGAACCCGGCGTTACATGATCACATGAGCTCCTTCTTATAATAATACTAGAAGATATGACCCGATGTTACCGGGTGCGGTGGGGAGGAACGTTGGCATTTTGCGCTACTTTCTACCTGATATTGCAAGTATCCATAGCAATCAAATTTTTACGTAAATATCTGAAATGGGTTTCGATCGATTTTTTTTATACCTAAAAAGTAATGAAAATGTAACGTCAATAATCAACACCTTTGAAATGTTGATTTATGAAATAGTTGATCAAACTTGCCTTAATTTTACATAACAAGTGTTTGTGGATTGATGTTTACGTTTCTATCATCATTTAGTCTTTAGAAATATTTATCTGCTGTTGGATACATGTGAAAATGATTGAGGCTTACTATATTTTTTCCAGGTATGTGTAGACTTATAAAAATGTACCCACCGTTGTCAACGCCCTTGAACAGTATTTTCTTAAATGGTATAATATAATATTATATTCATTTATTTAAAACGAAAATCTAAAACCATTTGTTCACTACTGTGATATCAAAGGATTTAAAGATACTGTCATCAACACCATGGTGAAACCTGTTCTACTATATGGTGCAGAGACATGGATAACCACTGCTGTGAAGATGAAGAGAACATAGGCCTGCATCAATAACTGCCTAAGAAGGATTCTCGGGATTCACTGGCCCGACAGAATCAGCAACCAGAAACTGTGGCAGCGGACAAAGCAGAAACCTATAGAACAAGAGATCCTCCAGAGAAGATGGATCAGCCATACACTCAGGAAACCTGCCTCCAGCTTAACTAGACAAGCCCTGATCTGGAACCCTCAAGGAAAACGGACAAGAGTCAGGCCGAGGAACACTTGGCGCCGTGAAAAGGAAGCAGATACGAAGAAACTTGACCACACTTGGGGATGCTGGAGAGATTGGCCCAGGATCGTGATGCCTGGAGGACTCTTGTAGGCGGCCTATGTCCTAGGAAGGATCACAGACCTCGATGAAGATCGGCTGTTGTTCCTCGAGGACGAAGAGGCGAAAGAAGAAGTCATCCACATTAATTTGTATACACCCAGTGGCGTAGCGAGCTTACCTCGCGCCCGGGGCACAATACCTTTTTAGCGCCCCCAATACCTTTTTAGCGCCCGGGGCATGATGCCCCGCTTGCCCCCCCTCACTACGCCACTGTATACACCCTACTTCTTTCCTCTGATATTTGTAAACCTAAAAAGGTTATATATTTATAAAATGCGTTCCTCAATTCTGGGGCATATCTTATATTGCCTGAGACGTATCTTATTCTGTCCTAGACGTATCTTATGCTGTCCTAGACGTATCTTGTGCTGTCTGAGGCGTATCTTATGCTGTCCTAGACGTATCTTATGCTGTCTGAGACGTATCTTATGCTGTCCTAGACGTATCTTATGCTGTCTGAGACGTATCTTATGCTGTCTGAGACGTATCTTATGCTGTCTGAGACGTATCTTATGCTGTCCTAGACGTATCTTATGCTGTCTGAGACGTATCTTATGCTGTCTGAGACGTATCTTATGCTGTCTGAGACTATCTTATGCTGTCTGAGACGTATCTTATGCTGTCCTAGATGTATCGTATGTTATCTAAGGCGTATCTTATTCTGTCTGAAACGTATCTTATGCTGTCTGAGACCATCTTATGCTGTCTGAGGCGTATCTTATGCTGTCTGAGACTATCTTATGCTGTCTGAGACGTAACTTATGCTGTCCTTGACGTATCTTATGCTGACAGAGATGTATCTTATGCTATCCGAGACTATCTTATGCTGTTTGAGACTATCTTATGCTGTCTGAGACGTATCTTATGCTGTCTGAGACTATCTTATGTTGTCTGAGACGTATCTTATGCTGTCTGAGGCCAAATAAAAGAATCTCCCCCCCCCTCCCCCCCCCCCCCCACAGTTTTTAATAAACAGTAATAAAATCATTCACGGGTTGGTAGGCTCCTAAGTACATTTTCCCACGCCCATGAACTTTTCAAAATTAATATTATGTCCCACCACTATTACCACGCATTCCCACCCTGGAGTAGGTCAAGTCGACCCCCACTCCGAAGTAAGTCAAGTGGACCCCCACTCCGGAGTAAGTCAAGTGGACCCCCACTCTGAAGTAAGTCAATTGGACCCCCACTTCGGAGTAAGTCAAGTGGACCCCCACTCCGAAGTAAGTCAAAAGGGACCCCCACTTCGGAGTAAGTCAAGTGGATCCCCACTCCGGAATAAGTCAAGTGGACACACACTCCGCAGAAAAATGTGTACAGCGGTTCCAAATCTCTGTTAAGGGTACGCTTATGGAATCGCTTGGGGCTGTGCACAAATTATATTGATCATTGTGGAAAACGGCAAAAAGGTTGTTTGTTAACACATCCTCATTTGTAAACCTATTTCAATATGTCTAATCAAGGGGTTGGGGGTGGGGGAAATGGCTTTGGCCTCAGGGGTGCCACAAGGTGAATGAATTTATCTTGTGTTAAGCGAGAAGTGGGGGAGTAACATCAGGCCCTGGTCGTCGTTATACCCACATTTGGTGCTAATAGTTGCACTGCTCAATGGCATAGCAAGGGTTAGTGCCGCCCTGGGCGAGCTAAGCTTTTTGCCACCCCATTCCAAAATAAGAACTCTTAAGTTAGCCCAAAATGTTGTCCCTCCATAAAAAGAAACAAAATGGAAACCAGGGGTAAATCTCCCCCAAGTACTGACTCAACTCTGCCCACATACCCAACATAATTGTTTCGTAATCAACCCAAGTACTTACTTACAGTGTTCCCACATACCCAACACAATTGTTTCGTAATCAACCCAAGTACTTACTTACACTGTTCCCATATACCATGCGCTGTTGTGGTCTTAATGAGGTGCTGACCTACTAACCCCCATAGTCCTACCTCTAACCCTTCACCTGTAGCCTAAGCCCACCTACAAACTGTGCCTCGTCTATAGCAGCCCACAAGTCAAAAAGTCTTCAATTGTCCTGGGGCTACTGATTTTGATAAGACTGTGTGTCTCAAGATGACCATATTGTTTGTTCCAAGGGCCAGCAGATAAGCCATTTGATTGGTTGGCACCAGCAGATAAGCCATTTGATTGGTTGGCACCAGCAGATAAGCCATTTGATTGGTTGGCACCAGCAGATAAGCCATTTGATTGGTCTGCACATAATTCCAATATGTATCGCTATACTTGGTCGGTTGTTGGAACAAGATCCACTTCTAGATGGTTTATATTATCAGAGATCACAAGAATGGAGATCTAAATGACATGTTGCAATATGTCATGGTAACAAGGGACTCGGTGCCAGATATTTGTATGAGTTAGAATAAATCAAAGGACCCCAACAGGTTCTATACAGAAGTAAGATACTCTAATGAAATGTCACAAAATGTCAGAGGTAGCTGGGTACTCCACGTGGTACTAGATTTTTGTATGAAATGTCACAACATGTCAAGGTGACAAGTTATTCAAAAAGGTACTCGATATTTGTATGAGATGTCACAATATGCCAAGGTGACAAGTTATTCCAAAAGGTACTAGACACAGTAGCGCAAGCACCACATTCATATAGATAAGTCATTCATTAAAAGTAGATCTTCATGCAACTATTGGTATAGAATCGCAATAGGTTGCATGATCTCACGTTACAGACCGAATATACAGGTACAAGTATCACAGCTTACACTTAATCTTACATACAGAACATTTCTGTATGTAAGTGTAAGCTGTAATATTTGTACCTGTATATTCGGTATGTAACGTGAGATCAGACATACCAGAGCAAACCAGGGCACAGCTTACAATTTACATCAAGAACATACAGATGTATCATAAGCAATTGACACAATAGAAACGTAGTGATGGTTGGGTAAAGCCATAAATGACCTATACACAACAGAAAAGTAGGGCTATTTGTGTAAAGCCATAAATGACCTAGACACAACAGAAAAGTAGTACTATCTGTGTAAAGCCATACATTACCTTGACGTAGGCACTGTTCCCATTCCTTCGCCTCATCTTGGTGTTGTAACGAATATAATCCACAATGTATCAAGGGGACGTTATGTGCCTCATCAGGGGACACAATATCTCGTCATTGCGTGATATGTCTACTCACCCATATTTCCCACCCTCTTTGGACCAACACTAATGTGACCTATTGACGTCATAAAATACACTTCTCATGACGTCTAATGTAGGGACTGTTGTACTCCATGTGTCATTTCCTAATTTCTAAATGAATTTCACCACGACAAAACCAACCAGAGAAACATCCCGTTTAGAAACGGTAAATCCTTAAAAACAGAAATCGTAGAACTGCTGGTTGGGTCCGAGGCTTTCCCTTGTCTGAAACACAACACACGACCTAAACAATGCGCTCCGCCTACAGGAGACCAATATTAATTTTTTTCCTCGCTTCCTCCCCCTCACCCTTCTGGGCATCCTACCCCGACTGACAGTAAGAGTGAAGTCCCCTCCTGACCCAGGCAGCCCGAATACGATACACTAGATTCCACGTCTTCGCGTCTTCCCACGTTTGCGATTAGGACGAGATCTCCCGGCGCGGACGGCCGACCTGGGAACTACCGACACAAGACGGCCTCTTATAATTGTCTATTTGTGAGGAGAGCTTCCCCAGTGGCAATGAGTGGGGGTTTTTTAGGGCCCCGAGCCCACGTTATAGTGCTGACCTCCAGGCCCTGTACCTGACAGCGAATTCTCGAAACAAAACGTGTAAAATGGGGGGTGGGGTGGGGGTGTTGGTTGAGCGCAGATGGCAAGGGCATGTTTACAAACATTTGCTTATCAGAACGAGGCTGGATTTGGTTCTTTTAAATTGAACAGGTTCCCTATTATGTGCAAACATATGTACTAAACTTGCTATCTGTGCACACATATGTACTAAACTTGCTATCTGTGCACACATATGTACTAAACTTGCTATCTGTGCACACATATGTACTAAACTTGCTATCTATGCACACATATGTACTAAACTTGCTATCTGTTAACTGATAGCTTGAATAGTTGCATACGTAAGAACAAAAATGGATTCAAACATATGTTTGAGGGATGTGATACGTATTTGTGGGCCGAGACATGTGTTTGTGGGCCGTGACATGTGTTTGTGGGCCGTGACATGTGTTTGTGGGCCGTGACATGTGTTTGTGGGCCATGACATGTGTTTGTGGGCCGTGACATGTGTTTGTGGGCCGTGACATGTGTTTGTGGGCCGTGACATGTGTTTGTGGGCCGAGACATGTGTTTGTGGGCCGAGACATGTAGTTGTAGACCGTGACATGTGTTTGTAGACCGTGACATGTGTTTGTGGGCCGTGACATGTGTTTGGGGGCCGAGACATGTGTTTGTGGGCCGCGACATGTGTTTGTGGGCCGTGACATGTGTTTGTGGGCCGTGACATGTGTTTGTGGGCCGGGACATGTAGTTGTAGACCGTGACATGTGTTTGTAGACCGTGACATGTGTTTGTGGGCCGTGACATGTGTTTGTGGGCCGAGACATGTGTTTGTGGGCCGCAACATGTGTTTTTGGGCCGTGACATGTGTTTGTGGGCCGTGACATGTGTTTGTGGGCCGAGACATGTGTTTGTAGACCGTGACATGTGTTTGTGGGCCGTGACATGTGTTTGTGGGCCGCGACATGTGTTTGTGGGCCGTGATATGTGTTTTTGGGCCGTGACATGTGTTTGTGGGCCGTGACATGTGTTTGTGGGCTGTGGCATGTGTTTGTGGACAGTGGCAACTGTTTGTGGTCCCTGACATATATTTGTGGGCTGTGACATGCGGTTGTGGACCCTGATATTTATTTGTTGGAAATGATAAATGCCATATGATATGGTTGTGGGCCCCGACATGTATTTGTGGGCCTTGACGTGTGTTTGTGAACAGTGGCATGTGTTTGTGGACCATGACATGTATTTATAGGCCTTCTTTGTCTATCAGGCTCCAGTGTATTTTCCATGTTCTCCGTGTTCCTGTTTAAATTGACAAACTTCTTGTTCCTCGGATTAGTGGCGTGACAGGTACATCGCTGGATACCGTCTGGAGTTAGCCATGGGGGAAACAGCCGTTGTCAATTCCTGTCACATTGGAATTTAAACCAACGAAATAACTGGGTATAATTTGAGATGAAATACAAGGAATTATACACAAGATCGTCTGGCTGTACACATGACAGTCCTGCTGTACCCACGACCGTCCTGCTGTACACACGACCGTCCTGCTGTACACACGACCGTCCTGCTGTACACACGACCTCCCTGCTGTACACACGACCTCCCTGCTGTACACACGACCTTCCTGCTGTACACACGCCCGTCCTGCTGTACACACGACCGCCCTGCTGTACACACGACCTTCCTGCCTGCTGTACACACGACCGTCCTGCTGTACACACGACCGTCCTGCTGTACACACGACCGCTCTGCTGTACACACGACCGCCCTGCTGTACACACGACCGCCCTGCTGTACACACGACCTCCCTGTAGTTTGATGAGCCTCGCTTAACCGGAAGTTGTTCGAATGTCGTTTTTTTCCCTTTCGTTTCGAAATTCCCAACAAGATATGACGTCACTGGTATACAGTGCTTCCGCAAACAATTGATAGATTAACTACCTCACCCCACCCAACCTTATTAGGACAAAGAAGTATACTTATAGCTTATAGCACAAGAGAGATTAGCTTTTGATCTCCAAATTATTGTATTTTTTAAAATGATTTTCTCGCTCACTTCAGAGAATTAAATTGAGGTGCATTAAAGCACACGTAGAGTCGACTCAGAGAGCTGCAGTAAAGGACACGTAGAGTCGACTCAGAGAGCTGCAGTAAAGGACACGTAGAGTCGACTCAGAGAGCTGCAGTAAAGGACACGTAGAGTCGACTCAGAGAGCTGCAGTAAAGGACACGTAGAGTCGACCCAGAGAGCTGCAGTAAAGGACACGTAGAGTCGACTCTGGGCAATGATTTATTGAAACGCATCGCTGAGATGAAATTAAAAGATAGTTTGTACAAACAACAACGAGACCAATAACCCGTCCATTTCACCGGATTGATTGAAGCTGTTGACGCAAAAAGCAAATATTATATATATATATATATATATATATATATATATATATATATAATTTTAAAACTTTAACTACCGTTCTTTCCTTTTCAGTGACCGTGAAGGAGATGTTCCCACCTTAGTAGGGATTAGTTCATACCCACATATGTGTCCCTCTATCTTATGCACGATGTCTTCCCATCACGTCTGACATTTATGACAATGTATCAAATCTGACCCCCCCCCCCCCCCCCCCCAATCCCGATCACAGGTGTAAACCAGAATCTACTCCATATAATGAGGTCACCCCATGGCGAGAAAATCGATCATGACCCAGATAGCCGAGCTGAAAGATCGTTCTAATTTGACGCAAAGACATCTCAACGCTGGCAAAGCTTTGCATTCTATTTTATGTTCTTGGTTATAGCCCGAAAAAACAGTTGCATATTCCGGTGTCTACACAAATTAAGGTACTGGTTTAAAATGTTCTCTAAAAATATTAAAAGAACACATGATAAAGGCTTAGAAGTTTGTAACAATAAACGCGTTAATTTACTTTTAATAAATGACATGACTCGTAAACATCCTAGCAAACGATATAAGCCTAACATCAAGGAAGCCAGCAGTTCTACTTCAGGTGTCTATGACACGTGTCAAACTGTCCTCGAAGTGTCAATGAGTGTCGAGCTGATTTGCTGAATCAACAAAGTACTGATAATAACAGCAAGGAACAAGATAGAAAGAAACAATCAGGTCAAAATAGTTGAATATAATGGACAAGGGAAGGTCGACATTTTTGGTACAGGTTCAACTCCACATCCGCGGTCACCGAAGGGTCAATGACCTTATCTGCCATCAGCGGAAGTTTAAGCACCCATCTACCATCATTGGATGTTCATTGATCCCATCTACCATCATTAGAAGTTCTTATACCCCATCAACCATCAGTGGAAGTTCATGTACCCCAATCTAATCGAATCTACTTAAGAAAATCAGCCAAACTATCGAGCCGAAGCTCATGAAGTCCTCCCCAGCACACCCCCGCTACTCCCAACCGGCATTCAACCACTCCCCCATCTAGCATCAGTGGAGGTTCATGTACCCATATACCATCAGGGGAGGTTCATGTACCCCATCTACCATCAGTGGAAGTTCATTGAACACACGCAACCAACGTGATGTAAGGGACGGCTAACATTCTCTCTCTCTCTCTATCTACCTCCCAGAGAGAGAGAGAGAGGAGAGAGAGAGAGAGGAGAGAGAGAGAGAAATGAGAACGCTGTTTGGTGCAGTCCTAGGGAATGTTATATTAAACTCTATTGAACTGGGCGTTATATTGTGACATAAGTTTATTCTTATATATCTATATAAATGCCCAGTGGTTCCCAGGTTGTCCAACACTTGGCTGGTTGCATGGCAACCCGTGAATGGAACAACCCTAATTTAGAAAAGTATATCGTCAAGTCATACATGATACAAAACATATTTAATAATAATAATAATAAAGTTCATTTGAAAAATCACGCTTCATCCCCAAAGTCTCGAAGCGCGGTACAAAGTCAAAGCTGGGAGATAATAACTAGCTGGATTCTTGCACTAAAGACCAGGGGCGTCATTTAAGGTGGGTTTTTTCAAAAGTGTGGGGGACCAAAACTTGGCTTGTTAAGTTGTTTAGTACTGGGGGCGGCACAGTACATAGCAATTTAAATAAAACCTGCAAATTCAAGGGGGGGGGGGGCAAAAGCCCACCCTGCCTTACCCAAATGACGTCCCTGCTAAAGACTCTAATCGATATTTATACAAGAAATGTATTCTTATACTAGAGACTAAAGTCGATATTTATAAAAAGACTAAAGACTATAGTTTATATTTATACAAGAAATGTATTCCTTTTCTACACACGTTTCTATTTGAGATCTACCAAAAATGCCACGTAATTTCTCTGTTCACAAAATGAAATGAATAATTTGAAAAAAATCCGTTGACAACATGAAACTTGACTATAATACGTACAAGTGTAGCAGGGTAGAAAGTTCCCGCACACAGATGGTGTAGCACGATATCAGACCCAGTATCAGTGTGATAAGATTTAGGGCACATTGAGTGTGTATCCATAACGATCGTAACCTTACGTGGATATTTCAAACAACTCACGACCTTATCAACACTAAATGGATATTTAAACCAACTTATCAACAACGACTAGGCTGTATTATTGATTCAAGCAACATGGCACCACACACGTTAATAAGAAAATTCACATACATCCACACATATTAAGACAATTCACATACATCCACACATATTAAGACAATTCACATACATCCACACATATTAAGGGAAGTCCCATATATCCACACACGTTAGTACGACAATTCACATATATACACACATATTAAGACATTTCATATACATGCATACATATTAAGACAATTAACATACATCCACACATATTAAGACATTCACATATACCCACAATATATAAAGACAATTCACATACATCCTCACATATTAAGACAATTCACATACATCCACATATATTAAGACCATTCCCATAGCTCCACACATATTAAGATGAGTCCCATACATCCATATAGACACACGCATACATCCACATAGACACAAGCATACATCCACATAGACACACGCATACATCCACATAGACACACGCATACATCCACATAGACACACGCATACATCCACATAGACACACGCATACATCCACATAGACATACGCATACATCCACATAGACACACGCATACATCCACATAGACACACGCATACATCCACATAGACACACGCATACATCCACAAAGACACACCCATCTGCTTTCATGGCTTTAAAGTAGACTAGACAAAAACCAATACCATAATATAGCAATACTTTAGAAAGATGATCATCCTATATAACTAACCATTATGTCTACTTAGGGTGACGCTAATGTTGTGATAAGGACACAAATGTTCCATATACGTTTGTAAAAAGTGGATTGTATCAAAGTGTTTTTAAAAAATGGATTTCGTCAATGTGTTTGTACAAAGTGGCTTCTTTTAGAATGTTAGTTAAAAAAGAATGTTAGACGGTATGCATTGTGTGTATGGCCGGTTGAGTCTTGTACTCAAAGTTACGTTTCTTTTCAGATAACAATTTTGGTGTGGTCAGGCTACTACAGGTTGTAACATTACTTGGAAGAATCAGACTACTACAGGTTGTAACATTACTTGGAAGAATCAGGCTACTACAGGTTGTAACATTACTTGGAAGAATCAGGCTACTACAGGTTGTAACATTATTTGGAAGAATCAGACTACTACAGGTTGTAACATCACTTGGAAGAATCAGACTACTTCAGGTTGTAACATCACTTTGAAGAATCAGACTACTATAGGTTGTAACATTACCTGGAAGAATCATTATAACTACAGGTTGTAACATCACTTGGAAGAATCAGACTACTATAAATTGTAACATTACTTGGAAGAATCAGGCAAATACAGGTTGTAACATTACTTGGAAGAATCAGGCTACTACAGGTTGTAACATCACTTGGAAGAATCAGACTACTATAGGTTGTAACATTACTTGGAAGAATCAGGCTACTATAGGTTGTAACATTACTTGGAAGAATCAGGCTACTATAGGTTGTAACATTACTTGGAAGAATCAGGCTACTACAGGTTGTAACATCACTTTGAAGAATCATTATAACTACAGGTTGTAACATCACTTGGAAGAATCAGGGTACTACAGGTTGTAACATCACTTGGAAGAATCATTATAACTACAGGTTGTAACATCACTTGGAAGAATCAGGGTACTACAGGTTGTAACATCACTTGGAAGAATCAGACTACTATAGGTTGTAACATTACTTGGAAGAATCAGGCTACTATAGGTTGTAACATCACTTGGAAGAATCAGGCTACTATAGGTTGTAACATCATTTGGAAGAATCATTATAACTACCGGTTGTAACATCACTTGGAACAATCAGGCTACTATAGGTTGTAACATCATTTGGAAGAATCATTATAACTACAGGTTGTAACATCACTTGGAAGAATCAGGCTACTATAGGTTGTAATATCATTTGGAAGAATCATTATAACTACAGGTTGTAACATTACTTGGAAGAATCAGGCTACTATAGGTTGTAACATTACTTGGAAGAATCAGGCTACTATAGGTTGTAACATTACTTGGAAGAATCATTATAACTACAGGCTTTGAAGGTTGGGTGGGGAGGGGGGGGGGGTTGGACGTGTCTACATGCTCTCTCCTCTCCACCCCCCCCCCCCAGATCACAATAACAGACTCGCCCGTGTACATCAAGATGAACAAAATGACGTTGTCATGCAGCACGATTTACAAATATTTACCAAGACGTGTAAAGTGTAGAAAACCAGTGGCTATGTTAACATCTCCTCTTTCAATCCCACTGTAGCTGTCAGTGCGTTGCAACGATCTGTTCTTACACTGCTCTGTTGTAACACTGCTCTGTTGTAACACTGCTCTGTTGTAACACTGCTCTGTTGTAACACTGCTCTGTTCTAACACTGCTCTGTTCTAACACTGCTGTGTTCTAACACTGCTCTGTTGTAACACTGCTCTGTTGTAACACTGCTCTGTTGTAACACTGCTCTGTTCTAACACTGCTCTGTTCTAACACTGCTCTGTTCTAACACTGCTCTGTTCTAACACTGCTCTGTTCTAACACTGCTCTGTTGTTACACTGCTCTGTTGTTACACTGCTCTGTTAACACCGGTAATTTAGTGTTACTGATTTCAATGGAGAGTAAAATGCGCACAACTTAACTAATAGAGGCAAAACTGACTTGCTACTAGTTAGTAGTAGCCTGGTAGCACTACCCATTATGTAAATGACACACGTGCCTAATGACTTCTTCTACACTACGCGCACTTACTTCGAGCCGCACTAACCTGACTTCTTCTACACTGCGCGCACTTACTTCGAGCCGCACTAACCTGACTTCTTCTACACTACGCGCACTTACTTCGAGCCGCACTAGCCTGACTTCTTCTACACTACGCGCACTTACTTCGAGCCGCACTAGCCTGACTTCTTCTACACTACGCACACTTACTTCGAGCAGCACTAGCCTGACTTCTTCTACACTACGCGCACTTACTTCGAGCCGCACTAGCCTGACTTCTTCTACACTACGCACACTTACTTCGAGCCGCACTAGCCTGACTTCTTCTACACTACGCACACTTACTTCGAGCCGCACTAGCCTGACTTCTTCTACACTACGCGCACTTACTTCGAGCCGCACTAGCCTGACTTCTTCTACACTACGCGCACTTACTTCGAGCCGCACTAACCTGACTTCTTCTACACTACGCGCACTTACTTCGAGCCGCACTAGCCTGACTTCTTCTACACTACGCACACTTAATTCGAGCCGCACTAGCCTGACTTCTTCTACACTACGCGCACTTACTTCGAGCCGCACTAGCCTGACTTCTTCTACACTACGCACACTTACTTCGAGCCGCACTAACCTGACTTCTTCTACACTACGCACACTTACTTCGAGCCGCACTAACCTGACTTCTTCTACACTACGCACACTTACTTCGAGCCGCACTAACCTGACTTCTTCTACACTACGCACACTTACTTCGAGCCGCACTAGCCTGACTTCTTCTACACTACGCACACTTACTTCGAGCCACACTAGCCTGACTTCTTCTACACTACGCACTTACTTCGAGCCGCATTAGCCTGACTTCTTCTACAATACGCACACTTAACTCGAGCCACACTAGCCTAATGACTTCTTCTACACTACGCACACTTACTTCGAGCCGCACTAGCCTAATGACTTCTTCTACACTACGCACACTTACTTCGAACACGTTTCAGCGTTCAATCTACTAAAGATAAATGTAACATTGTCTTCATATGAGTGACGTTCCATGGCATATGACGATTGTATTTAGCGCAAAGAAATACTTGACATCACTGGTGTTCCATTACATTGCTATAGTTTAAAATGGTTGTCTTTGTAAGAATAGTTGGGTGTGTGCTAAAAATCAATCTATGAAATACAATGTAATATTTAAATAAGAAAACGTTTACATCTATTTTGATCAATAAAAGAATATTCTTATCAATGCAGCTCCTGCAATCAAGGAAAGCTATAGGTAACAATTGAGCTACTGCAATCAAGGAAAGCTATAGGTAACAATTGAGCTACTGCAATCAAGGAAAGCTATAGGTAACAATTGAGCTACTGCAATCAAGGAGAGCTTTAGGTAACAATTGAGCTACTGCAATCAAGGAAAGCTATAGGTAACAATTGAGCTACTGCAATCAAGGAAAGCTATAGGTAACAATTGAGCTACTGCAATCAAGGAAAGCTATAGGTAACAATTGAGCTACTGCAATCAAGGAGAGCTTTAGGTAACAATTGAGCTACTGCAATCAAGGAAAGCTATAGGTAACAATTGAGCTACTGCAATCAAGGAAAGCTTTAGGTAACAATTGAGCTACTGCAATCAAAGAAAGCTATAGGTAACAATTGAGCTACTGCAATCAAGGAAAGCAATAGGTAACAATTGAGCTACTGCAATCAAGGAAAGCTTTAGGTAACAATTGAGCTACTGCAATCAAGGAAAGCTATAGGTCACAATTGAGCTACTGCAATCAAGGAAAGCTATAGGTAACAATTGAGCTACTGCAATCAAGGAGAGCTTTAGGTAACAATTGAGCTACTGCAATCAAGGAAAGCTATAGGTAACAATTGAGCTCCTGCAATCAAGGAAAGCTATAGGTAACAATTGAGCTACTGCAATCAAGGAAAGCTATAGGTAACAATTGAGCTACTGCAATCAAGGAAAGCTATAGGTAACAATTGAGCTACTGCAATCAAGGAAAGCTATAGGTAACAATTGAGCTACTGCAATCAAGGAGAGCTTTAGGTAACAATTGAGCTACTGCAATCAAGGAAAGCTATAGGTAACAATTGAGCTACTGCAATCAAGGAAAGCTATAGGTAACAATTGAGCTACTGCAATCAAGGAAAGCTATAGGTAACAATTGAGCTACTGCAATCAAGGAGAGCTTTAGGTAACAATTGAGCTACTGCAATCAAGGAAAGCTATAGGTAACAATTGAGCTACTGCAATCAAGGAAAGCTTTAGGTAACAATTGAGCTACTGCAATCAAAGAAAGCTATAGGTAACAATTGAGCTACTGCAATCAAGGAAAGCAATAGGTAACAATTGAGCTACTGCAATCAAGGAAAGCTTTAGGTAACAATTGAGCTACTGCAATCAAGGAAAGCTATAGGTAACAATTGAGCTACTGCAATCAAGGAAAGCTATAGGTAACAATTGAGCTACTGCAATCAAGGAGAGCTTTAGGTAACAATTGAGCTACTGCAATCAAGGAAAGCTATAGGTAACAATTGAGCTCCTGCAATCAAGGAAAGCTATAGGTAACAATTGAGCTACTGCAATCGAATGATGACATGTAACAATATGGAATACAGTATTTGATAAGATAAATAATGTAAGAAGAATGTGTTTTATATAGCACTTTTGTTACATAGAGAAGAATGTGTTTTATATAGCACTTTTGTTACATAGAGAAGAATGTGTTATATATAGCACTTTTGTAATATAGAGAAGAGTGTGTTCTATATAGCACTTTTGTAACTCGGAGAAGACTCTGTTTTGCTTAATTGAAATTTGAAACGAAAAAGCAGACCCAAACACATTTAACGCATGACGTCATAGTTCTCCAGTGTCGACATTGCTTTAGCCGAGAAACTTCCATTTACAAACACATGTCATATGTGGAGACACATGTCAGATGTGGAGACACATCTCATATGTTGAGACACATCTCATATGTGGAGACACATCTCATATGCACAGACACGTCTCATATGTGGGGAAACATCTCATATGTGGAGACACATCTCATATGCGGAGACACGTCTCATATGTGGGGAAACATCTCATATGTGGGGACACATCTCATATGCACAGACACGTCTCATATGTGGAGACACATCTCATATGTGGGGACACATCTCATATGCACAGACACGTCTCATATGTGGGGAAACATCTCATATGCACAGACACGTCGTAAATGTGCGGACACATCTCATATGCGAAGACACATCTCATATGCATAGACACGTCTCACAGCTAACGTCTTCACAGCTAAGAAATCAGCCACACCAACGGTTGCCATGGAAACAAATAGATAAACTTATTTACAACTAAATGTGGACCAAGCATACGAATTATTATAAAGCATAAATATTTATGGACTCACCAATTGACACCGAGGTCGTAACTATAAATGACCTAATAAATAAAGCCTAGTCGGCAGATATAAGAACGTGAATGTGGAAGTGACGTCCGTCCAATCACAAGCAATTAGCACAATCATTTCCTTGAGTTAATTGAGTCCGTTCCATGTGTAACCTCCCTGGGGGTCGAGAAGTAGATCCACTCTTATAACACGTGGCGGTTAGCCCCCACCCCCTAACCTTGGGGGTGTGGACAGCACCTAGTGGATGCGCTCATAGCCCCAATCGGCTCCTGGACGGAATCTATTTTGTGCGTACCATGTGTCTAATTGATCTAGTTGGTGAGTACCGTGTGTCTAATTGATCAAACCGGCCCCTGGACGGCATCTAACTGGTGAGTACCGTGTGCCTAATTGATCAAACCGGCCCCTGGACGGCATCTAGTGGATGAGTACCATTTGCCTAAACCAGGCCTGCACAACATATGGCCCGCCAGCACCCACATTGCCTGTACAACATACTGCCCGCCAGCACCCACTTAGCCTGCGCAACATACGGCCCGCCAGCACCCACTTTGTGGCCCGCCAGCACCCACTTTGTGGCCCGCCAGCACCCACTTTGTGGCCCGCCAGCACCCACTTTGTGGCCCGCCAGCACCCACTTTGTGGCCCGCCAGCACCCACTTTGTGGCCCGCCAGCACCCACTTTGTGGCCCGCCAGCACCCACTTTGCGTCCCGCGAAGTAACGAAATGTTCTTTTATTATTATTTTATTAATAGCCCCCCCCCCTTCGCAGTTGACCAATGTCGTATAGGAAATATCCCGGGTCAAAGCTGTGCTTTTTAACAAGTCAAATATAAGATCTGATGGCTGGTGTATTTGACAGGGAAGATATAACATCTGATGGCTGGTGTATTTGACAGGGAAAATATAACATCTGATGGCTGGTGTATTTGACAGGGAAAATATAACGGTTCAATGCTGTGCTATTTTAGCACACTGCTGTGGTATACAGTGACACGCTATGGTATACAATGACACGCTGTGGTATACCGTGACACGCTGTGTGACACGCTATGGAATACAGTGACACGCTATGGTATACATTGAAACGCTATGGTATACATTGAAACGCTATGTTATCCTGTGACACGCTATGGTATGCTGTGACACGCTGTGGTATGCTATGACACGCTGTGGTATGCTGTGACACGCTGTGGTATACTGTGACACGCTGTGGTGGTATACTGTGACACGCTTTGGTATACAGTGACACGGGTGAATTGCACAAATCACTGAGACCGAAGCAAAAGTAGCGCTATTTGCAGGGATTGCGTTATTCAAAGGTTCAGCTAGGACGATAAGTATGCAAAAAAGTTTGAATAAGAAGACATTTGATGTATTGACATTGAGAATAAGATGACATTTGATATATTGACATAGAGAATAAGAAGACATTTGATATATTGACATAGAGAATAAGATGACATTTGATATATTGACATAGAGAATAAGAAGACATTTGATATATTGACATTGAGAATAAGAAGACATTTGATATATTGACATAGAGAATAAGAAGACATTTGATATATTGACATTGAGAATAAGAAGACATTTGATATATTGACATAGAGAATAAGAAGACATTTGATATTTTGACATAGAGAATAAGAAGACATTTGATGTATTGACATTGAGAATAAGAAGACATTTGATATATTGACATTGAGAATAAGATGACATTTGATATATTGACATTGAGAATAGGATGACATTTGCTGTATTGACATAGAGAATAAGAAGACATTTGCTGTATTGACATAGAGAATAAGAAGACATTTGATATATTGACATTGAGAATAAGATGACATTTGATATATTGACATTGAGAATAGGATGACATTTGCTGTATTGACATAGAGAATAAGATGACATTTGCTGTATTGACATAGAGAATAAGAAATCAGAAAAAAAATCGTTAATTTTAGGCCAACACATTGATGAGTTCGATCTACTTTTAGCAATTCTCAGCTAACAGATCGTTGAGAACTTATGGGACAGTGGTCAAGACCGACCACTGATTGACAAGTGGAGAATTGATGGGACAGTGGTCAAGGCCGTTCAAATAATGACAAGAGCCGAGGTAATCTTGTTTCTAAGCTGGACTGGACATACAGATACTGGGGGATGGGTGGGTTGCTAGTATTTACGCTGTGGATCAGCTAGTGGGTTTTGATTTTAGCGCTGCTGTGTCAGCAAGAAGATTTTAATGTGTAGGGGTGCTGGTGTTGGAGTTGTGAACGTTATATGGTAGCATGATGTCTTGGATGGTACCGTGATGTCTGATATGGTAGCATGATGGCTGATATGTTAGCATGATGTCTGGGATGGTACCGTGATGTCTGATATGGTAGCATGATGTCTGATATGGTAGTGTGATGTCTGATATGGTAGCATGATGGCTGATATGGTACCGTGATGGCTGATATGGTAGTGTGATGTCTGATATGGTAGCGTGATGTCTGATATGGTAGCGTGATGTCTGATATGGTAGCATGATGGCTGATATGGTACCATGATGGCTGATATGGTAGTGTGATGTCTGATATGGTAGCGTGATGTCTGATATGGTAGCGTGATGTCTGATATGGTAGCATGATGTCTGATATGGTAGCATGATGTCTGATAAGGTAGTGTGATATCTGATATGGTAGTGTGATGTCTGATATGGTAGCGTGATGTCTGATATGGTAGCATGATGTCTGATATGGTAGCATGATGTCTGATATGGTAGTGTGATGTCTGATAAGGTAGCATGATGTCTGATATGGTAGCTTGATGTCTGATATGGTAGTGTGATGTCTGATATGGTAGTGTGATGTCTGAGATGTTAGCATGATGTCTGGGATGGTACCGTGATGTCTGATATGGTAGCATGATGTCTGATATGGTAGCATGATGTCTGGGATGGTAGTGTGATGTCTGATATGGTAGCGTGATGTCTGATATGGTAGCATGATGTCTGATATGGTAGTGTGATGTCTGATATGGTAGCATGATGGCTGATATGGTACCGTGATGGCTGATATGGTAGTGTGATGTCTGATATGGTAGCGTGATGTCTGATATGGTAGCGTGATGTCTGATATGGTAGCATGATGGCTGATATGGTACCATGATGGCTGATATGGTAGTGTGATGTCTGATATGGTAGCGTGATGTCTGATATGGTAGCGTGATGTCTGATATGGTAGCATGATGTCTGATATGGTAGCATGATGTCTGATAAGGTAGTGTGATATCTGATATGGTAGTGTGATGTCTGATATGGTAGCATGATGTCTGATATGGTAGCGTGATGTCTGATATGGTAGCATGATGTCTGATATGGTAGCATGATGTCTGATATGGTAGTGTGATGTCTGATAAGGTAGCATGATGTCTGATATGGTAGCTTGATGTCTGATATGGTAGTGTGATGTCTGATATGGTAGTGTGATGTCTGAGATGTTAGCATGATGTCTGGGATGGTACCGTGATGTCTGATATGGTAGCATGATGTCTGATATGGTAGCATGATGTCTGGGATGGTAGGGTGATGTCTGGGATGGTACCGTGATGTCTGATATGGTAGCATGATGTCTGATATGGTAGTGTGATGTCTGATATGGTAGCGTGATGTCTGATATGGTAGTGTGATGTCTGATATGGTAGCATGATGTCTGATATGGTAGTGTGATGTCTGATATGGTAGCATGATGTCTGATAATTTTAGCATGATGTCTGATATGGTAGCATGATGTCTGATATGGTAGCATGATGTCTGATATGTTAGCGTGATGTCTGATATGGTAGCATGATGTCTGATATGGTAGCGTGATGTCTGCGATGGTAGCATGATGTCTGATATGGTAGTGTGATGTCTGATATGGTAGTGTGATGTCTGAGATGTTAGCATGATGTCTGGGATGGTACCGTGATGGCTGATATGGTAGCGTGATGTCTGATATGGTAGCGTGATGTCTGATATGGTAGTGTGATGTCTGATATGGTAGGGTGATGTCTGATATGGTAGCATGATGTCTGATATGGTAGTGTGATGTCTGATATGGTAGGGTGATGTCTGATATGGTAGCATGATGTCTGATATGGTAGCGTGATGTCTGATATGGTAGCATGATGTCTCATATGGTAGCATGATGTCTGATATGGTAGCGTGATGTCTGATATGGTAGCGTGATGTCTGATATGGTAGCATTATGTCTGATATGGTAGCGTGATGTCTGATATGGTAGCGTGATGTCTGATATGGTAGCATGATGTCTGATATGGTAGCGTGATGTCTGATATGGTAGCGTGATGTTTGATATGTTAGGGTGATGGCTTTTATGGTAGTGTCATGTCTGATATTGTAGCGTGATGTCTGATATGGTAGTGTGATGTCTGATATGGTAGGGTGATGTCTGATATGGTAGGGTGATGTCTGATATGGTAGGGTGATGTCTGATATGGTAGGGTGATGTCCGATATGGTAGCATGATGTCTGATATTGTAGGGTGATGTCTGATATGGTAGCGTGATGTCTGATATGGTAGTGTGATGACTGATATGGTAGTGTGATGTCTGATATGGTAGGGTGATGTCTGATATAGTAGCATGATGTCTGATATGGTAGTGTGATGTCTGATATGGTAGCATGATGTCTGATACGGTAGTGTGATGTCTGAGATGTTAGCATGATGTCTGGGATGGTACCGTGATGGCTGATATGGTAGCATGATGTCTGATATGGTAGCATGATGTCTGATATGCTAGCGTGATGTCTGATATGGTAGCGTGATGTCTGATATGGTAGTGTGATGTCTGATATGGTAGCATGATGTCTGATATGGTAGCATGATGTCTGATATGGTAGCATGATGGCTGATATGGTAGGGTGAAGTCTGATATGGTAGCATGATGTCTGATATGGTAGCATGATGTCTGATATGGTAGTGTGATGTCTGATATGGGAGCATGATGTCTGATATGGTAGCGTGATGTCTGCGATGGTAGCGTGATGGCTGATATGGTAGGGTGAGGTCTGATATGATAGGGTGATGTATGATATGGTAGGGTGATGTCTGATATGGTAGGGTGATGTCTGATATGGTAGCGTGATGTCTGATATGGTAGTGTGATGTCTGATATGGTAGCGTGATGTATGATATGGTAGCGTGATGGCTGATATGGTAGCATGATGTCTGATATGGTAGCATGATGTCTGATATGGTAGTGTGATGTCTGATAAGGTAGCATGATGTCTGATATGGTAGCTTGATGTCTGATATGGTAGTGTGATGTCTGATATGGTAGTGTGATGTCTGAGATGTTAGCATGATGTCTGGGATGGTACCGTGATGTCTGATATGGTAGCATGATGTCTGATATGGTAGCATGATGTCTGGGATGGTAGGGTGATGTCTGGGATGGTACCGTGATGTCTGATATGGTAGCATGATGTCTGATATGGTAGTGTGATGTCTGATATGGTAGCGTGATGTCTGATATGGTAGTGTGATGTCTGATATGGTAGCATGATGTCTGATATGGTAGTGTGATGTCTGATATGGTAGCATGATGTCTGATAATTTTAGCATGATGTCTGATATGGTAGCATGATGTCTGATATGGTAGCATGATGTCTGATATGTTAGCGTGATGTCTGATATGGTAGCATGATGTCTGATATGGTAGCGTGATGTCTGCGATGGTAGCATGATGTCTGATATGGTAGTGTGATGTCTGATATGGTAGTGTGATGTCTGAGATGTTAGCATGATGTCTGGGATGGTACCGTGATGGCTGATATGGTAGCGTGATGTCTGATATGGTAGCGTGATGTCTGATATGGTAGTGTGATGTCTGATATGGTAGGGTGATGTCTGATATGGTAGCATGATGTCTGATATGGTAGTGTGATGTCTGATATGGTAGGGTGATGTCTGATATGGTAGCATGATGTCTGATATGGTAGCGTGATGTCTGATATGGTAGCATGATGTCTCATATGGTAGCATGATGTCTGATATGGTAGCGTGATGTCTGATATGGTAGCGTGATGTCTGATATGGTAGCATTATGTCTGATATGGTAGCGTGATGTCTGATATGGTAGCGTGATGTCTGATATGGTAGCATGATGTCTGATATGGTAGCGTGATGTCTGATATGGTAGCGTGATGTTTGATATGTTAGGGTGATGGCTTTTATGGTAGTGTGATGTCTGATATTGTAGCGTGATGTCTGATATGGTAGTGTGATGTCTGATATGGTAGGGTGATGTCTGATATGGTAGGGTGATGTCTGATATGGTAGGGTGATGTCTGATATGGTAGGGTGATGTCCGATATGGTAGCATGATGTCTGATATTGTAGGGTGATGTCTGATATGGTAGCGTGATGTCTGATATGGTAGTGTGATGACTGATATGGTAGTGTGATGTCTGATATGGTAGGGTGATGTCTGATATAGTAGCATGATGTCTGATACGGTAGTGTGATGTCTGATATGGTAGCATGATGTCTGATACGGTAGTGTGATGTCTGAGATGTTAGCATGATGTCTGGGATGGTACCGTGATGGCTGATATGGTAGCATGATGTCTGATATGGTAGCATGATGTCTGATATGCTAGCGTGATGTCTGATATGGTAGCGTGATGTCTGATATGGTAGTGTGATGTCTGATATGGTAGCATGATGTCTGATATGGTAGCATGATGTCTGATATGGTAGCATGATGGCTGATATGGTAGGGTGAAGTCTGATATGGTAGCATGATGTCTGATATGGTAGCATGATGTCTGATATGGTAGTGTGATGTCTGATATGGGAGCATGATGTCTGATATGGTAGCGTGATGTCTGCGATGGTAGCGTGATGGCTGATATGGTAGGGTGAGGTCTGATATGATAGGGTGATGTATGATATGGTAGGGTGATGTCTGATATGGTAGGGTGATGTCTGATATGGTAGCGTGATGTCTGATATGGTAGTGTGATGTCTGATATGGTAGCGTGATGTATGATATGGTAGCGTGATGGCTGATATGGTAGTGTGATGTCTGATATGGTAGTGTGATGTCTGATATGGTAGCGTGATGTCTGATATGGTAGCATGATGTCTGATATGGTAGCGTGATGTCTGATATGGTAGCATGATGTCTGATATGGTAGGGTGATGTCTGATATGGTAGCGTGATGTCTGATATGGTAGTGTGATGACTGATATGGTAGTGTGATGTCTGATATGGTAGCGTGATGTCTGATATGGTAACATGATGTCTGATATGGTAGTGTGATGTCTGATATGGTAGTGAGATGTCTGATATGGTAGCGTGATGTCTGATATGGTAGCGTGATGTCTGATATGGTAGGGTGATGTCTGATATGGTAGCGTGATGTCTGATATGGTAGTGTGATGTCTGATATGGTAGTGTGATGTCTGATATGGTAGGGTGATGTCTGATATGGTAGTGTTATGTCTGATATGGTAGTGTGATGTCTGATATGGTAGTGTGATGTCTGATATGGTAAGGTGATGTCCGATATGGTAGCATGATGTCTGATATGGTAGCGTGATGTCTGATATGGTAGGGTGATGTCTGATATGGTAGCGTGATGTCTGATATGGTAGGGTGATGTCTGATATGGTAGCATGATGTCTGATATGGTAGGGTGATGTCTGATATGGTAGCGTGATGTCTGATATGGTAGCGTGATGTCTGATATGGTAGGGTGATGTCTGATATGGTAGCGTGATGTCTGATATGGTAGCGTGATGTCTGATATGGTAGCATGATGTCTGATATGGTAGTGTTATGTCTGATATGGTAGTGTGATGTCTGATATGGTAGTCTGATGTCTGATATGGTAAGGTGATGTCCGATATGGTAGCATGATGTCTGATATGGTAGCGTGATGTCTGATATGGTAGGGTGATGTCTGATATGGTAGCGTGATGTCTGATATGGTAGCGTGATGTCTGATATGGTAGCGTGATGTCTGATATGGTAGCATGATGTCTGATATGGTAGCGTGATGGCTGATATGTTAGCGTGATGTCTGATATGGTAGGGTGATGGCTGATATGGTAGCGTGATGTCTGATATGGTAGCGTGATGTCTGATATGGTAGCGTGATGGCTGATATGGTAGCGTGATGTCTGATATGGTAGCGTGATGTCTGATATGGTAGCGTGATGGCTGATATGGTAGCGTGATGGCTGATATGGTAGCGTGATGTCTGATATGGTAGGGTGATGGCTGATATGGTAGCGTGATGTCTGATATGGTAGCGTGATGGCTGATATGGTAGGGTGATGGCTGATATGGTAGCGTGATGTCTGATATGGTAGCGTGATGTCTGATATGGTAGCGTGATGGCTGATATGGTAGCGTGATGGCTGATATGGTAGCGTGATGTCTGATATGGTAGCATGATGTCTGATATGGTAGCATGATGTCTGATATGGTAGGGTGATGACTAATAAGCTAACTAGTAGTAGTGAGATGACTTATAAGTTAACTAGCGCCGAGATGAACAAAAATAAAGTAGAGGTGTTACTAATTGATAAACTTAAAGGCATAATCTTAACTATCGGCACATCCTGTTAGGTCAGAGTATCAAGGTCAAGGCAATACCACTTGAGTGGTTCACGGCAGGGGTACACATAAAACTGGAACGGTCAATTTTTTACAAAAACTTGTTAAAAAATTATATGATTACCATTTGCACCACAGATTACTATATGAATATGCACTACAGATTATTATAAGCACCACATATTACTATTAGCACCACATATTATTTGCACAACAGAATACTATATGCGCCAAATATTTAATTTCTTTTGCGCGCGGCATTAAAGTTAAAGAGCATAGACTAGTCGAGCACTAGTCGAGCTGTAAGCAAGTCACACAGTAATCTAGTCGCGCTGTAAGCAAGTCACACAGTAATCTAGTCACGCTGTAAGCAAGTCACACAGTAATCTAGTCGCGCTGTAAGCAAGTCACACAGTAATCTAGTCGCGCTGTAAGCAAGTCACACAGTAATCTAGTCGCGATGTAAGCAAGTCACACAGTAATCTAGTCGCGCTGTAAGCAAGTCACACAGTAATCTAGTCGCGCTGTAAGCAAGTCACACAGTAATCTAGTCACGCTGTAAGCAAGTCACACAGTAATCTAGTCGCGCTGTAAGCTAGTCGCACAGTAAGCTAGTCGCACATTAAGCTAGTCGCACAGTAAGCTAGTCTCACAGAAAGCTAGTCGCACAGTAAACTAGTCGCACAGTGTGCTAGTCGCACAGTAAGCTAGTCGCACAGTAAGCTATTCAAACAGTAATCTAGTCACACAGTAAGCTATTCAAACAGTAATCTAGTCACACAGTAAGCTATTCAAAACAGTAAGCTAGACGCACAGTAAGCTCTTCAAAACAGTAAGCTAGTCGCACAGTAAGCTAGTCGCACAGTAAGCTAGTCGCCCAGTAATCTAGTCGCACAGTAAGCTATTCAAACAGTAAGCTAGTCGCACAGTAAGCTAGTCGCACAGTAAGCTAGTCGCACAGTAAGCTATTCAAACAGTAAGCTAGTCGCACAGTAAGCTATTTCAAACAGTAAACTAGTCGCACAGTAAGCTAGTCGCACAGTAAGCTAGTCGCACAGTAAGCTAGTCGCACAGTAAGCTATTCAAACAGTAAGCTAATCGCACAGTAAGCTATTCAAACAGTAAGCTAGTCGCACAGTAAGCATTGGTCAGTGGCCCAAACACTCGAGGATCTTACACGTGACTTATCACTGGTCACCGTCAAGATTAGGGAATGAGGAATGCAAAAGATCATTTTACTCTAATGCTATTACTTCAGATACCGCTATTACATATCACATCCCTGCCATTACACCTCAGATATCTGTCATTACGCCTCAGATCCCTGCCATTACACTTCAGATCACTGTCATTATGCCTCAGATCACTGAATCACTGTCATTATGCCTCAGATCAAATGCCATTACACCCCATATCCCTGCCATTACGCCTCGGATCCCTGCCATTACGCCTCAGATCCCTGCCATTACGACTCAGATTACACCTCAGATCCCTGCCATTGCGCCTCAGATCCCTGCCATTACTCCTCAGATTACGCCTCAGATCCCTGCCATTACATATCAGATCCCTGCCATTACGCCTCAGATCCCCGCCATTACGCCTCATATCCCTGCCATTACGCCTCAGATCACTGCCATTACACCTCAGATCACTGCCATTACGCCTAAGATCCCTGCCATGACGCCTCAGATCCCTGCCATTACGCCTAAGATCCCTGTCATTACGCCTCATATCCCTGCCATTACGCCTCAGATCCCTGCCATTACGACTCAGATCCCTGCCATTACGCCTCAGATCCCTGCCATTACGCCCCAGATCCCTGCCATTACGCCTCTAATTGCCCAGTTTGGTTTCGGGACAGGCACGATGTTCAACAAAGGGAGATGACTCAAAGATTCACCACAAGAATGTCCCAACCATGACCGCTGATCGCCCTAGGCTAGTGATCCCATTCAGTTCCCCAGAGCTACCATTTTGTTTGGCCGGCGCGTGTGTGCTGGGCCAGGTAGACGGAACAACACAGGTAAGCCGGACATTTCAACTACAAAGAAGAGCGCTTAACGCAGGTGGCTTTGTTGTGTTTAGGGCTTTGGGGACATCATGAGCTGATGATGGTTTGTGTTCCTGGCTTTTCTTGACACCGACAGGCTCAGGTAATCGGTAATATGAGGATAAACATTCAATTAAACATGGCCTCAATAACCACTGGCGAATAAACAAGTGAACCAGTCGATTGAACCAACCAGTAAGCTATTCTGTTGCCCCTGGTCAGAATCAACCCCTTCTGTAACCCCTGGTCAGAACAACCCCTTCTGTAACCCCTGGTCAGAACAACCCCTTCTGTAACCCCTGGTCAGAACAAACCCTTCTGTAACCCCTGGTCAGAACAACCCCTTCTGTTACCCCTGGTCAGACGGACAAAAATTTAAAAAAATGTCAGGGAATAACAGTGGTAAAATTATACCATTTAAGTTAAGCTTACTATCAATTTGTGGCTTTTAATATCAACTAGAAGATATGACCCGGTGTTACCGATGTCACAAATTAAGGCAAATAAGTAGAAGTATTACGTTACTTTCTACCAACTATTACTTTTGAGAAGTTTTGTTTGTGTATAATCCGGTTGTTTTATTAATTGTATTATTGTAGCCTGGAAATAAAATTTAAAAAATTAAAGACCATTTTAAACGCCCTTAAGTACTTCACATTTTCCCACGCCCTTGAACTATTATAAATATCTTATCAAATGTCACATACCCCTTTTACCACGCCCCTGAACTATTATAAATATCTTATCAAATGTCACATACCCCTTTTACCACGACCCTGAACTATTATAAATATCTTATCAAATGTCACATACCCCTTTTACTACGACCCTGAACTATTATAAATATCTTATCAAATGTCACATACCCCTTTTACCACGACCCTGAACTATTATAAATATCTTATCAAATGTCACATACCCCTTTTACCACGACCAAGAATTTTTTTTTTAAACCTATATAAAAACGACTATATAATAAATAAATATATATATATATCAATATATATATATGATAAGACTCAGCCAATGGCAACACGAAAGACAAATATTTATGATAAGACTCAGCCAATGGCAACATGTAAGACAAATGTCTATGATAAGACTCAGCCAATGGTAACATGTAAGACAAATATCTATGATAAGACTCAGCCAATGGCAACATTTAAGACAAATATCTATGATAAGACTCAGCCAATGGCAACATGTAAGACAAATATCTATGATAAGACTCAGCCAATGGCAACATGTAAGACAAATATCTATGATAAGACTCAGCCAATGGCAACACGTAAGACAAATATCTATGATAAGACTCAGCCAATGGCAACATGTAAGACAAATATCTATGATAAGACTCAGCCAATGGCAACATGTAAGACAAATATCTATGATAAGACTCAGCCAATGGCAACACGTAAGACAAATATCTATGATAAGACTCAGCCAATGGCAACATGTAAGACAAATATCTATGATAAGACTCAGCCAATGGCAACATTTAAGACAAATATCTATGATAAGACTCAGCCAATGGCAACATGTAAGACAAATATCTATGATAAGACTCAGCCAATGGCAACATGTAAGACAAATATCTATGATAAGACTCAGCCAATGGCAACACGTAAGACAAATATCTATGATAAGACTCAGCCAATGGCAACATGTAAGACAAATATCTATGATAAGACTCAGCCAATGGCAACATGTAAGACAAATATCTATGATAAGACTCAGCCAATGGCAACACGTAAGACAAATATCTATGATAAGACTCAGCCAATGGCAACATGTAAGACAAATATCTATGATAAGACTCAGCCAATGGCAACACGTAAGACAAATATCTATGATAAGACTCAGCCAATGGCAACATGTAAGACAAATATCTATGATAAGACTCAGCCAATGGCAACATGTAAGACAAATATCTATGATAAGACTCAGCCAATGGCAACACGTAAGACAAATATCTATGATAAGACTCAGCCAATGGCAA
This sequence comes from Omphiscola glabra, assembly GCA_964017045.1. Classification (NCBI taxonomy): domain Eukaryota; kingdom Metazoa; phylum Mollusca; class Gastropoda; family Lymnaeidae; genus Omphiscola; species Omphiscola glabra. The sequence goes on from OZ024797.1 coordinate 4,207,691, forward strand.
CATGTAAGACAAATATCTATGATAAGACTCAGCCAATGGCAACATGTAAGACAAATATCTATGATAAGACTCAGCCAATGGTAACATGTAAGACAAATATCTATGATAAGACTCAGCCAATGGCAACACGTAAGACAAATATCTATGATAAGACTCAGCCAATGGCAACATGTAAGACAAATATCTATGATAAGACTCAGCCAATGGCAACATGTAAGACAAATATCTATGATAAGACTCAGCCAATGGCAACATTTAAGACAAATATCTATGATAAGACTCAGCCAATGGCAACATGTAAGACCCACAATAAAATTCCCAACAGTTGGACTTGATGGGATTCTTTAACAATTTGATTATAACGGAAGTAACTTTACGGTCTACGGACATAATAAATCTGTGTCTTGAATTGTGGACATTTCATTATTATTAAGTTATTCCAAATAAAATTTAACATGAAACTTTATGAGACTTTAATATGATAATTTTATTTGAGACTTTATGAGACTTTAATATGATAATTTTATTTGAGACTTTATGAGACTTAATATGAGACTTAAATATGACACTTTAATATTAGATTTTGTAAGACTGTAATATGAGACTTTATATGAGACTCTGCGTCTATTATTATACTTAAATATGAGACTTAAATATACTTTAATATGAGACTTTGGGTCTTTTATGAGACTTAAATATGATAATTTAATATGAGACTGTGCGTCTATTATGAAACTTTAATATGAGACTTTGAGTCTGTTTAGACTTTCATAGGAGACTTTAATCTGAAACTTTGAGTCTATTATGAGACTTAAATATGAGATTTTATGAAACATTAATAGGCTACTTATAAGCTTTTAATATGAGACTTAAATGTGCGACTTTAATATGAGATTTAATGAGACTTTAATATGAGACTTTATGAGTCCAGAAAGACCTGAGCTATAAAGAAATCAATATTGTCAAAAAGCTCGGTATGTAGCGCTAAGAAGCAATGTCCACACAGCTGGAATAAAAATTTATGACCAACGTTAATTTTTCATGCAGACGTTTTACTGCATCTATCGAATCAGAAGAGAATTTCGTTCATTATAGGAAATATATTTGTTGTTCGTCCTTCGCACGACCAGGATGCAGTACATGACCAGTAGTGTGCGTGTGTGTGTTTCACTGTGCTCTTTATGTGTTCAAATTCACAGTAGTTGTCGGAATTTTCATTGTGCCAATGTCATAACGCCTGCGGGACTCCATCTCCGGGCTTCATTTCAGATTTTGCCTTCTCTTAGACGAGTTGACATCCAAAATAAACGAGACCCCATCCATCCGGGGTGCTGGGGGATGTTTTTGCTTGTCTGTGCGTTTTCTGAGGATTGAACTACATGCCACAGGGGATGGACTCCGTTTAGACCACTCGGCCACCCTGCACAGGAAATACAGTGTGCGCTAAAAGTAACAGTGCCGAAACTGCCTCATCAGAAACGAGTGCGTGCGTTTGTCAACGGTGCGTAGCTCCAGCCGCACCGTGTTCCCTAATGCTCAGTTCAAACGATACAATTTTCTTCAAATTTCTTTTTAGCATTCGAAAAGAAATGTAAAGGAAATGTGAAGAAAATGTGAAGAAAATTTGATCGCGTGAACTAAGCATAGGGTGTCAAGAAAATTGTGAAGGGGTTGTTGTTTGAAATGGGCCTCTATACAGTAAGCTATTCAAACAGTAAGCTAGTCGCGCAGTAAGCTAGTCGCACAGTAAGCTAGTCGCACAGTAAGCTAGTCGCACAGTAAGCTAGTCACACAGTAATCTAGTCGCGCTGTAAGCTAGTCGCACAGTAAGCTAGTCGCACTTTAAGCTAGTCGCACAGTAAGCTATTCAAACAGTAAGCTAGTCGCACTTTAAGCTAGTCGCACAGTAAGCTATTCAAACAGTAAGCTAGTCGCACAGTAAGCTATTCAAACAGTAAGCTAGTCGCACAGTAAGCTAGTCGCACTTTAAGCTAGTCGCACAGTAAGCTATTCAAACAATAAGCTAGTCGCACTTTAAGCTAGTCGCACAGTAAGCTATTCAAACAGTAAGCTAGACGCACAGTAAGCTATTCAAACAGTAAGCTAGACGCACAGTAAGCTATTCAAACAGTAAGCTAGTCGCACAGTAAGCTAGTCGCACTTTAAGCTAGTCGCACAGTAAGCTAGACGCACAGTAAGCTATTCAAACAGTAAGCTAGACGCACAGTAAGCTATTCAAACAGTAAGCTAGTCGCACTTTAAGCTAGTCGCACAGTAAGCTAGACGCACAGTAAGCTATTCAAACAGTAAGCTAGTCGCACAGTGAGATATCAAGAAAATTGTGAAGGGGTTGTTGTTTGAAATGGGCCTCTATACGGAAAGGGGGTGGGGGGAGGACATGTTTGACCAGGGTCGAACGACCCTCACACAGGGGTCGCCTAACACCACCGTTAAACACATACTTACAAAGTAGCAACGAAAACAATGTTATGGTTGGGGGCTACCACCACACGAGGAACTGTATTTAAGGGTCAAGGCATTAGGAAGGTTCAGAAACACTGAATTAGGGGCTTATCCCGTTTCAGTTAATATTCCTAAAACAGGAGTGCCTGCCATTGTACGCATGCAATTCAGGTTGATTGACAGGCATTCTGACCAGGTGTCCAAACCAATTAGTTTGTTGTTGAGCCATATACTGGCTGATGGGGATGGAGGAAAACACATCATTTCGCTAATTTCCTGGTTCCGAGTGTGGTCCTTTCTTGTTTTGCCAGCACCTCGCCTTAAACTTCTCATCTCGCAGGTGACCTTAAACATCTCATCTCGCAGGTGACCTTAAACATCTTAAGGTCACCTGCGAGATGAGATGTTTAAGGTCACCTGCGAGATGAGATGTTTTAATTGATTTATTTGCTTTGTTTTTAAATTCCTTAGTGGGACAAATGTATGTACCGGTAACTAAAGATATAGGTCGTTTCAAAAGGGTTCAACTATTGGCGGTCACATCAAGTGCAATTTTGAAAGCATATGACTAGCATCTCTTGGCGTTTTGAGCATAAGCAGTGGCGTCAATATAGGGATGCAAGCAGTGGCTCAATATAGGGATGCAAGCAGTGGCGTCAATATAGGGATGCAAGGGGCGCGGACCTCACCGGTGACTTCGGGTGATACCGTCAAAAGAAAAACAAGTGGTGGGGGTGATAAAAAATGGAAAAGAAAACATTTGAAAGAGCTCGATGATCAAATCTTTTTCAACACAGGATGCCACTAGAACAGCTCGCCGCTGAAAGCAGACATGGAGGAGGTCCATGTGGAAACCTGGAGAAGGTGACACCATGAGTTTACTTTGTTACATCAACCTTAGTGATGCCACTGTGCATTAGATTAGGGCCTAAACGTCAGACAAGTTGGGCCACTAGAGACCAAAACGTGTTGTGTTTTTCTATGAAACTGGTCAGATGTACAGTTGGTCAGATGTATAGTTGGTCAGATGCATAGTTGGTCAGATGTATAGTTGGTCAGATGTATAGTTGGTCAGATGTATAGTTGGTCATATGCATAGTTGGTCAGATGTATAGTTGGTCAGATGTACAGTTGGTCAGATGCATAGTTGGTCATATGCATAGTTGGTCAGATGTATAGTTGGTCAGATGGATAGTTGGTCAGATTCATAGTTGGTCAGATTCATAGTTGGTCAGATGTATAGTTGGTCAGATGCACAGTTGGTCAGATGCATAGTTGGTCAGATGCATAGTTGGTCAGATGTATAGTTGGTCAGATGCATAGTTGGTCAGATGCATAGTTGGTCAGATGTATAGTTGGTCAGATGTACAGTTGGTCAGATGCATAGTTGGTCATATGCATAGTTGGTCAGATGTATAGTTGGTCAGATGTATAGTTGGTCAGATGTATAGTTGGTCAGATGTATAGTTGGTCATATGCATAGTTGGTCATATGCATAGTTGGTCAGATGTATAGTTGGTCAGATGTATAGTTGGTCAGATGTATAGTTGGTCAGATGTACAGTTGGTCAGATGCATAGTTGGTCATATGCATAGTTGGTCAGATGTATAGTTGGTCAGATGTACAGTTGGTCAGATGCATAGTTGGTCATATGTATAGTTGTTTAGATGCATAGTTGGTCAGATGGATAGTTGGTCAGATGCATAGTTGGTCAGATGCATAGTTGGTCAGATGCATAGTTGGTCAGATGCATAGTTGGTTAGATGGATAGTTGGTCAGATGGATAGTTGGTCAGATGCATAGTTGTTCAGATGTATAGTTGGTCAGATGCATAGTTGGTCAGATGAATAGTTGGTCAGATGCATAGTCGGTCAGATGCATAGTTGGTCAGATGGATAGTTGGTCAAATGTACAGTTGGTCAGATGTATAGTTGGTCAGATTTACAGTTGGTCAGATGCATAGTTGGTCAGATGCATAGTTGCCCAAAAGAAAATGCTTTTCGTAAAAAGGAAAACGCTTTTAATAAAATATCCTTTGTGAGCCTCCTTACCCCCCCCCCTTTTTTTCCCCCACCCAAGATGTTCGGGTCTATCATTTTAACACATTTGGGACAATTTATCGCCAGTTCGCCGACACCTGTATTAGGACCAAAAGTGCCACCTCCCCCCTTTCCAAGCATATAATTAGACTAAGACTTCAGCCTGTGCTCACACCTCCCAGCACATAATTAGACAAACATCCCAGCAAATATTTAGACAAACATCCCAGCAAATATTTAGACAAACATCCCAGCAAATATTTAGACAAACATCCCAGCCCATAATAAGACAAACATCCCAGCAAATATTTAGACAAACATCCCAGCAAATATTTAGACAAACATCCCAGCAAATATTTAGACAAACATCCCAGCAAATATTTAGACAAACATCCCAGCAAATATTTAGACAAACATCCCAGCAAATATTTAGACAAACATCCCAGAAAATATTTAGACAAACATCCCAGAAAATATTTAGACAAACATCCCAGCAAATATTTAGACAAACATCCCAGCAAATATTTAGACAAACATCCCAGCAAATATTTAGACAAACATCCCAGCCCATAATAAGACAAACATCCCAGCAAATATTTAGACAAACATCCCAGCAAATATTTAGACAAACATCCCAGCAAATATTTAGACAAACATCCCAGCAAATATTTAGACAAACATCCCAGCAAATATTTAGACAAACATCCCAGCAAATATTTAGACAAACATCCCAGAAAATATTTAGACAAACATCCCAGAAAATATTTAGACAAACATCCCAGCAAATATTTAGACAAACATCCCAGCAAATATTTAGACAACAGATTGCCATGACTTATTACATTGACAGGTGGCAGTAACGTGTGTCTGGTACCGGTACTCTAATGTGTTACAGTGACAGATAGTTGTAGTGTTTGACAGGTAGCCTTAACGTATATTGGTTGACAGCTTTAAAATGTGATAGTGAAAGGTAACCTTAATACGTTACAAGTTTCCCTAACGTATGACAGTAACACTTACAGGTAGCCCTAAAGTATGACAGTGACAGGTAGACCTAATGTGTAACACTGACAGTTAGCCCTTTACATGTGACAAGCATCCCTAACGTGTGCCAGAGACAGCTAGCCCTAACGAGTAACATTTACAGGTAGCCCTAAAGTGTGGCAGGTAGCCACTATGCTTAACATTTTACAGGTAAACCTAAAGTTTGACAGTGACAGGTAGACGTAACGTGTAACATTGACAGGTAGCCCTTAAGTGTGACAGGTAGCCCCTAAGTGTGACAGGTAGCCCTTAAATGTGACAGGTAGCCCTTAAATGTGACAGATAGCCCTTAAATGTGACAGGTAGCCTTTAAATGTGACAGGTAGCCCTTAAATGTGACAGGTAGCCCTTAAATGTGACAGGTAGCCCTAAATGTGGCAGATAGCCCTTAAATGTGACAGATAGCCCTTAAATGTGACAGGTAGCCCTTTAATGTGACAGGTAGCCCTTAAGTGTGACAAGTAGCCCTTAAATGTGACAGGTAGCCCTTAAATGTGACAGGTAGCCCTTAAATGTGACAGGTAGGTAGCCCTTAAAAGTGACAGGTAGCCCTCAACTCACCCACTCGAGCTGCCCATAAATCACCTGACGACGCGCCACATCCACATCCATTCAATAATCCAGTAAGATATTTCTGGCGGGTGATGGTATCCACACTATCCACATAAAACTCCACCACTGACCGTAGCATTGATGCTTGTCTAATAATCCACCTCATCTAATCCGGACTGTTACCATGGAAACCCAAATGAAATGCTCGAAAACTCGAGCCGAAGTTCGCGTCTGTCGCCGCCATACAACAAAGTCTCATTTTTATGTTCGCTTTTAAGAAGAACAGACGACTTACTGCGAGGCGACGTGCTGACCTGCAAAACTCTCTAGACGAAATGCATGCAAAGACACACACACGCACACACATACACAAACACACGCACGCACATAAGTAGACTCGATGGAGGTATGTTTGAGGGTGATGACGTCATCTGGATGGCTAATTGCTCGAAAGCATTGAGTCTCAAAGACGTTACAAGCAATGAGTCTCAAAGATGTTACAAGCAACGACTCTCAAAGACGTTACAAGCAATGAGTCTCAAAGATGTTGCGAGACTTTTAAACAAAAGTTTTAACTAAACAATTGACTTTTTTATATTTAAAAAACGTATCTGGATGGTTATGTTGTAAGAGGCCTAAAAAAAATGCTAATGACAAAACTACATACTAATGTTACGATACTTATTATACGATACTGTTTCGATACTAATGTTACGATATAAATGTTACGCTATTAATGTTACAATGTAAGTGTTAAGATACCAATGTTACGATATAAATGCCTCGATATTAATGTTACGATATAAATATTACGATACTTATGGTAAAATGTAAATGTTAAGATACCAATGTTAAGATACCAATGCTACGATACTAATGTTACGATACTAATGTTACGCACGCCCCTTTCTAGGCACTGTTCCTATGACGCACCAATAAAGAAGAAGCAAGCCATTAAGGATAATGACGACACTATCATTCTAACATTTATGCTATAGACATAGTTTTCGAATAGGTCATTACTATTATGACTTTTACCGCCTCAACACCCCCCTCCGCACACACACCTCCACCCCACCCTAAACCAAAAATATCATTATTCAACCAAATATCACCACTAGTGCAAAGGAGATGAGATGGCCAGTGTGACAAAGGAGATGAGATGCCCAGTGTGATAACCGCTGCGTAATGCCAAGAGAAGCTCACTTTGACAAACCCTGCAATTTGACCAAAGGATGCACATTTTGACAATGCTTGCATAGTGCCCATGACAAGCTCCACATTTTGACAATGCTTGCATAGTGCCCATGACAAGCTCCTCAGTTTGACAATGCTTGCATAGTGCCCATGACAAGCTCCACATTTTGACAATGCTTGCATAGTGCCCATGACAAGCTCCACATTTTGACAATGCTTGCATAGTGCCCATGACAAGCTCCACATTTTGACAATGCTTGCATAGTGCCCATGACAAGCTCCTCAGTTTGACAATGCTTGCATAGTGCCCATGACAAGCTCCTCAGTTTGACAATGCTTGCATAGTGCCCATGAAAAGCTCCACATTTTGACAATGCTTGCATAGTGCCCATGACAAGCTCCACATTTTGACAATGCTTGCATAGTGCCCATGACAAGCTCCTCAGTTTGACAATGCTTGCATAGTGCCCATGACAAGCTCCTCAGTTTGACAATGCTTGCATAGTGCCCATGAAAAGCTCCACATTTTGACAATGCTTGCATAGTGCCCATGACAAGCTCCTCAGTTTGACAATGCTTGCATAGTGCCCATGACAAGCTCCTCAGTTTGACAATGCTTGCATAGTGCCCATGACAAGCTCCTCAGTTTGACAATGCTTGCATAGTGCCCATGACAAGCGCCTCAGTTTGACAATGCTTGCATAGTGCCCATGACAAGCTCCTCAGTTTGACAATGCTTGCATGGTGCCCATGACAAGCTCCTCAGTTTGACAATGCTTGCATAGTGCCCATGACAAGCTCAACATAGACACGTTTCTAAGAAACCTCTCACCCCGATATGGCTTTAAGCCCATGAGACCTAGACCAAACAGCGACCCCAATATGACTAAACCCTTGAGACCTAGACCAAACAGAGACCCCAATATGACTTTAAACCCTTGAGACCTAGACCAAACAGAGACCCCAATATGACTTTAAACCCTTGAGACCTAGACCAAACAGAGACCCCAATATGACTTTAAACCCTTGAGACCTAGACCAAACAGAGACCCAAATATGACTTTAAACCCTTGAGACCTAGAAAAAACAGAGACCCCAATATGGCTTTAAACCCCTGAGACAATCAACGATTAATTTTTTCCCCGCCAAAAAAACACTGAAAGTGGAACTTTAAATACTTTGCAGACACCTCGCTAGGACGGTATAGAAGAACCACGTAATATTCAGCTGGGAAGATAAGAGAATCACATGAAATGCGGCTGGGAAGATAAGAGAATCACATGATATGCAGCTGGGAAGATAAGAGAATCACATGATATGCAGCTGGGAAGATAAGAGAATCACATGATATGCAGCTGGGATGGTAAGAGAATGACGTGACATTCAGCGGGGAAGGTAAGCGAACCACATGATATGCAGCTGGTATTGTAAGAGAATCAGATGATATTCAGCTGGGTAGGTAGTAGAACTACATTATATATCCAACATCATGTCGTCCTTTTTACTTTCGGGAACACAAGGAGACTAGCTATGTACACATGGAGAGTACAGCTATGTACACATTTACAAACAAAGAAACAATCTAATGTTTATACCATTCTTCTATAATTCTAACTAACAACGAATACCGGTATCAACTTATTTTAAGCCCACACATTAATGGTCGTACACAGCCAATCAGAATGCAGTGTAAAATTAATGGTCGTAAAGAGCCAATCAGAATGCAGTGTAAAATTAATGGTCGTAAAGAGCCAATCAGAATGCAGTATAAAATTAATGGTCTAACAGAGCCAATCAGAATGCAGTGTAAAATTAATGGTCTAACAGAGCCAATCAGAAAGAGGTGTAAAAATAATGGTCTCACTCAACCAATCAGAATGCAGTGTAAAATTCATGGCCTCACAGAGCCAATCAGAATGATGAGTCATGCCATAAGAGACACAAGAAATCCCCCATAACATAAACAGAATTCTTCTCAATGTCAGATCGTTTTGAAACTTCAGGGCTTTAAATCCAGACGGCCGCTTCAGGACTTTAAATCCAGACTGCCGCTTCAGGGCTTTAAATCCAGACGGCCGCTTTAGGGCTTTAAATCCAGACGGCCGCTGTTTTTATACATTTGTCAACAAATGCTTACACGGGACATATCACGTGACTATAATTTGACGTCTATGTAAGGAAGTCTGGAGCTCCACTGTCAAAGTCTGTCTTTGTCTGAGTGTTCATTCCCCTCTAGAAACTAATTTTAGACACACGTAAGTGCAAGACACGGGGCGAATAGAGGGATATGGCTAGATGCGTTGGTATGGATCAGAGTTGTCACACACGTTGGTATGGATCAGAGTTGTCACATAAGTTGATGTGGATCAGAGTTGTCACGAAAGTGGGTATGGACAAGAGTTGTCACATTCGTTGGTATGGTATGGAACAGAGTTGTTATGTAAGTTGGTATGGACAAGAGTTGTCAATATTGTTCTAAAAATATCTAATACTATTGACGGTGATTGTTTGCGGATAGGGGGCGGGATATTGCTAATTATAGCAAGTAGGTCAAGTGTCCAGGATGAAAGCTCGTGAGAAAAGCTGGTCATTAATTCATTAAGAGTTGGTTTCCGTTGTAAGTTGAGTATGACGTCTTGTGGCTCACTTAACATTGGATATGCATTGAACTTTGGCGCACTTCTAGGGAAATAAGGATTCTCAAACCGTCTACATTAGAAGTATTCATTAATAAGGTCACTAGTTAAATTGAAGTCCTCAATAATAAATTCACTTGTTGAAAAAAAAAGTATTCCATAAAAAAGTCAAGTTTCAGACAATTCAAAGCCAACCGTTGATTAAGTCATGCAATCCGTCAAATAGTTTGACTACGTCTGACATCCTCTATGAATAGTTTGACTACGTCTGACATCCTCTATGAATAGTTTGACTACGTCTGACATCCTCTATGAATAGTTTGACTACGTCTGACATCCTCTATGAATAGTTTGACTAATTATGGCATCCCTAGGCATAATTTGACTAAGTCTGGCATCCTTGGGAATAGTTTATCTAAGTCTGGCATCCAATTGGAATAGTTTGACTAAGTCTGACATCCCCCAGGAATCGTTTGACTAGTTTGACTAAGTCTGACATCCCCTAGGAATCGTTTGACTAGTTTGACTAAGTCTGGCATCCTCTATGAATAGTTTGACTACGTCTGACACCCCTTATGATACGTTTGTCTACGTCAGACATCCCGTATGAATAGTTTGACTAAGTCTGACATCCCTTAGGAATAGTTTGACTAAGTCTGACATCAGTCGTGTTGGCGAGACTCAGATAGAGTGAGCACAAGAAATAACCTTCCCTTGGTCACCCCTCCCTTGGTTAACCCTCCCTTGGTCACCCCTCCTTTGGTCACCCATCCCTTGGTCACCCTCCTTTGGTCACCCCTCCCTTGGTCACCCCTCCTTTGGTCACCCCTCCCTTGGTCACCCTCCTTTGGTCACCACTCCCTTGGTCACCCCTCCCTTGGTCACCCCTCCCTTGGTCACCCCTCCTTTGGTTACCCCTCCTTTGGTTACCCTCTCTTGGTCACCCCTCCCTTGGTCACCCCTCCCTTGTCACCCCTCCCTTGGTTACCCCTCCCTTGGTTACCCCTCCTTTGGTCACCCCTCCCTTGGTCACCCCTCCTTTGGTCACCCTTCCCTTGGTCACATTTTAACCTATTACTAAGAAAGAACCAATTGCTGCGCCACGGGCTATACACAAGCTGCTAAAGAAGGAGTGATCCATATTTGTATCTATTTGTATGGTGGTATCTGCAGAGTGCAGACCAATCCTAGTATTGACATTGCCGTCTACTTCCGGGCTGCTCCTTCGTCTGTATGGGCAATAACACCAGTTTTTTACCAATGCACAGATGGGATTAGCATATTAAGTGGATGGTATCAATTTATCACAAACACGTAGATGGGATTAGCATATTAAGTAGATGGGATTAGCATATTAAGTAGATGGGATTAGCATATTAAGTATATGGGATTAGCATATTAAGTAGATGGGATTAGCATATTGAGTATATGGGATTAGCATATTAAGTAGATGGGATTAGCATATTAAGTAGATGGGATTATCATATTAAGTAGATGGGATTATCATATTAAGTAGACGGGATTAGCATATTAAGTAGATGGGATTAGCATATTAAGTATATGGGATTAGCATATTAAGTAGATGGGATTATCATATTAAGTAGATGGGATTATCATATTAAGTAGATGGGATTATCATATTAAGTAGACGGGATTAGCATATTAAGTAGATGGCATTAGCATATTGAGTAGATGGGATTAACATCAGTTAAAATATCAATGAGTAGGGAGATGTCATAGTAGCGCATACCAAATAAGCAAAATAAATAATTCCGTCAGATTGAGGAAAATAATTCCGGAGACAAAGAGTTAAAACTAAGTTTTTATCACATTCTAAAACTTATTTTCCGTAAGCATGTAGGCGTAGGTATGTAACTTAAGCCAAATCATGTAAGCATTTAGCGTACGCCAAATCATGTAGGTATTTAGCTTAAGTCACATTACGACAAATCATGTAGTTATATAGCTTAAGTCAAATCCTGTAGCTTTTAGCTACATCACATTACACCAAATCATGTAGGTATTTAGCTTAAGTCACATTACGCCAAATCATGTAGTTATGTAGCTTAAGTCAAATCATGTAGGTTTTGGCTACATCACATTACGCAAAATCATGTAGGTATTTAGCTTAAGTCACATTACGCCAAATCATGTAGGTATTTAGCTTAAGTCACATTACGCACAATCATGTAGGTATGTAGCTTAAGCCAAACCCAACGCCAGCCTTAGGTAAACTTCCGCCCTGTGCGAAGCACCCGTTCGGCGCCCTCTTCCATGTCCCTGTATGGCTTCGCTCTTTTCCCGCGCCCTTTCGCTTGGTACCAACCCCAGTGTTAGTATCCACGTTAAGAATGCAACTTTCATGGTATAAAAACTCATCGTATGACAAGTGATTGCACGAAAAGTTAGCATACCGTTTCTGGACCCCGGACACGAGGTTCACACGTCACTATAATAAACTAAGAGAATTGAAATATTTACTGGGCGCCCCAGGGGCCCCTTTGGCTACGGTGCCCTGTGCGAGGGCACAGATCGCATACCCTAAAGGCCGGCGTTACCAAATCATGTAGGTATGTAGTGACAAATACGGCCAACAGGGTACTCGATTATCTGTGACAAATGTGGCCATCAGGAGGTAGGCCGCTGATAAAGGCTTCCTGCCTGTTTTGTTTCGTTCATTTTTTCAGGTTTCCTCATACGTTTTTCACTCATTTCCTTTTTTTCTATGCGAAATGGTAAGGTTGATATAACAGTTCCCACCAAATGGTAAGGTTGATATAACAGTTCCCACCAAATGGTAAGGTTGATATAACAGTTCCCACCAAATGATAAGGTTGATATAACAGTTCCCACCAAATGGTAAGGTTGATATAACAGTTCCCACCAAATGGTAAGGTTGATATAACAGTTCCCACCAAATGGTAAGGTTGATTTAACAGTTCCCACCAAATGATAAGGTTGATATAACAGTTCACGCCAAAAATATGAAACTGGATGATAAAATGTCCTGACCATACCAACTACTTACAGTCAGATAGCTTGACCTTTGGGGTCCCGTTTTGTGGTCAGATTTGTTATCCCTAAAGTTAGGACTGTCATCAGCCTTGCTGCCATCCTCCAGCTGGGACATAGGCATCTGGGCCTGATGGGCATGTTGGTTTGCTGGACCAGAAGATAGCATGCTGAAAGTAAAGCAACATCTTCATTATATTACATCATACTTAAAGTTGAAAAGCCCATAAACTTGAAGTGGGAGGGGGGGGGGGCTATCTTTGATATTTTGCTAATGTTTGATATTGCACCCAATGGTTTATGTTGTGATAATGTTTGACATTGGAATCTTATGTTTTATGTTGTACTTATGTTTGATATTGGACCCTATGTTTCATGTTGTGATAATGTTTGATATTGGACCCTATGTTTCATGTTGTGATAATGTTTGATATTGGACCCTATGTTTGATATTGGACCCATGTTTGATATTGGACCCTATGTTTCATAATGGACCCTGTGTTTGATATATTGTTAGACCAACATTAAAGTTTAGGAAGAAATTTTAAAAATTTTACACATGATAATACAAAATAATTAAATGAAAAAAGTCATAAAAAAGTTGCAATTTATAAAAAATGAAATTGTTAATTTTTACAAATGTAATAGTTGCGACATCCATGAAATGAATTAGGTTATGTAGTGCAGTCACAGATTAAAGACACTAAGTGTATGTAGTGAAGTCACAGTGTAGGTTCATAAAGTGTGTCTAGTGTAGTCACAGTGTAGGTTCATAAAGTGTGTCTAGTGTAGTCACAGTGTAGGTTCATAAAGTGTGTCTAGTGTAGTCACAGTGTAGGTTCATAAAGTGTGTCTAGTGCAGTCACAGTGTAGGTTCATAAAGTGTGTCTAGTGTAGTCACAGTGTAGATTCATTAAGTGTGTCTAGTACAACTAGTGTAGTCACAGTGTAGGTTCATTAAGTGTGTCTAGTGTAGTCACAGTGTAGGTTCATTAAGTGTGTCTAGTGTAGTCACAGTGTAGGTTCATTAAGTGTGTCTAGTGTAGTCACAGCGTAGGTTCATTAAGTGTGTCTAGTGTAGTCACAGTGTAGGTTCATTAAGTGTGTCTAGTGTAGTCACAGTGTAGGTTCATTAAGTGTGTCTAGTGTAGTCACAGTGTAGGTTCATTAAGTGTGTCTAGTGTAGTCACAGTGTAGGTTCATTAAGTGTGTCTAGTGTAGTCACAGTGTAGGTTCATTAAGTGTGTCTAGTACAACTAGTGTAGTCACAGTGTAGGTTCATTAAGTGTGTCTAGTGTAGTCACAGTGTAGGTTCATTAAGTGTGTCTAGTGTAGTCACAGTGTAGATTCATTAAGTGTGTCTAGTACAACTAGTGTAGTCACAGTGTAGGTTCATTAAGTGTGTCTAGTGTAGTCACAGTGTAGGTTCATTAAGTGTGTCTAGTATAGTCACAGTGTAGGTTCATTAAGTGTGTCTAGTGTAGTCACAGTGTAAATTCATTAAGTGTGTCTAGTATAGTCAAAGTGTAGGTTCATTAAGTGTGTCTAGTGTAGTCACAGTGTAGGTTCATTAAGTGTGTCTAGTGTAGTCACAGTGTAGGTTCATTAAGTGTGTCTAGTGTAGTCAAAGTGTAGGTTCATTAAGTGTGTATAGTGTAGTCACAGTGTAGGTTCATTAAGTGTGTCTAGTGTAGTCAAAGTGTAGGTTCATTAAGTGTGTCTAGTGTAGTCAAAGTGTATGGACGATAAGATTCGAGCAAATCACTGTAAATAATCATTAAATTACAAAAAAATGTGGTAATAATAATTTACAAATTTACATTTTACAACAACAACAAAAAAAACAACTCAAAATATCTGATGTTCTCAAGCGGCTCTTGGCGTATTTTCAGGTGATCCCTGAGGGCGTCATGACCGACAGGTTGAGAACTACTGTTTTAAAATTAAGCCAATAAACACAATGTTTATCGCGTGCTGTCTTCTCGTCATAGGAGCGGAGACCAAAGTTTGAGACAGTGCTCAATTGCACCCCTCCCTGACCCCCCCCCGTCCTGACGCCCCACCCCGTCGTGACCCCCCACCTCCATGTCGTGACCCCCACCCCTGTTCTGACCCCCACCCCCACCGTGACCCCACCACCGTCCTGACACCTCCCCCCTCCCCATGCACAGCCCTGAGGTCGTAACATGCTAAGTTCCAGTTTTGAATCTTATGTAATTGTTGCGTAGTTTTTGTGTTAGAGTGTTTGTATTTTAAATTAAGAATTTTGATATTATCATTAATTACATCTGAATATGAACGCTGATAACTTTAAGTTCATAAATCGATAATATTTTAATTAACCGAAATCAATCATTTTCATAGTTACAGTTACAAGTTACGTTTTCTATTCTATTATCATAGTTACTTCCTCTATTTTTTATCATAGTTACTTACTCTATTCTATTATCATAGTTAATTACTCTAATCTATTGTCATAGCTACTTCCTCTATTCTATTCTATTGTCATAGTTACTTACTCTATTCTATTGTCATAGTTACTAACTCTATAGACTATAGACTATAGAGTTATACTATTCTAAATGTAATGTTCTAAAATAAATAATGATAACTTTAACGTTTGATGCATCTTCTATTCTAACTTTATGACCAATGCTTATAATAATAATGACAATACCATGGACCATAAGTAATGACATGAATCATTTTAAATTATAGGCCTAATAATTATTATTTTTTCTTTCAAAGTAAAAAGTTGTTTTTTTACGTTAGTTCCCACCTCAAACACCGTTATCCAAACAATCGTGAAATCATACTTTCAAATGAAGGCCTAATTAAATTCCTAATTACTTGAAAGTGGTATGTTCAAATAAAAGCCTAATTACTTGTAATTCATATGTCGTAATAATGTATGTTTAAAGATAGGCCTAATTACGTACAATTTGAATATTCAAATATAGGCCTAATTACGGGAGCGTACTGAAAGACGCCATTACTACGACAAGTTTGGGTGTCTACCTCTGCCCTACAGCACACAACGCGACCTGTGGTGACAGTCATAACACACTGGCCGGACTGACGATTAATACAAACTAAATAACTTACATGGGTCATTGGGTCACAGACGTCAGTCTATTTATAGAATATAATCCTTTGAAATCAAACAGTTGTCCTATCTATTGTGTGACTGAAGCAGAAAATAAACACAACTAACTACCGTTCAGAAAGAAAGATAAGTTAATCACCCTTTTAACACACCTTGCGAATACTAACACACATTGATGTGACATTGCTGCTGGCGATTAGCGGGCCACAACAAACTCGCGTGTATGAACTTCGTGACCCTAGCGGCTGCAAGGAGTGGAAGGGCCAAAATTTGCGGGGGTGGAGATTTCTGCAAAGTCTGCTTTTTACAAAATAAAATTAATAATCTTTTACAGTTTTCATCAATAATTAATCATCACTTCACACATTGGCTTTTATTTGTTTCAATTTTCTATCAACTAACAGTTCATTTTTGTTATAAAGTAATCAAAAGTACCAGTTTCTACTAAAATTATCAAACTTTGTCATATATATATATAGATATATCAAGGGAAATAAATGTAAAATGGTTTCTATTCTCTAAGACAACTAACCCCTCTCCCTTACCAATGACATTACAGTGGTACCTCGAAATACGAATTTAATTCGTTCCATAATCTTGCTCGTACGTCGATTTGCTCGTATCTCAAAGCAATTTTCCCCATTGAAATTAATAGAAATGCCATTAATCCGTTCCAGCCTCCCAAATGCCACCCCAGTTATTTTTGTTACGTGTTTTTGAATAAGAAAAATGTATTTATAGATGACAAATATTGTATAAAAACATAGAAAAGAGAATGCAAAGAAATATCAACCCCATACTGTACCATTGATCAGCGTGAGTGAAGGGGTGCAGAAATTTACGGAGCTAAAGACAGTCGGGCAAATTCAAAATGCAGGAGTGCATTTAGGCGCATACTTGAATTTGTTGTTTCTTTCAGACAATTTTGATGTTGCATTTCAAATTTTCGGTTGGGGAGTGTCAAAACTAGCCATAATAATGATTAAAGACATCTTAAATTCCGCACCAGTGTGATGTAACCTATATTCATTCTAGTTGTGTCACCCATGAGGGTAAGCTTTTGCCCTAGTTTAATATCGCCTATTACAGCGGTCGGCAAACTCATTAGTCAAAAGAGCCTAAAATCATCAGCAGGACGATTAAAAAAAATTGAGAGACATATTACTTTTTAAGAACTTGTCAAGAACTATGTTTTTCGGATTCAAAACCCATTTGTGGTCGACTGGCCGAGCCGCACTCAGGTCGCTAAAGAGCCGCACGCGGCTCGCAAGCCGTGGTTTGCATACCACTGTCCTATTAAATCTTCATAGTCCATTGAAAATGTTTGATAAATTAAAATTACAAGAATTCATTTTTATAACATATTTGAATATAGTTTTGCAACATTCTACACCTAATTGGAGAGCAACGGAAGAGATACCAGTTTAAAAATGTAGGTGTCACTTAACTTAGAACCATCGTGTGCACCCAGCAACCCTTACGATGCTGGGTGCTTCGGATATTTTAGGGGTTTAAAGATGGGATGAGGATATTTATTAATTATCATCTTTCAATGCAGATTGCAGGAAAAGAAGGGGGCAAAACTGAAAAGTGTTTGACCTGCTTGTGTACGGCAAAAAAATGTATCTTACTTATAATAGTAATATGGCTTTTATTTCATTTGTACATTATTTTGTATCTACTTAAATAATAAATGAATTTTCAACAAAAGACATTATATATTTATTATTGTGTGATTTTATTTAAGGGAAAGCGTATGCAAATGAAGTATATATTTCTAAACATTCAGTTGATTGAAATGTTTATTTCAAAATACTATAACATTTTTCAGATATATTAAGAATTGCCTATTAGATATACTTACGTGTGGCGTAAAAAATATAGGCTATGCATTTTTTAACCTCTGTTAAAATGTTATGCAGGAAACATTGTTACGAAAGTAGCACATTAATTTAAAAGAAAATACAAACGCTTTCGATACAATAATTGATGAAATATGCACCATTTGTATGCGCACGTTAAATTCTTAATTTTTAAAAAAATTATCTCATTTTTAAAGCTTCCGTTTAATACAAATTTACACACATGAAATCGATTAAATATATTAATTTTTTAAAGTCTAATGCTATTATACAAATACAATTTACAATTAGCACCCATCCTTACTTTAAAAGTAATGATTTTTACGATTAAATATAATTTGAAAATAGATTGTGCATGATTGAGACTTAGCAAGAACTTGTTATAATTTTTTTATACCTTTTTATTGAAGTAAAGGTAATTAAATACAGTACTGTTGTATTAAAATCTTAGTATGCGAACGGTCAGTACGATATTAGTAATCGAAAACTGTAAGCCTTTACATAATGTATAATTTACAAGCTTGGCTTTATGTATGGATCGTAAATATATCTAACGTAGCGATATTTCATAGATTCCACTAATTGTAATTTAATGTAATCGGTTAAAGGCACCAGACACTATTCTTTTAAAATTAAAAAAAAGACAATGTAGTAGTTTTTAATTTAAAAAGAAAATATATAATCGTTATTTTTTTGTCCACATTTTGCTCCCGGGGGCACTTGACTTTCCCCGGGGGGGGGGGGGCAGTGCCCCCAAGGGGAGATGGCTGAAAGAAACCCTGGATCCTTACCCCCCCCCCCGCATCGTGTGGCATTCCCGTATTTTTGTTCGTTCTGGCAAGTCACCAATGTCACGTCATGACAGCAAGGTCTAAAGACTTCTAGTTTTAACATTATAAACTAGGTAATTGGTGTCTGAGGGCCATAGCACTAATGTCATGGCCACAAGTATAATGTCATGGCCACAAGTATAATGTCATGGCCACAAGTATAATGTCATGGTCACAAGTATAATGTCATGGCCACAATTATAATGTCATGGCCACAAGTATAATGTCATGGCCACAAGTATAATGTCATGGTCACAAGTATAATGTCATGGCCACAAGTATAATGTCATGGCCACAAGTATAATGTCATGGAAACACGTATAATGTCAGTGTTATCAGTATAATGTCAGTGTGACAAATTATAAACAGACGTGAGAGTGGCAGAGAACCTTTAGAATGAAATTCAAATGTAGGGGAGAGAATTGTGTCCATCGTAAGGATATATTACAGTAATAATTGGTAAAATCTATATATATATATAAATGAATATATGTCTGTATGTCTCATATGCGCTCCCACACCATTCATGCGATTGCAATAAAACTTATTTAGTAGTTGGTCACCTACCCGGGCATTTAACTGAGTCATTACAAAACTTTTCAAATATTTAGTTTTCGGCCGTGACCCCTTAATTCGGTTTTTTTCTTATACGAGCTTTATAAAAAATACTTCCGTCTGCGCTCCTACACCATTTATCCGAATGCGCTTAATCTTTTACGAAATGTTTCAAGCACGCACACAAAGGTTTGGAAATAATTATAACCGTTTTAAAATATTCCGTTTTGAGCCAAGGGCCCCATGTTCGTTTTTTCTTATATGAGCTATATAAATATAATTTCAAACCATATGCGCTCCTAAACCATTCAAGCGATTGCAACAAAACTTTGATTGTTTTTTGTCCATAAGCTTGCAAATTTCACAAATTTATTAGAACACTTTTAAAGTATTCCGTTTTTTGCCGTTGGCCCCAAAATCGTTTTTTTCTTATATGAGCTTTGTAAAATACAAATGTCGTCTGCGCTCCTACACCATTTATTCGAATACGCTAAAACGTTGGTGAAATGTTGCGAGCATGCCCGCAAAGGTTTCCAAAACATTACAACCGTTTTAATATATTCCGTATTGAGCCACGGGCCCCATGTTCGTTTTTTTCTTATATGCGCTATATAAATATAATTTCAAAACGTATGCGTTCCTACACCATGCATGCGATTGCAACAAAACCTTTTTGAGTTGTTGTCCATAAGCTTGCGCATTTTATTTAGTCATTACAACACTTTTAAAATATTCCGTTTTTGGCCGTTGGCCCCAAAATGTTTTTTTTTACTTATAAGAGCTTTCTAAAAAATAATTTTCGTATGCGCTCCTATACCATTCATCTGAATGCGATAAAACTTTAGTAAGATGTTTTGCGCACGCTCGAATAGGTTTTTGAATTATTACAATCGTTTAAAAATATTCCGTTTTGAGCCAGGGGCCCTATGTTCTATTTTACCTATGTGATCTATACAAATATAATTTCAAACGGAGCTAATGCATGAATGGATAGATTTTTAATCATATACAAAAAGCAACATTAAACTGTGCGCGTGACATAATAAGTAGGTTTCTGAAGTAATACAATAATTCTACAATATTCCGTTTGTGGCCGGGGCGCTACACGCGTTTGCCACCCTTTTATTGTTTTTATAATTATCGTATGTATTCCTATACCATTCATCCGATTGCGATAAAACTTTGGTGAATTGATATGCGCACTCCAGCAAATGTTTCTAAATTAGAACAACGTTTTATAATATTCCTTTTAGGCCAGTGGCCCTAAATTCGTTTTTTTTTTCTGATAAGAGCTTTATAACTATAATGTCATACAGAGCTATTCCATAAATGGATTGAATTTAATCAAATACAAAGAGTGATATTTCAATTTGTATGTTACGTAGTAAGTAGGTTCTAGATTAGTTCCACCATTGTTCAATATTCCGTTTTTGGGTTGGTAGTATCAGTGTATTGGTGCTATAGAAATATAATTTCCGTTTGCGTCCCTCTACCATTCATCCCATTACGATAAGAAGTTGGCGAGTTGTTGTGAGCATGCCCGCAAAGGTTTCTAATTTATTACAACCATTTCACAATATTCCGTTTGGGGTCGGTGGCCCCAATTTCCATTTTTTCTTAATTGAACTATAAAAATATAATTTCAAACAGAGCTATTTCATGGGTGAATGAAATTGAATCAAATACAAATAATGACATGTCAGTTTCTGTGTTACATAATAAGTAGGTTTCTGAATTAATGCAACAATTTTACAATATATCATTTGGGCCGGGGGCCTTAAATTCGTTTTATTTTCTTAAATGAGCTTCATCAATATAATTTCAAACAGAGCCATCAAAACAACCACCCTTGAACAAATGACAACAGACAGCCATTTTGTAGTAAGAGAAGAGAAAACACATTGTTGCACGTTAAGTGTAGAGAGTATTTTTGTTGTTTGTATAAATAAGCTTGAATTTTGTGACGTATGTTAGAATTGGATATGATGTTGTAAGCGTGTTATGGTTTTGAATGGGAATGTTTGAGTAATTCTATAATAGAGTGTGAGAATTTCGGAGCTGTTTTGTTTTATGAAAAGACATTTGACATGAATGATGAATCGATGGTTTCTTAAGTAATTAAATTATCTCATAGACAACGAAGGTTTTAAACTATAATAACATCTAGATTTTAACGCTGGAATTTATGATTTATAAAGTAATGTGCCACCTATACAACCGGAATTATACTGCCAACAATTCATTGTACTTCCTAACATGTGAAAACTATTAACCTTGAAAATATCGTAAGTTAATTGAATCAAATACAAACAGCGATATTTCATTTTGTGTGTGACGTAACACGTGGTGTTAAATGTGAAATTACCATTGCCTATCGACATCTAATAACAGATATCACATGCATTTGTAATATTCGTCTCAAAGCAATATTTTTGCTGTGAAATCAATGATGCCGCCCAACGAAAAGCTATTGGTTTTTCCACACCTCAAGCGCGAAAGAAAAAGGCATCACGAGCTTCGGAAACAGTTGAGTAACGGAAAGAAAGACTGGAAACAGAACGAGTACGCAATGCTCGATCCAGACGAACACTGAACGTTGAATTAAATATTAGTGCATTCCATTACAATGCTAATTATGATTACAGTCTTCATCCAAGCGTAGTTATAGGAAAAATGGATAAATTATGCGTGTATTGCAGTGCCCTCACATTTAAGAATGAAACTGGGAATTTGCTGCGATTGACTTGCCAGGCATCCTGTCGCACGTTTTAATACTCAAAATTGGCGTGCCTATCATTCTTTTACGAAACATAAATCCACCACGACTTTGTAACGGCACCAAGCTTTCAGTGAAAAACATGATGAACAATATCATCGAAGCAACTATTTTAAAATGGAAAATTTAAAGGAAAAGATGTACTGCTGCCACGCATCCCAATGATTCCAACAGATATGCCATTTAAATTCAAACGTCTGCAGTTTTCGGTGCGACTCGCATCTGCAATGACCATCAACAAAGCACAGGGACAATTGCTACAAGTGTGTGGACTAAATTTTGAAAAAAATTGCTTCTCCCATGAACAGCTGTATGTGGCCTGCTCTCGCGTCGGAAACCCTTCCGATTTATTCGTGTATGCACCAGACGGAAAAACAAAAAAACATTGTGTATTTAAAAGCACTTCAAGAAACATAATTAAAACGCAAAATGCTTTCTTTCTTGAGTGGCATTGCAACGCATGCCGGGTACCCTCTAGTGAACAATAAAGTTGAACACTAAACAATAAAGTTGATCACTAAACAATAAAGTTGAACGCTGAACAATAAAGTTGATCACTAAACAATAAAGTTGAACACTGAACAATAAAGCTGAACACTGAACAATAAAGTTGAACACTGAACAATAAAGTTGAACACTAAACAATAAAGTTGATCCCTAAACAATAAAGTTGAACGCTGAACAATAAAGTTGATCACTAAACAATAAAGTTGAACACTGAACAATAAAGTTGATCACTAAACAATAAAGTTGGTCACTAAACAATAAATATGAACCCTGAACAATAAATTGTTGATGGATAACATCGACAAAATAATAGATGAGTAAACAATGTTAACTATTGTCACATTAAAGCATTTTTAACAGCAGCATTCGGAGGTCTTTCTTTTATTTTTTCCCCATTTTGTCCCTGTAGATTTACCTCAGGGAGACTGTTTCTTTCATTGAAATACGGTACTGCTATAGGGATGATATTCCTCTAGAACAGCGGTTCTCAACCTGTGGGTCTCGACTCCTTTGGGTATCGAACGACCCTTTCACAGGGGTCGCCTAAGAACATTGGAACACACATAAACTCTACAGTTATGATGTAGCAAGGAAAATAATTTTGTGGCCCGGGGGGGGGGGGGGGCGCGCCACAACATTAGGAACTGTATTAAAGGGTCACGGTATTAGAAAGCTTGAGAACCACTGCTCTGGAATGTGTGTATCTGCGTAGTTGTTAATTGTTCATGTATTTAAAATGATACACATCCATAATGACATTGCATGAGCATTTTGATGGTGATTAAATGAATATTTTGTTGTCCATTACATGAAGATTTTGATGGTCATCACAATGGTTACAATTGTTATGTTG
The DNA here is from genome assembly GCA_964017045.1 of Omphiscola glabra. Taxonomy (NCBI): domain Eukaryota; kingdom Metazoa; phylum Mollusca; class Gastropoda; family Lymnaeidae; genus Omphiscola; species Omphiscola glabra. Next base: position 4,231,123 of record OZ024797.1, read on the forward strand.
AGAGGTGGATTTGAGTTTAAAATACAGACTAAGGAAACTAAGAATCGGTCTGAAAGGACTGCGAGTGTATCGTGATGAAACTCGTTAATGTTGTTTATTACCTGTAGCCATCGGAAACAACGGGTAATGTTGTATGTTGCCTGTAACAATCGGAAACAATGGGTAATGTTGTATGTTACTTGTAACAATCGGAAACAATGGGTAAAGTTAATTGTTTATTACCTGTAACAATAGGAAACAATGGTTAATGTTGTATGTTACCTGTAACCACCTGAAACAATGGGTAATGTTGTATGTTACCTGTAACCACCTGAAACAATGTGTAATGTTGTATGTTACCTGTAACCACCTGAAACAATGGGTAATGTTGTATGTTACCTGTAGCCATCTGAAACAATGGGTAATGTTGTATGTTACCTGTAACCACCTGAAACAATGGGTAATGTTGTATGTTACCTGTAGCCATCTGAAACAATGGGTAATGTTGTATGTTACCTGTAACCACCTGAAACAATGGGTAATGTTGTATGTTACCTGTAGCCATCTGAAACAATGGGTAATGTTGTTACAAAAGTTATTCGAATGTTGAGGACGAGACGGACAGGAAGGAACCTGCTGTCATTGCAACTTATTGCCAACAAGAAGGAACCTGCTGTCATTGCAACTTATTGCCAACAAGAAGGAACCTGCTGTCATTGAAACTTATCCTGCTGTCATTGCAACTTATTGCCAACATGAAGGAACCTGCTGTCATTGCAACTTATCCTGCTGTCATTGCAACTTATTGCCAACATGCCCTCATCTGCCCGCATCTGCCCTCATCTGTACTCATCTGCCCTCATCTGCCCTCATCTGGCCTCATCTGTCATCATCTGTCCTCAGCTGTCCTCTTCTGTCCTCATCTGTCAACATCTGTCCTCATCTGTCCTCATCTGTCCTCATCTGTCCTCATCCCTCCTCATCTCTCCTCATCTCTACTCATGTCTCCTCATCTGTCCTCTACTTTCATCAACTGTCCTCATCTGTCCCCATCTGTCCTCATCTCACCTCATCTCTCCTCATCTATCCTCATCTGTCCTCATCTGACCTCATCTCTCCTCATCTGTCCTCATCTGTCCTCATCTGTCCTCATCTCTCCTCATCTCTCCTCATCTCACATCAACTCTCCTCATCTCTCCTCATCTCTCCTCATCTGTCCTTATCTGTCCACTTCTTTCCTCATCTGTCCTCATCTGTCCTCTTCTTTCCTCATTGGTCGTCATCTCTATTCATCTGTCCTCATCTCTCCTCATCTCTCATCACCTGTCCTCATCGGTCCTAATCTCTCCTCATCTCTCCTCATCTTTCCTAGTCTGTCCTCGTCTGTCCTCATATGTCTCATCTGTCCTCATCTGTCCTCATCTGTCCTCGTCTCTCTTCATCTATCCTCATCTCTCCTCGTCTGTCCTCATTTCTCCTCATCTCTCCTCATCTGTACTCGTCTCTCCTCATGTGTCCTCATGTGTCCTCATCTCTCATTATCTCTCCTCATCTGTCCTCATCTGTCCTCATCTCTCCTCGTCTGTCCTCTTTTCTCTTCATCTCTCCTCATCTGTAATCATCTGTCCTCATTTCTCTCCATCTCTCCTCATCTGTAATCATCTGTCCTCATCTGTCCTCATCTCTCCTCGTCTGTCATCATTTCTCCTCATCTCTCCTCATCTGTAATCATCTGTCCTCATTTCTCCTCATTTCTCCTCATCTCTCCTCATCTGTCCTCATCTCTCCTAGTCTGTCCTCAATTCTCCTCATCTCTCCTCATCTGTAATCATCTGTCCTCATTTCTTTTCATCTCTTCTTATCTCTCCTCATTGGTAATCATCTGTCCTCATCTCTACTCATCTGTCCTCATCTGTACTCATCTCTCCTCATCTGTCCTCATCTCTCCTCATGTGTCCTCATCTGTCCTCGTCTCTCCTCATGTGACCTCATCTCTCCTCATCTGTCCTCATCACTCCTAATCTGTCCACATTTATCCTCATCTGTCCTCCTCTGTCATCATCTCTCCTCATTTGTCCTCATCTCTCCTCGTCTGTCCTCATCTGTCCACATTTATCCTCATCTGTACTCATCTGTCCTAATCTCTCCTCATTTGTCCTCATCTCTCCTCGTCTGTCCTCATCTGTCTTCATCTCTCCTCATCTGTCCTCATCTGTCCTCATCTGTCCTCATCTGTCCTCATCTATCCTCATCTCTTCTCGTCTGTCCTCATCTCTCCCCATCTGTCCGCATCTCTCCTCGTCTATCCTCATCTGTCCTCTTCTTTCCTCATCTGTCCTCATCTCTCCTCGTCTATCCTCATCTGTCCTCTTCTTTCCTCATCTGTCCTCATCTCTCCTCGTCTGTCCTCATCTGTCATCTTCTTTCCTAATCTGTCCTCATCTCTCCACGTCTGTCCTCATCTGTCCTCATCTGTCCTCATCTGTCCTCATCTGTCCTCATCTCTCCTCATCTGTCCTCATCTCTCCTCGTCTGTCCTCATCTCTCCTCATCTCTACTCATCTCTCCTCATCTGTCCTCATCTGTCCTCATTTCTCCTCATCTCTTCTCATTGCTCCTCATCTCTCGTTATCTCTCCTATTCTTTCCTCGTCTCTCCTCATCTCTCCTGATCTGTCCATATCTCTCCACATCTGTCCTCATATCTCTTAATCTCTCCTTATCTGTCCTTATCTCTCCTCATCTCTCCTCATCTGTCCTCATCTCTCCTCATCTTTCCTCATCACTCCTCATCTGTCCTCATCTGTCCACATCTATCTTCATCTCTCCTCATCTCTCCTCATCTGTTCTCATCTGTCCTCATCTCTTCTCATTTCTCCTCATCTCTCATTATCTCTCCTCATTTGTCCTCATCTGTCCTCTTCTTTCCTCATCGCTCCTCATCTCTCCTCATCTGTCCATATCTCTCCTCATCTGTCCTCATCTGTCCTCGTCTCTCCTCATGTGTCCTCATCTCTCATCATCTCTTCTCATTTCTCCTCATCTCTCATTATCTCTCCTCATCTCTACTCATGTCTCCTCATCTGTCCTCTACTGTCATCAACTGTCCTCATCTGTCCCCATCTGTCCTAATCTCACCTCATCTCTCCTCATCTGTCCTCATCTGACCTCATCTCTCCTCATCTGTCCTCATCTGTCCTCATCTATCCTCATTTGTCCTCATCTCTCCTCATCTCACATCAACTCTCCTCATCTCTCCTCATCTCACCTCATCTGTCCTCATCACTCCTAATCTGTCCACATTTATCCTCATCTGTCCTCATCTGTCCTCATCTCTCCTCATTTGTCCTCATCTCTCCTCGTCTGTCCTCATCTGTCCACATTTATCCTCATCTGTCCTCATCTGTCCTCATCTCTCCTCATTTGTCCTCATCTCTCCTCGTCTGTCCTCATCTGTCGTCATCTCTCCTCATCTCTCCTCATCTGTCCTCATCTGTCCTCATCTGTCCTCATCTATCCTCATCTCTTCTCGTCTGTCCTCATCTCTCCCCATCTGTCCTCATCTCTCCTCGTCTATCCTCATCTGTCCTCTTCTTTCCTCATCTGTCCTCATCTCTCCTCGTCTCTCCTCATCTGTCCTCTTCTTTCCTCATCTGTCCTCATCTCTCCTCGTCTGTCCTCATCTGTCCTCATCTGTCCTCATCTGTCCTCATCTGTCCTCATCTCTACTCTTCTGTCCTCATCTCTCCTCGTCTGTCCTCATCTCTCCTCATCTCTCCTCATCTCTCCTCATCTGTCCTCATCTGTCCTCATTTCTCCTCATCTCTTCATATTGCTCCTCATCTCTCGTTATCTCTCCTATTCTTTCCTCGTCTCTCCTCATCTCTCATGATCTGTCCATATCTCTCCTCATCTGTACTCATATCTCTTAATCTCTCCTTATCTGTCCTTATCTCTCCTCATCTCTCCTCATCTGTCCTCATCTCTACTCATCTTTCCTCATCACTCCTCATCTGTCCTCATCTGTCCACATCTATCCTCATCTCTCCTCATCTCTCCTCATCTGTCCTCATTTCTCCTCATCTCTCCTCATCTGTAATCATCTGTCCTCATTTCTTTTCATCTCTTCTTATCTCTCCTCATTGGTAATCATCTGTCCTCATCTCTACTCATCTGTCCTCATCTGTACTCATCTCTCCTCATCTGTCCTCATCTCTCCTCATGTGTCCTCATCTGTCCTCGTCTCTCCTCATGTGACCTCATCTCTCCTCATCTGTCCTCATCACTCCTAATCTGTCCACATTTATCCTCATCTGTCCTCCTCTGTCCTCATCTCTCCTCATTTGTCCTCATCTCTCCTCGTCTGTCCTCATCAGTCCACATTTATCCTCATCTGTCCTCATCTCTCCTCATTTGTCCTCATCTCTCCTCGTCTGTCCTCATCTGTCTTCATCTCTCCTCATCTGTCCTCATCTGTCCTCATCTGTCCTCATCTGTCCTCATCTATCCTCATCTCTTCTCGTCTGTCCTCATCTCTCCCCATCTGTCCGCATCTCTCCTCGTCTATCCTCATCTGTCCTCTTCTTTCCTCATCTGTCCTCATCTCTCCTCGTCTATCCTCATCTGTCCTCTTCTTTCCTCATCTGTCCTCATCTCTCCTCGTCTGTCCTCATCTGTCATCTTCTTTCCTAATCTGTCCTCATGTCTCCACGTCTGTCCTCATCTGTCCTCATCTGTCCTCATCTGTCATCATCTCTCCTCATCTGTCCTCATCTCTCCTCGTCTGTCCTCATCTCTCCTCATCTCTACTCATCTCTCCTCATCTGTCCTCATCTGTCCTCATTTCTCCTCATCTCTTCTCATTGCTCCTCATCTCTCGTTATCTCTCCTATTCTTTCCTCGTCTCTCCTCATCTCTCCTGATCTGTCCATATCTCTCCTCATCTGTCCTCATATCTCTTAATCTCTCCTTATCTGTCCTTATCTCTCCTCATCTCTCCTAATCTGTCCTCATCTCTCCTCATCTTTCCTCATCACTCCTCATCTGTCCTCATCTGTCCACATCTATCTTCATCTCTCCTCATCTCTCCTCATCTGTTCTCATCTGTCCTCATCTCTTCTCATTTCTCCTCATCTCTCATTATCTCTCCTCATTTGTCCTCATCTGTCCTCTTCTTTCCTCATCGCTCCTCATCTCTCCTCATCTGTCCATATCTCTCCTCATCTGTCCTCATCTGTCCTCGTCTCTCCTCATGTGTCCTCATCTCTCATCATCTCTTCTCATTTCTCCTCATCTCTCATTATCTCTCCTCATCTCTACTCATGTCTCCTCATCTGTCCTCTACTGTCATCAACTGTCCTCATCTGTCCCCATCTGTCCTAATCTCACCTCATCTCTCCTCATCTATCCTCATCTGTCCTCATCTGACCTCATCTCTCTTCATCTGTCCTCATCTGTCCTCATCTATCCTCATTTGTCCTCATCTCTCCTCATCTCACATCAACTCTCATCATCTCTCCTCATCTGTCCTCATCACTCCTAATCTGTCCACATTTATCCTCATCTGTCCTCATCTGTCCTCATCTCTCCTCGTCTGTCCTCATCTGTCCACATTTATCCTCATCTGTCCTCATCTGTCCTTATCTCTCCTCATTTGTCCTCATCTCTCCTCGTCTGTCCTCATCTGTCGTCATCTCTCCTCATCTCTCCTCATCTGTCCTCATCTGTCCTCATCTGTCCTCATCTATCCTCATCTCTTCTCGTCTGTCCTCATCTCTCCCCATCTGTCCTCATCTCTCCTCGTCTATCCTCATCTGTCCTTGTATTTCCTCATCTGTCCTCATCTCTTCTCGTCTCTCCTCATCTGTCCTCTTCTTTCCTCATCTGTCCTCATCTCTCCTCGTCTGTCCTCATCTGTCCTCATCTGTCCTCATCTGTCCTCATCTGTCCTCATCTCTACTCTTCTGTCCTCATCTCTCCTCGTCTGTCCTCATCTCTCCTCATCTCTACTCATCTCTCCTCATCTGTCCTCATCTGTCCTCATTTCTCCTCATCTCTTCATATTGCTCCTCATCTCTCGTTATCTCTCCTATTCTTTACTCGTCTCTCCTTATCTCTCCTGATCTGTCCATATCTCTCCTCATCTGTCATATCTCTTAATCTCTCCTTATCTGTCCTTATCTCTCCTCATCTCTCCTCATCTGTCCTCATCTCTCCTCATCTTTCCTCATCACTCCTCATCTGTCCTCATCTGTCCACATCTATCCTCATCTCTCCTCATCTCTCCTCATCTGTCCTCATCTCTTCTCATTTCTCCTCATCTCTCATTATCTCTCCTCATCTGTCCTCATCTGTCCTCTTCTTTCCTCATCGCTCCTCATCTCTCCTCATCTGTCCATATCTCTCCTCATCTGTCCTCATCTGTCCTCATCTGTCCTCGTCTCTCCTCATGTGTCCTCATCTCTCATCATATCTTCTCATTTCTCCTCATCTCTCATTATCTCTCCTCATCTCTACTCATGTCTCATCATCTGTCCTCTACTGTCATCAACTGTCCTCATCCGTCCCCATCTGTCCTCATCTCACCTCATCTCTCCTCATCTATCCTCATCTGTCCTCATCTGACCTCATCTCTCCTCATCTGTCCTCATCTGTCCTCATCTGTCCTCATTTGTCCTCATCTCTCCTCATCTCACATCAACACTCCTCATCTCTCCTCATCTCTCCTCGTCTGTCCTCATCTGTCCTCATCTGTCCTCATCTTTCCTCATCTCTTCTCATTTCTCCTAATCTCTCCTCATCTCCCCTCATCTCTCATCATCTCTCCTCATATGTCCTCATCTCTCCTCATCTGTCCTCATCTCTCCTCATGTGTCAAAATCTCTTCCCATCTGTCCTCATCTAACCTCATCTCTCCTCATCTGTCCTCATCTGTCCTCATCTCTCCTCGTCTGTCCTCATCTGTCTTCATCTCTCCTCATCTATCCTCACCTGTCCATATCTCTCCTCATCTCTCATCATCTGTCCTCATCTGTCCTCATCTGTCCTTATCTCTCCTTATCTCTCCTCATCTGTCCTTATCTCTCCTCGTCTGTCCTCATCTCTCCTCATCTCTCCTTATCTCTCATCGTCTCTCCTCATCTGTCCTCATCTCTACTCATCTCTCCTCATCTGCCCTCATCTCTCCTCGTCTGTCCTCATTTCTCCTCATTTCTCCTCATCTATCCTTATCTCTCATCTGTCCTCATCTGTCCTCTTCTTTCCTCATCGCTCCTCATCTCTCCTCATCTGTCCATATCTCTCCTCATCTGTCCTCATCTGTCCACATTTATCCTCATCTGTCCTCATCTGTCCTTATCTCTCCTCATTTGTCCTCATCTCTCCTCGTCTGTCCTCATCTGTCGTCATCTCTCCTCATCTCTCCTCATCTGTCCTCATCTGTCCTCATCTATCCTCATCTCTTCTCGTCTGTCCTAACTCTCCCCATCTGTCCTCATCTCTCCTCGTCTATCCTCATCTGTCCTCTTCTTTCCTCATCTGTCCTCATCTCTCCTCGTCTCTCCTCATCTGTCCTCTTCTTTCCTCATCTGTCCTCATCTCTCCTCGTCTGTCCTCATCTGTCCTCATCTGTCCTCATCTGTCCTCATCTGTCTTCATCTCTACTCTTCTGTCCTCATCTCTCCTCGTCTGTCCTCATCTCTCCTCATCTCTACTCATCTCTCCTCATCTGTCCTCATCTGTCCTCATTTCTCCTCATCTCTTCATATTGCTCCTCATCTCTCGTTATTTCTCCTATTCTTTCCTCGTCTCTCCTCATCTCTCCTGATCTGTCCATATCTCTCCTCATCTGTCCTCATATCTCTTCATCTCTCCTTATCTGTCCTTATCTCTCCTCATCTGTCCTCATCTCTCCTCATCTTTCCTCATCACTCCTCATCTGTCCTCATCTGTCCACATCTCTCCTCATCTCTCCTCATCTGTCCTCATCTATCCTCATCTCTTCTCATTTCTCCTCATCTCTCATTATCTCTCCTCATCTGTCCTCATCTGTCCTCTTCTTTCCTCATCGCTCCTCATCTCTCCTCATCTGTCCATATCTCTCCTCATCTGTCCTCATCTGTCCTCATCTGTCCTCGTCTCTCCTCATGTGTCCTCATCTCTCATCATATCTTCTCATTTCTCCTCATCTCTCATTATCTCTCCTCATCTCTACTCATGTCTCCTCATCTGTCCTCTACTGTCATCAACTGTCCTCATCCGTTTCCATCTGTCCTCATCTCACCTCATCTCTCCTCATCTCTCCTCATCTCTCCTTGTCTGTCCTCATCTGTCCTCATCTGTCCTCATCTTTCCTCATCTCTTCTCATTTCTCCTAATCTCTCCTCATCTCCCCTCATCTCTCATCATCTCTCCTCATATTTCCTCATCTCTCCTCATCTGTCCTCATCTCTCCTCATGTGTCAAAATCTCTTCTCATCTGTCCTCATCTAACCTCATCTCTCCTCATCTGTCCTCATCTGTCCTCATCTGTCCTTATCTCTCCTAGTCTGTCCTCATCTGTCTTCATCTCTCCTCATCTATCCTCACCTGTCCATATCTCTCGTCATCTCTCATCATCTGTCCTCATCTGTCCTCATCTGTCCTCATCTCTCCTTATCTCTCCTCATCTGTCCTTATCTCTCCTCGTCTGTCCTCATCTCTCCTCATCTCTCCTTATCTCTCATCGTCTCTCCTCATCTGTCCTCATCTCTACTCATCTCTCCTCATCTGCCCTCATCTCTCCTCGTCTGTCCTCATTTCTCCTCATTTCTCCTCATCTATCCTTATCTCTCATCTGTAATCATCTGTCCTCATTTCTCCTCATCTGTCATCTGTAATCATCTCTCCCCATCTGTCCTCATCTCTCCTCATCTTTCCTCATCTTTCCTCATCTGTCCTGATCTCTCCTCGTCTGTCCTCATTTCTCCTCATTTCTCCTCATCTCTCCTCAACTCTACTCATCTGTAATCATCTGTCCTCATCTTTCTCATCTTTCCATATTTCCTCATCTGTCCTCATCTCTCATAATCTCTCCTCATCTCTCCTCATCTCTCTCCTCATCTCTCCTCATCTGTTCTCATCTGTCAGCTCTCCTCGTCTGTCCTCGGCTCTCCTTATCTGTCCTGATCTCTCCTCATGTCCTGATCTCTCGTCCTGTCCTCATCTCTATTCATCTCTCCTCATCTGTAATCATCTATCTTCATCTGTCCTCATCTGTCCTCATCTCTCTTCATCTGTCCTCATCTGTCCTCATCTCTCCTCATCTGTCCTCAATTCTACTCATCTGTCCTCATCTGTCCTCATCTGTCCACTTCTGTCCTCATCTGTCCTCATCTGTCCTCTTCTGTCCTCATCTCTCCTCGTCTTTCCTCATCTATCCTCATTACTCCTCATCTCTCCTCATTTGTAATATTCTGTCCTCATCTGTCCTCATCTGTCCACGTCTGTCCTCATCTCTCCTCATCTCTCCTCATCTATCCACGTCTGTCCTCATCTGTCCTCATCTCTCCTCATCTGTCCTTATCTCTCCTTGTCTGTCCTCATCTCTCCTCAACTGTAATCATCTCTCCTCATCTCTCCTAATCTGTACTCATCTGTCCTCATCTCTCCTCATCTATCCACGTCTGTCCTCATCTCTACTCATCTTTTCTCATCTGTCGTCATCTCTCCTCATTTCTCTGCATCTCTCCTCATCTGTCCTCATCTCTCCTCATCTGTCCTTATCTCTCCTTGTCTGTCCTCATCTCTCCTCATCTCTCCTCAACTGTAATCATCTCTCCTCAACTCTCCTAATCTGTCCTCATCTGTCCTGATTTATCCTCATCTGTCCTTATCTCTCCTCGTCTGTCATTTGTCCTCATCTGTCCCCATCTCTCCTCGTCTGTCCTCATCTGTCCTCATCTGTCCTAATCTGTCCTCATTTCTCCTCATCTGTCGTCATCTGTCCTCATATATCCTCATCTCTCCTCATCTGTCCTCATCTCTCCTCGCCTGTCCTCATCTCTCCTCATCTCTCATCATCTCTCCTCATTTTTAATATTCTGTCCTCATCTCTCCTCATCTGTCCTCATCTCTCCTTATCTTTCCTTATCTCTCCTGATCTGTCCTCATCTGTCCTCATCTGTCTTCTTCTTTCCTCATCTGTCTTCATTTCTCCTCGTCTGTCCTTATTATTCCTCATCTGTCCTCATCTGTCCTCATCTCTGCTAATCTCTCATCTGTCCTCATCTGTCCTCATCTGTCCTTATCTGTCCTCATCTGTCCTTATCTCTCCTCATCTCTCTCCTCATCTCTCCTCATCTGTTCTCATCTGTCAGCTCTCCTCGTCTGTCCTCGGCTCTCCTTATCTGTCCTGATCTCTCCTCATGTCCTGATCTCTCGTCCTGTCCTCATCTCTATTCATCTCTCCTCATCTGTAATCATCTATCTTCATCTGTCCTCATCTGTCCTCATCTCTCTTCATCTGTCCTCATCTGTCCTCATCTCTCCTCGTCTGTCCTCATCTCTCCTCATCTATGCTAATCTTTCCTCATCTTTCCTCATCTCTCCTCATCTGTCCTCAATTCTACTCATCTGTCCTCATCTGTCCTCATCTGTCCTCATCTGTCTTCCACTTCTGTCCTCATCTGTCCTCATCTGTCCTCATCTGTCCTCATCTCTCCTCGTCTTTCCTCATCTCTCCTCATTACTCCTCATCTCTCCTCATTTGTAATATTCTGTCCTCATCTGTCCTCATCTGTCCACGTCTGTCCTCATCTCTCCTCATCTCTCCTCATCTATCCACGTCTGTCCTCATCTCTCCTCATCTTTTCTCATCTGTCGTCATCTGTCCTCATTTGTCATCATCTGTCCTCATCTGTCCTTATCTCTCCTCGTCTGTCCTCATCTGTCCTCATCTGTCCTCATCTCTCCTCATTTCTCTGCATCTCTCCTCATCTGTCCTCATCTCTCCTCATCTGTCCTTATCTCTCCTTGTCTGTCCTCATCTCTCCTCATCTGTCCTCATTTGTCATCCTCTGTCCTCATCTGTCCTTATCTCTCATCGTCTGTCCTCATCTGTCCTCATCTGTCCTCATCTCTCCTCATTTCTCTGCATCTCTCCTCATCTGTCCTCATCTCTCCTCATCTGTCCTTATCTCTCCTTGTCTGTCCTCATCTCTCCTCATCTCTCCTCAACTGTAATCATCTCTCCTCATCTCTCCTAATCTGTACTCATCTGTACTCATCTGTCCTCATCTCTATTCATCTCTCCTCATCTGTAATCATCTATCTTCATCTGTCCTTATCTCTCCTCGTCTGTCCTCATCTGTCCTCATCTGTCCTCATCTCTCCTCATTTCTCTGCATCTCTCCTCATCTGTCCTCATCTCTCCTCATCTGTCCTTATCTCTCCTTGTCTGTCCTCATCTCTCCTCATCTCTCCTCAACTGTAATCATCTCTCCTCATCTCTCCTAATCTGTACTCATCTGTCGTCATCTCTCCTCGTCTGTCATTTGTCCTCATCTGTCCTCATCTCTCCTCGTCTGTCCTCATCTGTCCTCATCTGTCCTAATCTGTCCTCATTTCTCCTCGCCTGTCCTCATCTCTCCTCATCTCTCATCATCTCTCCTCATTTTTAATATTCTGTCCTCATCTCTCCTCATATCTCCTCATCTGTCCTCATCTCTCCTCATCTGTCCTCATCTCTCCTCATCTTTCCTTATCTCTCCTGATCTGTCGTCATCTGTCCTCATATGTCCTCATCTCTCCTCATCTGTCCTCATCTCTCCTCGCCTGTCCTCATCTCTCCTCATCTCTCATCATCTCTCCTCATTTTTAATATTCTGTCCTCATCTCTCCTCATATCTCCTCATCTGTCCTCATCTCTCCTCATCTGTCCTCATCTCTCCTCATCTTTCCTTATCTCTCCTGATCTGTCCTCATCTGTCCTCATCTGTCTTCTTCTTTCCTCATCTGTCTTCATTTCTCCTCGTCTGTCCTTATTATTCCTCATCTGTCGTCATCTGTCCTCATTTGTCATCATCTGTCCTCATCTGTCCTTATCTCTCCTCGTCTGTCCTCATCTGTCCTCATCTGTCCTCATCTCTCCTCATTTCTCTGCATCTCTCCTCATCTGTCCTCATCTCTCCTCATCTGTCCTTATCTCTCCTTGTCTGTCCTCATCTCTCCTCATCTGTCCTCATTTGTCATCCTCTGTCCTCATCTGTCCTTATCTCTCATCGTCTGTCCTCATCTGTCCTCATCTGTCCTCATCTCTCCTCATTTCTCTGCATCTCTCCTCATCTGTCCTCATCTCTCCTCATCTGTCCTTATCTCTCCTTGTCTGTCCTCATCTCTCCTCATCTCTCCTCAACTGTAATCATCTCTCCTCATCTCTCCTAATCTGTACTCATCTGTACTCATCTGTCCTCATCTCTATTCATCTCTCCTCATCTGTAATCATCTATCTTCATCTGTCCTTATCTCTCCTCGTCTGTCCTCATCTGTCCTCATCTGTCCTCATCTCTCCTCATTTCTCTGCATCTCTCCTCATCTGTCCTCATCTCTCCTCATCTGTCCTTATCTCTCCTTGTCTGTCCTCATCTCTCCTCATCTCTCCTCAACTGTAATCATCTCTCCTCATCTCTCCTAATCTGTACTCATCTGTCGTCATCTCTCCTCGTCTGTCATTTGTCCTCATCTGTCCTCATCTCTCCTCGTCTGTCCTCATCTGTCCTCATCTGTCCTAATCTGTCCTCATTTCTCCTCACCTGTCCTCATCTCTCCTCATCTCTCATCATCTCTCCTCATTTTTAATATTCTGTCCTCATCTCTCCTCATATCTCCTCATCTGTCCTCATCTCTCCTCATCTGTCCTCATCTCTCCTCATCTTTCCTTATCTCTCCTGATCTGTCGTCATCTGTCCTCATATGTCCTCATCTCTCCTCATCTGTCCTCATCTCTCCTCGCCTGTCCTCATCTCTCCTCATCTCTCATCATCTCTCCTCATTTTTAATATTCTGTCCTCATCTCTCCTCATATCTCCTCATCTGTCCTCATCTCTCCTCATCTGTCCTCATCTCTCCTCATCTTTCCTTATCTCTCCTGATCTGTCCTCATCTGTCCTCATCTGTCTTCTTCTTTCCTCATCTGTCTTCATTTCTCCTCGTCTGTCCTTATTATTCCTCATCTGTCCTCATCTGTCCTCATCTCTGCTAATCTCTCATCTCTCCTCATCTGTCCTCATCTGTCCTCATCTGTCCTTATCTGTCCTCATCTCTCCTCATATCTCCTCATCTGTCCTCATCTCTCCTCATCTGTCCTCATCTCTCCTCATCTTTCCTTATCTCTCCTGATCTGTCGTCATCTGTCCTCATATGTCCTCATCTCTCCTCATCTGTCCTCATCTCTCCTCGCCTGTCCTCATCTCTCCTCATCTCTCATCATCTCTCCTCATTTTTAATATTCTGTCCTCATCTCTCCTCATATCTCCTCATCTGTCCTCATCTCTCCTCATCTGTCCTCATCTCTCCTCATCTTTCCTTATCTCTCCTGATCTGTCCTCATCTGTCCTCATCTGTCTTCTTCTTTCCTCATCTGTCTTCATTTCTCCTCGTCTGTCCTTATTATTCCTCATCTGTCCTCATCTGTCCTCATCTCTGCTAATCTCTCATCTCTCCTCATCTGTCCTCATCTCTCCTCGTATGTCCTCATCTCTCCTTATATCTCCTCATCTCTCTTCATCTGTCCTCATCTGTCCTCATCTCTCCTCATCTCTTCTCCATCTCCTTATCTCTCATCATCTGTCCTCTTCTCTCCTTATCTCTCTCCTCATCTCTCCTCATCTGTTCTCATCTGTCAGCTCTCCTCGTCTGTCCTCGGCTCTCCTTATCTGTCCTGATCTCTCCTCATGTCCTGATCTCTCCTCCTGTCCTCATCTCTATTCATCTCTCCTCATCTGTAATCATCTATCCTCATCTGTCCTCATCTGTCCTCATTTCTCTTCATCTGTCCTCATCTGTCCTCATCTCTCCTCGTCTGTCCTCATCTCTCCTCATCTATCCTAATCTTTCCTCATCTTTCCTCATCTCTCCTCATCTCTCCTTATCTTTCCTCATCTGTCCTCAATTCTACTCATCTCTCCTCATCTGTCCTCATCTGTCCACTTCTGTCCTCATCTGTCCTCATCTGTCCTCATCTGTCCTCATCTCTCCTCGTCTTTCCTCATCTCTCCTCATTACTCCTCATCTCTCCTCATTTGTAATATTCTGTCCTCATCTGTCCTCATCTGTCCTCATATGTACTCATCTGTCCTCATCTGTCCTCATCTCTCCTCATCTATCCACGTCTGTCCTCATCTCTCCTCATCTTTTGTCATCTGTCGTCATCTGTCCTCATTTGTCATCATCTGTCCTCATCTGTCCTTATCTCTCCTCGTCTGTCCTCATCTCTCCTCATCTGTCCTCATTTGTCCTCATCTGTACTCATCTGTCCTCATCTCTCCTCATCTATCCACGTCTGTCCTCATCTCTCCTCATCTTTTCTCATCTGTCGTCATCTGTCCTCATTTGTCATCATCTGTCCTCATCTCTCCTCGTCTGTCCTCATCTGTCCTCATCTGGCCTCATCTCTCCTCATTTCTCTGCATCTCTCCTCATCTCTCCTCATCTTTTCTCATCTGTCGTCATCTGTCCTCATTTGTCCTCATCTGTCCTCATCTGTCCACTTCTGTCCTCATCTGTCCTCATCTGTCATTATCTGTCCTCATCTCTCCTCGTCTTTCCTCATCTCTCCTCATTACTCCTCATCTCTCCTCATTTGTAATATTCTGTCCTCATCTGTCCTCATCTGTCCTCATATGTACTCATCTGTCCTCATCTCTCCTCATCTATCCACGTCTGTCCTCATCTCTCCTCATCTTTTCTCATCTGTCGTCATCTGTCCTCATTTGTCATCATCTGTCCTCATCTCTCCTCGTCTGTCCTCATCTGTCCTCATCTGGCCTCATCTCTCCTCATTTCTCTGCATCTCTCCTCATCTCTCCTCATCTTTTCTCATCTGTCGTCATCTGTCCTCATTTGTCATCATCTGTCCTCATCTGTCCTCATCTGTCCACTTCTGTCCTCATCTGTCCTCATCTGTCCTCATCTCTCCTCGTCTTTCCTCATCTCTCCTCATTACTCCTCATCTCTCCTCATTTGTAATATTCTGTCCTCATCTGTCCTCATCTGTCCTCATATGTACTCATCTGTCCTCATCTCTCCTCATGTATCCACGTCTGTCCTCATCTCTCCTCATCTTTTCTCATCTGTCGTCATCTGTCCTCATTTGTCATCATCTGTCCTCATCTGTCCTTATCTCTCCTCGTCTGTCCTCATCTCTCCTCATCTCTCCTCATCTGTCCTCATTTGTCCTCATCTGTACTCATCTGTCCTCATCTCTCCTCATCTATCCACGTCTGTCCTCATCTCTCCTCATCTTTTCTCATCTGTCGTCATCTGTCCTCATTTGTCATCATCTGTCCTCATCTCTCCTCGTCTGTCCTCATCTGTCCTCATCTGGCCTCATCTCTCCTCATTTCTCTGCATCTCTCCTCATCTGTCCTCATCTCTCCTCATCTGTCATTATCTCTCCTTGTCTGTCCTCATCTCTCCTCATCTCTCCTCAACTGTAATAATCTCTCCTCATCTCTCCTAATCTGTCCTCATCTGTCCTCATTTATCCTCATCTGTCCTCAACTCTCCTCGTCTGTCATTTGTCCTCATCTGTCCTCATCTCTCCTCGTCTGTCCTCATCTGTCCTCATCTGTCCTCATCTGTCCTAATCTGTCCTCATTTCTCCTCATCTGTCGTCATCTGTCCTCATCTCTCCTCATCTGTCCTCATCTCTCCTAGTCTGTCCTCATTTGTCCTCATCTGTCCTCATCTGTCCTCATATGTCCTCATCTCTCCTCATCTGTCCTCATCTCTCCTCGCCTGTCCTCATCTCTCCTCATCTCTCATCATCTCTCCTCATTTTTAATATTCTGTCCTCATCTGTCCTCATCTCTCCTCATCTGTCCTCATCTGTCCTCATCTCTCCTCATCTTTCCTTATCTCTCCTGATCTGTCCTCATCTGTCTTCTTCTTTCCTCATCTGTCTTCATTTCTCCTCGTCTGTCCTCATTATTCCTCATCTGTCCTCATCTGTCCTCATCTCTGCTAATCTCTCATCTCTCCTCATCTCTCCTCGTCTGTCCTCATCTCTCCTTATCTCTCCTCATCTCTCTTCATCTCTCCTCATCTGTCCTCATCTCTCCTCATCTCTTCTCAATCTCCTTATCTCTCATCATCTGTCCTCATCTCTCCTCAATTGTCCTCATCTCTCCTCATCTGTCCTCATAACTCCTTATCTGAATAGAGATGAGGACAGATGAGGAGAGATGAGGACATGAGGAGAGATTAGGACAGATAAGGAGAGCCGAGGACAGACTAGAAGATGACAGATGAGGACAGATGAGGAGAGATGAAGACAGATGAGGAGAGATGAGGAGAGATGAGGAGAGATGAAGAGAGATTATGAGAGATGAGGACAGATGAGAAGAGATGAGGACAGATGAGGAAAAATTGAGGAAAGATGAGGAGAGATAAGGACAGATGATTAAGGATGATAAGAAATGAGGAGAGATGAGGAGAAATGAAGAGAAATGAGGACAGACGAGAAGAGATGAGGACAGATGAGGAGAGATGAGGACAGATGAGGAGACATGAGGAGAGATGAGGACAAATGATTACATGAGGAGAGATAAGGAGAGATGAGGAGAAATGAGGACAGACGAGGACAGATGAGGAGAGATGAGGACAGATGAGCAGAGAACAGAAGAGATGAGGAGAAATGAGAAGAGATGAGGAGAGATGAGGATAGATGAGGACAGATGAGGACAGATGAGGAGAGATGAGGACAGACGAGGAGAGATGAGGACAGATGAGGACAGATGAGGAGAGATTAGGAGAGATGAGGACAGATGAGGACAGATGAGGGCAAATTACAGACGAGGAGAGATGAGGAGAGACGAGGATAAATGAGTACAGATGAGGACAGATTAGGAGAGATGAGCATAGATGAGGCCAGATGAGGACAGATGAGTACGATGAGGACAGACGATGAAAAATGAGGAGAGATGAGGAGAGATGAGGATAGATGAGGACAGACGAGGAGAGATGAGGAGAGATGAGGACAGAATATTAAAAATGAGGAGAAACGTAGAGAGATGAGGAGAGATGACGATAGGCGAGGAGAGATGAGGACAGATGAGATTAGATGAGGAGAGATTAGGAGAGATGAGGATAAATGGGAAGAGATGAGGAAAGATGAGGACAGATGAGGACAGATGAGGACAGATGAGGACAGACGAGGAGAGATGAAGAGAGATGAGGACAGATGAGGAGAGATTAGGAGAAATAAGGAGAAATGAGAAGAGATGAGGAAAGATGAGGACAGATAAGGACAGATGAGGACAGATGAGGACAGACGAGGAGAGATGAGGAGAGATGAGGAGAGATGAGGACAGATGAGGAGAGATGAGGAGAGATGAGGAGAGATGAAGAGAAATGAGGAGAAATGAGGACAGATGATTACAGATGAGGAGAGATAAGGAGAGATGAGGAGAAAAGAGGACAGACGAGGAGAGATGAGGACAGATGAGGAGAGATGAGTAGAGATGAGGACAGATGAGGAGAGATGAGGAGAGATGAGGATAGATGAGGAAAGATGAGGATAGATGATTAGAGATGAGGACAGATGAGGAGAGACAAATCTGAGAGGTTAGGACAGATTTGGACAGATGAGGACAGATGAGGATAGATGAGGACAGATGAGGAGAGATAAGGACATATGTGGACAGATGTGGACAGATGAGGACAGATGAGGACAGATGAGGAGAGATGAGGAGACATGAGTAGATATGAGGAATGATGAGGAGAGATAAGAAGAGATGAGGAGAGATGAGGATAGATGAGGAAAGATGAGGAAAGATGACGACATATAAGGAGAGATGAGGAGAGATGAAGAGAGATTAAGAGAGATGAGGAGAGTTGATTACAGATGAGGAGAGATGAGGATAGATGAGGACAGATGAGGATAGATGAGGAGAGATGAATAGAGATGAGGACAGATGAGGAGAGATGAGGACATGAGGAGAGATTAGGACAGATAAGGAGAGCCGAGGACAGACGAGAAGATGACAGATGAGGACAGATGAGGAGAGATGAAGACAGATGAGGAGAGATGAGGAGAGATGAAGAGAGATTATGAGAGATGAGGACAGATGAGAAGAGATGAGGACAGATAAGGAAAAATTGAGGAAAGATGAGGAGAGATAAGGACAGATGATTAAGGATGATAAGAAATGAGGAGAGATGAGGAGAAATGAAGAGAAATGAGGACAGACGAGAAGAGATGAGGACAGATGAGGAGAGATGAGGACAGATGAGGAGACATGAGGAGAGATGAGGACAAATGATTACATGAGGAGAGATGAGGAGAGATGAGGAGAAATGAGGACAGACGAGGACAGATGAGGAGAGATGAGGACAGATGAGCAGAGAACAGAAGAGATGAGGAGAAATGAGAAGAGATGAGGAGAGATGAGGATAGATGAGGACAGATGAGGACAGATGAGGACAGATGAGGAGAGATGAGGACAGACGAGGAGAGATGAGGACAGATGAGGACAGATGAGGAGAGATTAGGAGAGATGAGGACAGATGAGGACAGATGAGGGCAAATTACAGACGAGGAGAGATGAGGAGAGACGAGGATAAATGAGTACAGATGAGGACAGATTAGGAGAGATGAGCATAGATGAAGCCAGATGAGGACAGATGAGTACGATGAGGACAGACGATGAAAAATGAGGAGAGATGAGGAGAGATGAGGATAGATGAGGAGAGATGAGGAGAGATGAGGACAGAATATTAAAAATGAGGAGAAACGTAGAGAGATGAGGAGAGATGACGATAGGCGAGGAGAGATGAGGACAGATGAGATTAGATGAGGAGAGATTAGGAGAGATGAGGATAAATGGGAAGAGATGAGGAAAGATGAGGACAGATGAGGACAGATGAGGACAGATGAGGACAGACGAGGAGAGATGAGGAGAGATGAGGACAGATGAGGAGAGATTAGGAGAAATGAGGAGAAATGAGAAAAGATGAGGACAGATGAGGACAGATGAGGACAGACGAGGAGAGATGAGGAGAGATGAGGAGAGATGAGGACAGATGAGGAGAGATGAGGAGAGATGAGGAGAGATGAAGAGAAATGAGGAGAAATGAGGACAGATGATTACATATGAGGAGAGATAAGGAGAGATGAGGAGAAAAGAGGACAGACGAGGAGAGATGAGGACAGATGAGGAGAGATGAGTAGAGATGAGGACAGATGAGGAGAGATGAGGAGAGATGAGGATAGATGAGGAAAGATGAGGATAGATGATTAGAGATGAGGACAGATGAGGAGAGACAAATCTGAGAGGTTAGGACAGATTTGGACAGATGAGGACAGATGAGGAGAGATGAGGACAGATGAGGACAGATAAGGACATATGTGGACAGATGAGGACAGATGAGGACAGATGAGGAGAGATGAGGAGACATGAGTAGAGATGAGGAATGATGAGGAGAGATAAGAAGAGATGAGGAGAGATGAGGATAGATGAGGAAAGAGGAGGAAAGATGACGACATATAAGGAGAGATATAGACAGATGAGGAGAGATGAGGAGAGATAAGGACAGATAAGGACAGATGAGGACAGATGAGGACAGACGAGGAGAGATATGGACAGATGATGAGAGATGAGGAGAGATGAGGACAGATCAGGACAGATGAGGAGAGATGAGGACAAACGTGGACAGATGAGGACAGATGAGGAGAGATGAGTAGAGATGATTAGAGATGACGATAGATGATAAAAAAAGAGGACAGATGAGGAGAGATGAGGACAGGTGAGGAGAGATGAGGAGAGATAAGGAGAGATAAGGACAGATGAGGAGAGATAATGACAGATGAGGACCGACGAGGAGAGATAAGGACAGATGAGGGACAGATGAGGACATATGAGGACAGATGAGGACAGATGAGGACAGATGAGGATAGATTATTACAGATGAGGAGAGATGAGGAACGACGAGGATAGATGAGGATAGATGAGGAGATATGAGGACAGATGAGGACAGATGAGGACAGATTAGGACAGATGAGGACAGATGAGGAAAGATGAGGATAGATGATTACAGATGAGGAGAGATGAGGAGAGATGAGGACAGATGAGGAGAGATAAGGACAGATGAGGACAGATGAGGACCGACGAGGAGAGATAAGGACAGATGAGGACAGATGAGGACAAATGATGACAGATGATGACAGATGAGGACAGATGAGGACAGATGAGGACAGATGAGGACAGATGAGGATAGATGATTACAGATGAGGAGAGATGAATAGAGATGAGGACAGATGAGGACAGATGAGGACAAATAAGGAAAGATGAGGACAGATGAGGACAGATGAGGATAGATGATTACAGATGAGGAGAGATGAGGAGAGATGAGGACAGACGAGGATAGATGAGGACAGATAAGGATAGATAAGGACAGATGAGGACAGATGAGGACCGACGAGGAGAGATAAGGACAGATGAGGACAGATGAGGACAGATGAGGACAGATGAGGCCAAATGAGGACAGATGAGGACAGATGAGGACAGATGAGGACAGATGAGGACAGATGAGGATAGATGATTACAGATGAGGAGAGAAGAATAGAGATAAGAACAGATAAGGAGAGATGAGGAAATGAGGAGAGATCAGGACAGATAAGGAGAGCCGAGGACAGACGAGGAGATGACAGATGAGGACAGATGAGGAGAGATGAAGACAGATGAGGAAAGATGAGGAGAGATGAGAAGAGATTAAGAGAGATGAGGATAGATGAAATGAGATGAGGACAAATGAGGACAGATGAGGACAGATCAGGACAGATGATGACAGATGAGGATAGATGAGGAGAGATGAATAGAGATGAGGAGAGGAGGAGAAATGAGGAGAAATGAGGACAGATGATTAGATATGAGGAGAGATGAGGAGAAATGAGGACAGACGAGGAGAGATGAGGACAGAGGAGAGATGAAGAGAGATTAGGAGAGATGAGGAGAAATGAGAAGAGATGAGAAAAGATGAGGACCGATGAGGACAGATGAGGACAGACGAGGAGAGATGAGGAGAGATGAGGAGAGATGAGGACAGATGAGGACACATGAGGATAGACGAGGAGAGATGAGGACAGATGAGTAGAGATAAGGACAGACGAGAAGAGATGAGGATAGATGAGGAGAGATAAGGACAGATGAGGACAGATGAGGACAGATGAGGATAGATGATTACAGATGATGAGAGATGAGGAGAGATGAGGACAGACGAGGATAGATGAGGACAGATGAGGACAGATGAGGACCGACGAGGAGAGATAAGGAAAGATGAGGACAGATGAGGAGAGATGAGGACAGATGAGGACAGATAAGGACAGATGAAGACAGATGTTGACAGATGAGGACAGATGAGGACAGATGAGGATAGATGATTACAGATGAGGAGAGATGAATAGAGATAAGGACAGATAAGGAGAGATGAGGACATGAGGAGAGATCAGGACAGATAAGGAGAGCCGAGGACAGACGAGGAGATGACAGATGAGGACAGATGAGGAGAGATGAGGAGAGATGAAGACAGATGAGGAGAGATGAGAAGAGATTAAGAGAGATGAGGACAGATGAAATGTGATGAGGACAAATGAGGGCAGATGAGGACAGATGAGGACAGATGATGAGAGATGAGGATAGATGAGGAGAGATGAATAGAGATGAGGACAGATGAGGAGAGATGAGGAGAGATTAGGAGAAATGAGGACAGATAATTAGATATGAGGAGAGATGAGGCGAAATGAGGAGAAATGAGGAGAAATGAGGAGAAATGAGGACAGACGAGGAGAGATGAGGACAGAGGAGAGATGAGGAGAGATGAGGAGAAATGAGGACAGATGATTATAGTATAGGAGAGATGAGGAGAAATGAGGACAGACGAGGACAGATGAGGATAGATGAGGAGAGATGAGGACAGATGAGCAGAGATGAGGAGAGATGAGGAGAAATGAGAAGAGATGAGGAGAGATGAGGAGAGATGAGGAGAGATAAGGAGAAAAGAGGACAGACGAGGACAGATGAGGACAGATGAGGAAAGATGAGGACAGATGAGGACAGATGAGGACCAATGAGGATAGATGATTACAGATGAGGAGAGATGAATAGAGATGAGGACAGATGATTATAGATGAGGAGAGATGAGGAGAAATGAGGACAGACGAGGACAGATGAGAACAGATGAGGAGAGATGAGGACAGATGAGCAGAGAACAGGAGAGATGAGGAGAAATGAGAAGAATTGAGGAGAGATGAGGATAGATGAGGACAGAGGAGGACAGATGAGGAGAGATGAGGACAGACGAGGAGAGATGAGGACAGATGAGGACAGATGAGGAGAGATTAGGAGAGATGAGGACAGATGAGGGCAAATTACAGACGAGGAGAGATGAGGAGAGACGATAACTGAGTACAGATGAGGACAGATTAGGAGAGATGAGGAGAGATGAGGACAGATGAGGATAGATGAGTACGATGAGGACAGACGATGAAAGATGAGGAGAGATGAGGAGAGATTAGGACAGATGACGACAGGTGAGGAGAGATAAGGAGAGATGAGGAGAGATGAGGATAGATGAGGACAGACGAGGAGAGATGAGGAGAGATGAGGACAGAATATTAAAAATGAGGAGATATAATGAGAGATGAGGAGAGATGACGACAGGCGAGGAGAGATGAGGACAGATGAGGAGAGATGAGGAGTGATTAGGAGAGATGAGGATAAATGGGAA
Source organism: Omphiscola glabra (assembly GCA_964017045.1). Taxonomy (NCBI): domain Eukaryota; kingdom Metazoa; phylum Mollusca; class Gastropoda; family Lymnaeidae; genus Omphiscola; species Omphiscola glabra. The sequence goes on from OZ024797.1 coordinate 4,254,081, forward strand.
GAGATGAGGAAAGATGAGGACAGATGAGGACAGATGAGGACAGATGAGGACAGATGAGGACAGACGAGAGATGAGGAGAGATGAGGACAGATGAGGAGAGATTAGGAGAGATGAGGAGAAATGAGAAGAGATGAGGAAAGATGAGGACAGATGAGGACAGATGAGGACAGACGAGGAGAGATGAGGAGAGATGAGGACAGATGAGGAGAGATGAAGAGAGATGAGGAGAAATTAGGAGAAATGAGGACAGATGATTACAGATGAGGAGAGATAAGGAGAGATGAGGAGAAAAGAGGACAGACGAGGAGAGATGAGGACAGATGAGGAGAGATGAGTAGTGATGAGGACAGATGAGGAGAGATGAGGATAGATGAGGAGAGATGAGGACATATGAGGAGAGATAAGGAGAGGTTAGGACAGATGAGGATAGATGATTACAGATGAGGAGAGATGAATAGAGATGAGGACAGATGAGGACAGATGAGGACAGATGAGGACAGATGAGGACAGATGAGGATAGATAAGGATAGATGAGGACAGATGAGGACCGACGAGGAGAGATAAGGACAGATGAGGACAGATGAGGACAGATGAGGACAGATGAGGACAGATGAGAACAGATGAGGACAGATGAGGATAGATGATTACAGATGAGGAGAGATGAATAGAGATAAGGACAGATAAGGAGAGATGAGGAAATGAGGAGAGATCAGGACAGATAAGGAGAGCCGATGGACAGACGAGGAGATGACAGATGAGGACAGATGAGTAGAGATGAAGACAGATGAGGAAAGATGAGGAGAGATGAGAAGAGATTAAGAGAGATGAGGATAAATGAAATGAGATGAGGACAGATGAGGACAAATGAGGACAGATGAGGACAGATGAGGATAGATGAGGAGAGATGAATAAAGATGAGGAGAGGAGGAGAAATGAGGAGAAATGAGGACAGATGATTAGATATGAGGAAAGATGAGGAGAAATAAGAAGAGACGAGGAGAGATGAGGATAGAGGAGAGATGAGGAGAGATAGAGAGATAAGGAGAAATGAGAAGAGATGAGGAAAGATGAGGACAGATGAGGACAGATGAGGACAGACGAGGAGAGATGAGGAGAGATGAGGAGAGATGAGGACAGATGAGGACACATAAGGATAGACGAGGAGAGATGAGGACAGATGAGTAGAGATGAGGACAGACGAGAAGAGATGAGGATAGATGAGGAGAGATAAGGACAGATGAGGACAGATGAGGACAGATGAGGACAGATGAGGATATATGATTACAGATGAGGACAGATGAGCAGAGATGAGGAAAGATGAGGAGAAATGAGAAGAGATGAGGAGAGATGAGGATAGATGAGGAGAGATAAAAAGAAAAGAGGACAGACGAGGACAGATGAGGACAGATGAGGAAAGATGAGGACAGATGAGGACCAATGAGGATAGATGATTACAGATGAGGAGAGATGAAAGAGATGAGGACAGATGATTATAGATGAGGAGAGATGAGGAGAAATGAGGACAGACGAGGACAGATGAGAACAGATGAGGAGAGATGAGGACAGATGAGCAGAGAACAGGAGAGATGAGGAGAAATGAGAAGAGATGAGGAGAGATGAGGATAGATGAGGACAGATGAGGACAGATGAGGAGAGATGAGGACAGACGAGGAGAGATGAGGACAGATGAGGACAGATGAGGAGAGATTAGGAGAGATGAGGACAGATGAGGACAGATGAGGGCAAATTACAGACGAGGAGAGATGAGGAGAGACGAGGATAAATGAGTACAGAAGAGGACAGATTAGGAGAGATTAGGAGAGATGAGGACAGATGAGGATATATGAGTACGATGAGGACAGACGATGAAAGATGAGGAGAGATGAGGAGAGATTAGGACAGATGACGACAGGTGAGGAGAGATAAGGAGAGATGAGGAGAGATGAGGATAGATGAGGACAGACGAGGAGAGATGAGGAGAGATGAGGACAGAATATTAAAAATGAGGAGAGATAATGAGAGATGAGGAGAGATGACGACAGGCGAGGACAGATGAGGACAGATGAGGAGAGATGAGGAGAGATTAGGAGAGATTAGGAGAGATGAGGATAAATGGGAAGAGATGAGGAAAGATGAGGACAGATGAGGACAGATGAGGACAGATGAGGACAGATGAGGACAGATGAGGACAGACGAGGAGAGATGAGGAGAGATGAGGACAGATGAGGAGAGATTATGAGAGATGAGGAGAAATGAGAAGAGATGAGGAAAGATGAGGACAGATGAGGACAGATGAGGAGAGACGAGGAGAGATGAGGAGAGATGAGGACAGATGAGAAGAGATGAGGAGAGATGAGGAGAAATGAGGAAAAATGAGGACAGATGATTACAGATGAGGAGAGATAAGGAGAGATGAGGAGAAAAGAGGACAGACGAGGAGAGATGAGGACAGATGATGAGAGATGAGTAGAGATGAGGACAGATGAGGAGAGATGAGGAGAGATGAGGAGAGATGAGGAAAGATGAGGATAGATGAGGAGAGATGAGGACATATGAGGAGAGATAAGGAGAGGTTAGGACAGATGAGGACAGATGAGGACAGATGAGGAAAGATGAGGACAGATGAGGATAGATGATTACAGATGAGGAGAGATGAATAGAGATGAGGACAGATGAGGACAGATGAGGACAGATGAGGACAGATGAGGACAGATGAGGATAGATGATTACAGATGAGGAGGGATGAGGAGAGATGAGGACAGACGAGGATAGATAAGGACAGATGAGGAGAGATAAGGATAGATGAGGACAGATGAGGACCGACGAGGAGAGATAAGGACAGATGAGGACAGATGAGGACAGATGAGGACAGATGAGAACAGATGAGGACAGATGAGGATAGATGATTACAGATGAGGAGAGATGAATAGAGATAAGGACAGATAAGGAGAGATGAGGAAATGAGGAGAGATCAGGACAGATAAGGAGAGCCGAGGACAGACGAGGAGATGACAGATGAGGACAGATGAGTAGAGATGAAGACAGATGAGGAAAGATGAGGAGAGATGAGAAGAGATTAAGAGAGATGAGGATAAATGAAATGAGATGAAGACAGATGAGGACAGATGAGGACAGATTAGGACATATGAGGATAGATGAGGAGAGATGAGGACAGATGAGGACAGATAAGGACACATGAGGATAGACGAGGTGAGATGAGGACAGATGAGTAGAGATGAGGACAGACGAGAAGAGATGAGGATAGATGAGGAGAGATAAGGACAGATGAGGACAGATGAGGACAGATGAGGACAGATGAGGATATATGATTACAGATGAGGAGAGATGAGGAGAGATGAGGACAGACGAGGATAGATGAGGACAGATGAGGAGAGATAAGGACAGATGAGGACAGATGAGGACCGACGAGGAGAGATAAGGACAGATGAGGACAGATGAGGAGAGATGAGGACAGATGAGGACAGATGAGGACAGATGAGGACAGATGAGGAGAGATGAGGACAGATGATGACAGATGAGGACAGATGAGGACAGATGAGGATAGATGATTACAGATGAGGAGAGATGAATAGAGATAAGGACAGATAAGGAGAGATGAGGACATGAGGAGAGATCAGGACAGATAAGGAGAGCCGAGGACAGACGAGGAGAGATAAGGAGAGATGAAGACAGATGAGGAGAGATGAGAAGAGATTAAGAGAGATGAAGACAGATAAAATGAGATGAGGACAAATGAGGACAGATGAGGACAGATGAGGACAAATGAGGACAGATGATGAGAGATGAGGATAGATGAGGAGAGATGAATAGAGTTGAGGACAGATGAGGAGAGATGAGGAGAGATTAGGAGAAATGAGGAGAAATGAGGACAGATGATTAGATATAAGTAGAGATGAGGAGAAATGAGGACAGACGAGGAGAGATGAGGACAGAGGAGCGATGAGGAGAGATGAGGAGAAATGAGGACAGATGATTATAGATGAGGAGAGATGAGGAGAAATGAGGACAGACGAGGACAGATGAGGATAGATGAGGAGAGATGAGGACAGATGAGGACAGATGAGGACAGATGAGGATAGATGATTACAGATGAGGAGAGATGAATAGAGATGAGGACAGATGAGGACAGATGAGGACAGATGAGGACAGATGAGGATAGATGATTACAGATGAGGAGAGATGAGGAGAGATGAGGACAGACGAGGATAGATGAGGACAGATGAGGAGAGATAAGGATAGATGAGGACAGATGATAACCGACGAGGAGAGATAAGGACAGATGAGGACAGATAAGGACAGATGAGGACAGATGAGGACAGATGAGAACAGATGAGGACAGATGAGGATAGATGATTACAGATGAGGAGAGATGAATAGAGATAAGGACAGATAAGGAGAGATGAGGAAATGAGGAGAGATCAGGACAGATAAGGAGAGCCGAGGACAGACGAGGAGATGACAGATGAGGACAGATGAGTAGAGATGAAGACAGATGAGGAAAGATGAGGAGAGATGAGAAGAGATTAAGAGAGATGAGGATAGATGAAATGAGATGAGGACAGATGAGGACAGATGAGGACAGATGAGGATAGATGAGGAGAGATGAATAAAGATGAGGAGAGGAGGAGAAATGAGGAGAAATGAGGACAGATGATTAGATATGAGGAAAGATGAGGAGAAATGAGGAGAGACGAGGAGAGATGAGGATAGAGGAGAGATGAGGAGAGATAGAGAGATGAGGAGAAATGAGAAGAGATGAGGAAAGATGAGGACAGATGAGGACAGATAAGGACAGACAAGGAGAGATGAGGAGAGATGAGGAGAGATGAGGACAGATGAGGACACATGAGGATAGACGAGGAGAGATGAGGACAGATGAGTAGAGATGAGGACAGACGAGAAGAGATGAGGATAGATGAGGAGAGATAAGGACAGATGAGGACAGATGAGGACAGATGAGGACAGATGAGGATATATGATTACAGATGAGGACAGATGAGCAGAGATGAGGAGAGATGAGGAGAAATGAGAAGAGATGAGGAGAGATGAGTATAGATGAGGACAGATAAGGAGAAAAGAGGACAGACGAGGACAGATGAGGACAGATGAAGAAAGATGAGGAAAGATGAGGACAGATGAGGACAGATGAGGACCAATGAGGATAGATGATTACAGATGAGGAGAGATGAATAGAGATGAGGACAGATGATTATAGATGAGGAGAGATGAGGAGAAATGAGGATAGACGAGGACAGATGAGAACAGATGAGGAGAGATGAGGACAGATGAGCAGAGAACAGGAGAGATGAGGAGAAATGAGACGAGATGAGGATAGATGAGGACAGATGAGGGCAGATGAGGAGAGATGAGGACAGACGAGGAGAGATGAGGACAGATGAGGACAGATGAGGAGAGATTAGGAGAGATGAGGACAGATGAGGACAGATGAGTACGATGAGGACAGACGATGAAAGATGAGGAGAGATGAGGAGAGATTAGGACAGATGACAACAGGTGAGGAGAGATAAGGAGAGATGAGGAGAGATGAGGATAGATGAGGACAGACGAGGAGAGATGAGAAGAGATGAGGACAGAATTTTAAAAATGAGGAGAGATAATGAGAGATGAGGAGAGATGACGACAGGCGAGGAGAGATGAGGACAGATGAGGAGAGATTAGGAGAGATGAGGATAAATGGGAAGAGATGAGGAAAGATGAGGACAGATGAGGACAGATGAGGACAGATGAGGACAGATGAGGACAGATGAGGACAGATGAGGACAGACGAGGAGAGATGAGGAGAGATGAGGACAGATGAGGAGAGATTAGGAGAGATGAGGAGAAATGAGAAGAGATGAGGAAAGATGAGGACAGATGAGGAGAGACGAGGAGAGATGAGGAGAGATGAGGACAGATGAGGAGAGATGAGGAGATATGGGGAGAAATGAGGAGAAATGAGGACAGATGATTACAGATGAGGAGAGATAAGGAGAGATGAGGAGAAAAGAGGACAGACGAGGAGAGATGAGGACAGATGAGGAGAGATGAGTAGAGATGAGGACAGATGAGGAGAGATGAGGAGAGATGAGGAGAGATGAGGAAAGATGAGGATAGATGAGGAGAGATGAGGACATATGAGGAGAGATAAGGAGAGGTTAGGACAGATGAGGACAGATGATGACAGATGAGGACAGATGAGGATAGATGATTACAGATGAGGAGAGATGAATAGAGATGAGGACAGATGAGGACAGATGAGGACAGATGAGGTTAGATGATTACAGATGAGGAGAGATGAGGAGAGATGAGGACAGACGAGGATAGATGAGGACAGATGAGGAGAGATAAGGATAGATGAGGATAGATGAGGACCGACGAGGAGAGATAAGGACAGATGAGGACAGATGAGGACAGATGAGGACAGATGAGGACAGATGAGAACAGATGAGGACAGATGAGGATAGATGATTACAGATGAGGAGAGATGAATAGAGATAAGGACAGATAAGGAGAGATGAGGAAATGAGGAGTGATCAGGACAGATAAGGAGAGCCGAGGACAGACGAGGAGATGACAGATGAGGACAGATGAGTAGAGATGAAGACAGATGAGGAAAGATGAGGAGAGATGAGAAGAGATTAAGAGAGATGAGGATAGATGAAATGAGATGAGGACAGATGAGGACAGATGAGGACAGATGAGGATAGATCAGGAGAGATGAGGAGAGATGAGGACAGATAAGGACACATGAGGATAGACGAGGAGAGATGAGGACAGATGAGTAGAGATGAGGACAGACGAGAAGAGATTAGGATAGATGAGGAGAGATAAGGACAGATGAGGACAGATGAGGACAGATGAGGACAGATGAGGATATATGATTACAGATGAGGAGAGATGAGGAGAGATGAGGACAGACGAGGATAGATGAGGACAGATGAGGAGAGATAAGGACAGATGAGGACAGATGAGGACCGACGAGGAGAGATAAGGACAGATGAGGACAGATGAGGAGAGATGAGGACAGATGAGGACAGATGAGGAGAGATGAGGACAGATGATGACAGATGAGGACAGATGAGGACAGATGAGGATAGATGATTACAGATGAGGAGAGATGAATAGAGATAAGGACAGATAAGGAGAGATGAGGACATGAGGAGAGATCAGGACAGATAAGGAGAGCCGAGGACAGACGAGGAGATGACAGATGAGGACAGATGAGGAGAGATTAGGAGAGATGAAGACAGATGAGGAGAGATGAGAAGAGATTAAGAGAGATGAAGACAGATGAAATGAGATGAGGACAAATGAGGACAGATGAGGACAAATGAGGACAGATGATGAGAGATGAGGATAGATGAGGAGAGATGAATAGAGTTGAGGACAGATGAGGAGAAATGAGGAGAGATTAGGAGAAATGAGGAGAAATGAGGACAGATGATTAGATATAAGTAGAGATGAGGAGAAATGAGGAGAAATGAGGACAGACGAGGAGAGATGAGGACAGAGGAGAGATGAGGAGAGATGAGGAGAAATGAGGACAGATGATTATAGATGAGGAGAGATGAGGAGAAATGAGGACAGACGAGGACAGATGAGGATAGATGAGGAGAGATGAGGACAGATGAGCAGAGATGAGGAGAGATGAGGAGAAATGAGAAGAGATGAGGAGAGATGAGGATAGATGAGGAGAGATAAGGAGAAAAACGGACAGACGACGACAGATGAGGAAAGATGAGGACAGGTGAGGACAGATGAGGACCAATGAGGATAGATGATTACAGATAAGGAGAGATGAATAGAGATGAGGACAGATGAGGAGAGATAAGGATAGATGAGGACAGATGAGGACAGATGAGGAGAGATAAGGAGAGATTTGGACAGATGAGGAGAGATGAGGACAGATGAGGACAGATGAGGAGAGATGAGGACAGATGAGGACAAATGAGGATAGATGATTACAGATGAGGAGAGATGAATAGAGATGAGGACAGATGAGGAGAGATGAGGACATGAGGAGAGATCAGGACAGATAAGGAGAGCCGAGGACAGACGAGGAGATGACAGATGAGGACAGATGAGGAGAGATAAGTAGAGATAAAGACCGATGAGGAAAAATGAGGAGAAAAGAGGAGAGATTAAGAGAGATGAGGAGAGTTGATTACAGATGAGAGATGAGGAGAGATGATGACAGATGAGGATAGATGAGGAGAGATAAATAGAGATGGGGACAGATGAGGAGAGATGAGGACATGAGGAGAGATTAGGACAGATAAGGAGAGCCGAGGACAGACGAGAAGATGACAGATGAGGACAGATGAGGAGAGATGAAGACAGATGAGGAAAGATGAGAAGAGATGATGAGAGTATAAGAGAGATGAGGACAGATGTGGAGAGATGAGGACATGAGGAGAGATCAGGACAGATAAGGAGAGCCGAGGACAGACGAGGAGAGATGACAGATGAGACAGATGAGGAGAGATGAGGAGAGATTATGAGAGATGAGGACAGATGAGAAGAGATGAGGACAGATGAGGAAAGATTGAGGAAAGATGAGGAGAGATAAGGACAGATGATTAAGGATGAGGAGAGATGAATAGAAATGAGGAGAGATGAGGAGAGATGAAGACAGTTGAGGAAAGATGAGGAGAGATGAGGAGAGATTATGAGAGATGAGGACAGACGAGAAGAGATGAGAACAGATGAGGAAAGATGAGGACACATGAGGAGACTTGAGGAGAGATGAGGACAAATGATTACATATGAGAAGAGATGATGAGAAATGAGGAGAAATGAGGACACATGATTATAGATGAGGAGAGATGAGGAGAAATGAGGACAGACGTAGACAGATGAGGACAGGAGGAGAGATGAGGACAGATGAGCAATGAACAGGAGAGATGAGTAGAAATGAGAAGAGATAAGGAGAGATGAGGATAGATGAGGACAGATGGGGACAGATGAGGAGAGATGAGGACAGACGAGGAGAGATGAGGACAGATGAGGACAGATGAAGAGAGATTAGGAGAGATGAGGACAGATGAGGACAGATGAGGACATATTAGGAGAGATGAGGAGAGATGAGGACAGATGAGGATAGATGAGGACGATGAGGACAGACGATGAAAGATGAGGAGAGATGAGGAGAGATTAGGATAGATGAGGAGAGATGAGTAGAGATGAGGACAGATGAGGTGAGAAGGAGAGAAAAGGAGAAAAGAGGATAGATGAGGAAAGATGAGGAGATATGAGGAGAGATGAGGACAAATGAGGAGAGATTAGGAGAGATGAGGAGAGATGTGGACAGATGAGGACAGATGAGGAGAGATGAGGACAGATGAGGAGAGATGAGGACAGATGAGGACAGATGAGGACAGATGAGGACAGTTGAGGACAGATGAGGAGAGATGAGGAGAGATGAGGAGAGATGAGGACAGATGAGGAGAGATAAGGAGAGATAAGGAGAGATGAGGATAGATGAGAAAAGATGAGGACAGATAAGGAGAGATGAAAGAGATGAGGAGAGATGAGGAGAGATGAGTAGAGATGAGGACAGATATGAGGACAGACGAGGACAGATGAGGAGAGATTTAGACACATGAGGAGAGATGAGGACAGATGAGGAGAGATGAAGACAGATGAGGACAGATGAGGAGTGATGAGGACAGATGAGGTGAGATGAGGACAGATGAGGAGAGATGAGGACAGTTAAAGAGAGATGAGTAGAGATGAGGAAAGATGAAGGACAGATGAGGACAGGACAGAAGAGGACAGATGAGGAGAGATGAGGAAAGATGAGGACAGATGAGGAGAGATGAGTAGAGATGAGGACAGATGAGGAGAGATAAGGAGAGATGAGGAGAGATGAGGAAAGATTAGGACAGACAAGGAGAGATGATTAGAGATGAGTAGAGATGAGGAGAGATGAGGACAGATGAGGAGAGATGAGGACAGATGAGGACAGATGAGGAGTGATGACGACAGATGAGGAGAGATTTGGACACATGAGGAGAAATGAGGACAGATGATGAGAGATGAGGACAGATGAGGAGAGATGAGGAGAGATGAGGACAGATGAGGAGAGATGAGGACAGATGAGGACAGATGAGGAGTGATGACGACAGATGAGGAGAGATTTGGACACATGAGGAGAAATGAGGACAGATGATGAGAGATGAGGACAGATGAGGAGAGATGAGGACAGATGAGGACAAATGAGAACAGATGATTAGAGATAGGGAGAGATGAGGAGAGATGAGGACAGATGAGGAGAGATATCGACAGGTGAGTATAGATGAGGAGAGATGAGGAGAGATTTGGATAGATGTGGACATATGACGACAGATGAGGAGTGATGAGGACAGATGAGGAGAGATATGGACAGATGAGGAGAGATGAGGAGAGATGAGGAAAGAAGAGGACAGATGAGGACAGATGAGGAGAGATGATGAGAGATGAGGAGAAATGAGAAGAGATGAGGAGAGATGAAAACAGATGAGGACAGATGAGTAGAGATGAGGAGGGATGAGGATAGATGTGGACAGATGAGGACAGATGAGTAGAGATGAGGAGAGATAAGGAGAGATGAGGAGAAATGAGGACAGACGAGGAGAGATGAGGACAGATGAGGAGAGATGATTACAGATGAGGAGAGATGAGGAGAGATGAGGAGAAATGATGACAGATGATTACATATGAGGAGAGATGAGGAGAAATGAGGACAGATGAGGCCAAATGAGGACAGATGAGGAAAGATGAAGAGAGATGAGGATAGATGAGGAAAGATGAGGATAGATGAGGAGAGATGAGGACAGATGAGGAAAGATGAGGAGAGATGAGGAGAAATGAGGACAGATGATTACAGATGAGGAGAGTTGAGGAGAAATGAGGACATATGAGGAGAGATGAGGACAGATAATGAGAGATGAGGACAGATGAGGAGAGATGAGGAGAAATGAGAAGAGATGAGAACAGATGAGGACAGATGACGACAGATGAGGACAGATGATTTGAGATGAGGAGAGATGAGAACAGATGAGCAGAGATGAGGACAGATGAGGAAAGATAAGAATAGATGAGCAGAGATGAAGATAGATGAGGAAAGATGAGGATAGATGAGGAGAGATGAGTACAGACTAGGAGAGATGAGGACAGATGAAAACAGATAAGGACATATGAGGAGAGATGAGGACAGACGAGGACAGATTAGGAGAGATGAGGACAGATGAGGATAGATGATTACAGATGAGGAGAGATGAATAGAGATGAGGACAGATGAGGAGAGATCAGGACATGAGGAGAGATCAGGACAGAAAAGGAGAGCCGAGGACAGACGAGGAAAGATGAGGAAAGATGATTACAGATGAATAGAGATGAGGAGAGATGAGGAGAAATGAGGAGAAATAAGGACAGATGAGGAGAGATGACAGATGAGGAGAGATGAGGACAGATGATTACAAATGGGGAGAGATGATTACAGATGAGGAGAGATGAGGAGAAATGAGAAGAATTGAGGACAGATGATTACAGATGAGGAGAGATAAGGAGAGATGAGGAGAAATGAGGAGAAATGAGGACAGACGAAGAGAGATGATGACAGATGTGGAGAGATGAGGACAGATGAGGAGAGATGAAAAGAGATGAGAACAGATGATTACAGATGACGAGAGATGAGGAGAAATGAGGCCAGATGATTACAGATGAGGAGAGATGAGGAGAAATGAGTACAGATGATTACAGATGAGGAGAGATGATGAGAAATGAGGACAGATGAGGACAGATGAGTACAGATAAGTACAGATGAGTACAGATGAGGAGAGGTGAGGAGAGATGAAGAGAGATGAGGACAGATGATTACAGATGAGGAGAGATGAGGAGAGATGATTACAGATGAGGAGAGATGAGGAGAGATGATTAGAGATGAAGAGAGATGAGGACAGATAACTACAGCTGAGGACAGATGAGGACAGATGAGGACACATGTGGACATATGAGGACAGATGAGTAGAGATGAGTAGAGATGAGTAGAGATGAGGACAGATGAGGAGAGATGAGGACAGATGAGGAGAGATGAGGAGAGATGAGGAGAAATGAGAACTGATGATTACAGATGAGGAGAAATGATTACAGATGAGGAGAGATAAGGACAGAAAAGGAGAGATGAGGACAGATGAGGAATGATGTGACAGATGAGGAGAGATGAGGACAGAAGAGGAGAAATGAGGACAGATGAGAAGAAATGAGGACAGATGAGGAGAGATGTGGAGAGATGAGGACAGATGATTACAGATGAGGGTTTATGATTACAGATGAGGATAGATGAGGAGAAATGAGGAGAATGAGGACAGATGATTACACATGAGGAGAGATAAGGAGAGATGAGGAGAAATGAGGACAGACGAGGAGAGATGACAGATGAGGACAGATGAGGAGAGATGAGGAGAGATGATTACAGATGAGGAGAGATGAGGAGAGATGAGGAGAAATGTTGACAGATGATTACATATGAGGAGATATGAGGAGAAATGAGGACAGATGAGGCCAAATGAGGACAGATGAGGAAAGATGAGGAGAGATGAGGATAGATGAGGAAAGATGAGGATAGATGAGGAGAGATGAGGACAGATGAGGACAGATGTAGACAGATGAGAATAGATGATTACAGATGAGGAGAGATGAAGACAGATGAGGAAAGATGAGGGGAGATGAGGAGAAATGAGGACAGATGATTACAGATGAGGAGAATTGAGGAGAAATGAGGACATACGAGGAGAGATGAGGACAGATGAGGAGAGATGAGGACAGATGAGGAGAGATGAGGAGAGATGAGGAGAAATGAGAACAGATGAGAACAGATGAGGACAGATGACGACAGATGAGGACAGATGATGAGAGATGAGGAGAGATGAGAACAGATGAGCAGAGATGAGGACAGATGAGGAAAGATAAGAAGAGATGAGGAGAGATGAAGATAGATGAGGAAAGATGAGGATAGATGAGGAGAGATGAGTACAGACTAGGAGAGATGAGGACAGATGAAAACAGATAAGGACAGATGAGGAGAGATGAGGACAGACGAGGACAAATGAGGAGAGATGAGGACAGATGAGGATAGATGTTTACAGATGAGGAGAGATGAATAGAGATGAGGACAGATGAGGAGAGATGAGGACATGAGGAGAGATCAGGACAGATAAGGAGAGCCGAGGACAGACGAGGAAAGATGACAGATGAGGACAGATGAGGAGAGATGAGGAGATATGAAGACAGATGAAGAAAGATAAGGAGAGATGAGGAGAGATTATGAGGGATGAGGACAGATGAGGAGAGATGAGGACAGATGAGGAAAGATGAGGAAAGATGAGGAGAGATGAGGACATATGATTACAGATGAATAGAGATGAGGAGAGATGAGGAGAAATGAGGAGAAATAAGGACAGATGAGGAGAGATGACAGATGAGGAGAGATGAGGACAGATGATTACAAATGGGGAGAGATGATTACAGATGAGGAGAGATGAGGAGAAATGAGAAGAAATGAGGACAGATGATTACAGATGAGGAGAGATAAGGAGAGATGAGGAGAAATGAGGAGAAATGAGGACAGACGAAGAGAGATGATGACAGATGTGGAGAGATGAGGACAGATGAGGAGAGATGAAAAGAGATGAGAACAGATGATTACAGATGACGAGAGATGAGGAGAAATGAGGCCAGATGATTACAGATGAGGAGAGATGAGGAGAAATGAGTACAGATGATTACAGATGAGGAGAGATGAGGAGAAATGAGGACAGATGAGGACAGATGAGTACAGATAAGTACAGATGAGTACAGATGAGGAGAGGTGAGGAGAGATGAAGAGAGATGAGGACAGATGATTACAGATGAGGAGAGATGAGGAGAGATGATTACAGATGAGGACAGATGATTACAGATGAGGAGAGATGAGGAGAGATGAAGAGAGATGAGGACAGATAATTACAGCTGAGGACAGATGAGGACAGATGAGGACACACGTGGACAGATGAGGACAGATGAGGAGAGATGAGTAGAGATGAGTAGAGATGAGGACAGATGAGGAGAGATGAGGACAGATGAGGAGAGATGAGGAGAGATGAGGAGAAATGAGAACTGATGATTACAGATGAGGAGAGATGATTACAGATGAGGAGAGATGAGGACAGAAAAGGAGAGATAAGGACAGATGAGGAGAGATGGGACAGATGAGGAGAGATGAGGACAGATGAGGAGAGATGCAGAGAAATTATGAGAGATGAGGACAGATGAGGACAGACGAGTAGAGATGAGGACAGATGAGGACAGATGAGGAGAGTTGAGGAGAGATGAGGACAGAATATTACAAAAAAGGAGAGATGAGGAGTAATGAAGAGATATGAGGAAAGACGAGAAGAGATGAGAACAGATGAGGACACATGTGGACATTTGAGGATAGATGAGGAGAGATGAGGACAGATGAGGAGAGATAAGGAGAAATGAGGAGAGAAAAGGATAGATGAGGAAAGATGATGAGATATGAGGAGAGATGAGGACAAATGAGGAGAGATGAGGACAGACGTAGACAGATGAGGACAGATGAGGAGAGATGAGGACAGATGAGGAGAGATGAGGACAGATGAGGACAGATGAGGACGGATGAGGAGAGATGAGGAGAGATGAGGACAGATGAGGAGAGATGAGTAGAGATGAGGACAGATGAGGAGAGATAAGGAGAGATAAGGAGAGATGAGGATAGATGAGAAAAGATGAGGACAGATAAGGAGAGATGATTAGAGATGAGGAGAGATGAGGAGAGATGAGGACAGATATGAGGACAGACGAGGACAGATGAGGAGAGATTTAGACATAAAAGTACAGATGAGGAGAGATGAGGACAGATGAGGACAGATAAGGAGTGATGAGGACAGATGAGGTGAGATGAGGACAGATGAGGAGAGATGAAAACAGTTAAAGAGAGATGAGTAGAGATGAGGACAGATGAAGGACAGATGAGGACAGAAGAGGACAGATGAGGAGAGATGAGGAAAGATGAGGACAGATGAGGAGAGATGAGTAGAGATGAGGACAGATGAGGAGAGATGAGGACAGATGAGGACAGATGACGAGAGATGTGGACAGATGAGGAGAGATATCGACAGGTGAGGATAGATGAGGAGAGATGAGGAGAGATTAGGATAGATAAAGACATATGAGGACAGATGAGGAGTGATGAGGACAGATGAGGAGAGATATGGACAGATGAGGAGAGATGACGAAAGAAGAGGACAGATGATGACAGATGAGGAGAGATGATGAGATATGAGGAGAAATGAGAAGATATGAGGAGAGATGAAAACAGATGAGGACAGATGAGTAGAGATGAGGAGAGATGAGGATAGATGTGGACAGATGAGGACAGATGAGGAGTGATTAGGACAGATGAGGAGAGATGAGGACACATGAGGAGAGACGAGGACAGATGAGGAGAGATAAGGACAGATGAGGAGAGATATGGACAGATGAGGAGAGATGAGGAGAGATGAGGAAAGAAAAGGACAGATGACGACAGATGAGGAGAGATAATGAGAGATGAGGAGAAATGAGAAGAGATGAGGAGAGATGAGGACAGATGAGGACAGATGAGGAGAGATGAGGAGAGATGAGGAGAAATGAGAAGAGATGACGAGAAATGAGGACAGATGATTACAGATGAGAAGAAATGAGAAGAGATGAGGAGAGATGAGGACAGATGAGGACAGATGAGGACAGATGAGGAGAAATGAGAAGAGATGAGGAGAAATGAGGACAGATGATTACAGATGAGGAGAGATGAGGACATACGAGGAGAGACGAGGACAGATGAAGAGAGATGAGGAGAGATTACGAGAGATGAGGACAGATGAGGAGAAATGAGGAGAATTTAGGAAAGATGAGGAGAGATGAGGACAGATTAGGACAGACGAGGAGAGATGAGGAGAGATGAGGACAGTTGAGGACATATGATTACAATTGAGGACTTATGAGGAGAGATGAGGACAGATGATTACAGATGAGTAGAGATCATGAGAGATGAGGAGAGATGAGGACAGATGAGGAGAGATGAGGACAGATGAGGACAGATGAGGACGGATGAGGAGAGATGAGGAGAGATGAGGACAGATGAGGAGAGATGAGGAGAGATGGGGACAGACGATTACAGATGAGGGGAGATGATTACAGATGAGGATAGATGAGGAGAAATGAGGAGAATGAGGACAGATGATTACAGATGAGGAGAGATAAGGAGAGATGAGGAGAGATGAGGACAGATGAGGAGAGATGAGGACAGGTGAGGACAGATGAGGACAGATAAGGAGATATGAGGAGAGATGAAGAGAGATGAGGACAGATGATTACAGATGAGGAGAGATGAGGAGAGATGATTACAGATGAGGAGAGATGATTACAGATGAGGAGAGATGAGGAGAGATGAGGACAGAAAAGGAGAGATGAGGACAGATGAGGAGAGATGGGACAGATGAGGAGAGATAGGACAGATGAGGAGAGATGCAGAGAAATGAGGAGAGATGAGGACAGATGAGGACAGATGAGGAGAGATGAGTACAGAATATTACAAATGAGGAGAGATGAGGAGTAATGAAGAGATATGAGGAAAGACGAGAAGAGATGAGGACAGATGAGGACACATGTGGACAGATGAGGACAGATGAGGAGAGATGAGTAGAGATGAGGACAGATGAGGAGAGAAGGAGAGAAGAAGAGAAATGAGGATAGATGAGGAAAGATGAGGAGATATGAGGAGAGATGAGGACAAATGTGGAGAGATTAGGAGAGATGAGGAGAAACGTGGACAGATGAGGACAGATGAGGAGAGATGAGGACAGATGAGGAGATATGAGGACAGATGAGGACAGATGATGACAGATGAGGACAGATGAGGAGAGATGAGGAGAGATGAGGAGAGATGAGTAGAGATGAGGACAGATGAGGAGAGATAAGGAGATATAAGGAGAGATGAGGATAGATGAGAAAAGATGAGGACAGATAAGGAGAGATGAAAGAGATGAGGAGAGATGAGTAGAGATGAGGAAAGATATGAGGACAGACGAGGACAGATAAGGAGAGATTTAGACACATGAGGAGAGATGCGGACAGATGAGGAGAGATGAGGACAGATGAGGACAGATGAGGAGTGATGAGGACAGATGAGGTGAGATGAGGACAGATGAGGAGAGATGAGGACACTTAAAGAGAGATGAGTAGAGATGAGGACAGATGAAGGACAGATGAGGACAGGACAGAAGAGGACAGATGAGGAGAGATGAGGAAAGATGATTACACATGAGGAGAGATAAGGAGAGATGAGGAGAAATGAGGACAGACGAGGATAGATGAGGACAGATGAGGACAGATGAGGAGAAATGAGGAGAGATGATTACAGATGAGGAGAGATGAGGAGAGATGAGGAGAAATGTTGACAGATGATTACATATGAGGAGAGATGAGTAGAGATGAGGACAGATGAGTAGAGATGAGGACAGATGAGGAGAGAAGGAGAGAAGAGGAGAAATAAGGATAGATGAGGAAAGATGAGGAGATATGAGGAGAGATAAGGACAAATGAGGAGAGATTAGGAGAGATGAGGAGAGACGTGGACAGATGAGGACAGATGAGGAGAGATGAGGACAGATGAGGAGAAATTGAAGACAGATGAGGACAGATGAGGACAGATGAGGACAGATGAGGAGAGATGAGGAGAGATGAGGACAGATGAGTAGAGATGAGGACAGATGAGGAGAGATAAGGAGAGATATTGAGAGATGTGGATAGATGAGAAAAGATGAGGATAGATAAGGAGAGATGAAAGAGATGAGGAGAGATGAGTAGAGATGAGGACAGATATGAGGACAGACGAGGACAGATGAGGAGAGATTTAGACACATGAGGAGAGATGAGGACAGATGAGGAGAGATGAGGACAGATGAGGACAGATGAGGAGTGATGAGGACAGATGAGGTGAGATGAGGACAGATGAGGAGAGATGAGGACAGTTAAAGAGAGATGAGTAGAGATGAGGACAGATGAAGGACAGATGAGGACAGGACAGAAGAGGACAGATGAGGAGAGATGAGGAAAGATGAGGACAAATGAGGAGAGATGAGTAGAGATGAGGACAGATGAGGAGAGATAAGGAGAGATGAGGAGAGATGAGGAAAGATTAGAACAGAAAAGGAGAGATGATTAGAGAAGAGTAGAGATGAGGACAGATGAGGAGAGATGAGGAGAGATGAGGACAGATGAGGACAGATGAGGACAGATGAGGACATATGAGGACAGATGAGGAGAGATGAGGACAGATGAGGACAGATGAGGAGAGATGAGGACAGATGAGGAGAGATATGGACAGATGAGGAGAGATCAGGAGAGATGAGGAAAGAAAAGGACAGATGAGGAGAGATAATGAAAGATGAGGAGAAATGAGAAGAGATGAGGAGAAATGAGGACAGTTGATTACAGATGAGGAGAGATGAGGACATACGAGGAGAGATGAGGACAGATGAGGAGAAATGAGGAGAATTTAGGAAAGATGAGGAGAGATGAGGACAGATGAGGATAGACGAGGAGAGATGAGGAGAGATGAGGACAGTTGAGGACAGATGAGTAGAGATAAGGAGAGATGAGGACAGAAAAGGAGAGATGAGGACAGATGAGGAGAGATGGGACAGATGATTACAGATGAGTAGAGATAAGGAGAGATGAGGACAGAAAAGGAGAGATGAGGACAGATGAGGAGAGATGGGACAGATGAGGAGAGATGCAGAGAAATGATGAGAGATGAGGACAGATGATTACAGATGAGGAGAGATAAGGAGAGATGAGGAGAGATGAGGACAGATGAGGAGAGATGAGGACAGGTGAGGACAGATGAGGACAGATGAGTAGAGATGAGGAGAGATGATTACAGATGAGGAGAGATTATTACAGATGAGGAGAGATGAGGAGAGATGAGGACAGTTGAGGACAGATGATTACAATTGAGGACATATCAGGAGAAATGAGGACAGATGAGATGAAATGAGGACAGATGAGGACAGATGAGGAGAGATGAGGAGAGATGAGGACAGATGATTACAGATGAGGGGAGATGATTACAGATGAGGATAGATGAGGAGAAATGAGGAGAATGAGGACAGATGATTACTGATGAGGAGAGATAAGGAGAGATGAGTAGAGATGAGGACAGATGAGGAGAGATGAGGACAGGTGAGGACAGATGAGGACAGTTAAAGAGAGATAAGTAGAGATGAGGACAGATGAGGACAGATGAGGACAGATGAGGACAGATGAGGAGAGATGAGGAGAGATGAGGAGAGATGAGGACAGATGAGGAGAGATAAGGAGAGATAAGGAGAGATGAGGATAGATGAGAAAAGATGAGGACAGATAAGGAGAGATGAAAGAGATGAGGAGAGATGAGTAGAGATGAGGACAGATGAGGAGAGATGAGGAAAGATGAGGACAAATGAGGAGAGATGAGTAGAGATGAGGACAGATGAGGAGAGATAAGGAGAGATGAGGAGAGATGAGGAAAGATTAGGACAGACAAGGAGAGATGATTAGAGATGAGTAGAGATGACGACAGATGAGGAGAGATGAGGACAGATGAGGACAGATGAGGACAGATGAGGAGTGATGACGACAGATGAGGAGAGATTTGGACACATGAGGAGAGATGAGGACAGATGAGGAGAGATGAGGACAGATGAGGAGAGATATGGACAGACGAGGAGAGATGAGGAGAGATGAGGAAAGAAAAGGACAGATGAGGACAGATGAGGAGAGATAATGAGAGATGAGGAGAAATGAGAAGAGATGAGGAGAGATGAGGACAGATGAGGTCAGATGAGGAGAGATGAGGAGAAATGAGAAGAGATGAGGAGAAATGAGGACAGATGATTACAGATGAGGAGAGATGAGGACATACGAGGAGAGACGAGGACAGATGAAGAGAGATGAGGAGAGATTAGGAGTGATGACGACAGATGAGGAGAGATTTGGACACATGAGGAGAGATGAGGACAGATGAGGAGAGATGAGGACAGATGAGGAGAGATGAGGACAGATGAGGACAAATGAAAACAGATGATTAGAGATAGGGAGAGATGAGGACAGATGAGGAGAGATGAGGACAGATGAGAAGAGATATCGACAAGTGAGGATAGATGAGGAGAGATGAGAAGAGATTAGGATAGATGTGGACATATGAGGACAGATGAGGAGTGATGAGGACAGATGAGATATGGACAGATGAGGAGAGATGAGGAGAGATGAGGAAAGAAAAGGACAGATGAGGACAGATGAGGAGAGATGATGAGAGATGAGGAGAAATGAGAAGAGATGAGGAGAGATGAAAACAGATGAGGACAGATGAGTAGAGATGAGGAGAGATGAGGATAGATGTGGACAGATGGAGTGATTAGGACAGATGAGGAGAGATGAGGAAACATGAGGAGAGACGAGGACAGATGAGGAGAGATAAGGACAGATGAGGAGAGATATGGACAGATGAGGAGAGATGAGGAGAGATGAGGAAAGAAAAGGACAGATGAGGACAGATGAGGAGAGATAATGAGAGATAAGGAGAAATGAGAAGAGATGAGGAGAGATGAGGACAGATGAGGACAGATGAGGAGAGATGAGGAGAAATGAGAAGAGATGAGGAGAAATGAGGAGAGATGAGGAGAGATGAGGAGAGATAAGGAGAGATAAGGACAGACGAGGAGAGATGAGAACAGATGAGGAGAGATTAGGACAGATGAGGACAGATGATGACAGATGAGGACAGACGAGGAGAGATGAGGAGAGATGAGGACAGTTGAGGACATATGAGGACAGACGAGAATAGATGAGGAAAGATGAGGACAGATGAGGAGAGATGATTACAAATTAGGACAGATGAGGAGAGATGAGGACAGATGATTACAGATGAGTAGAGATGAGGACATACGAGGAGAGATGAGGACAGATGAAGAGAGATGAGGAGAGATTAGGAGAGATGAGGACAGATGAGAAATGAGGAGAATTTAGGAAAGATGAGGAGAGATGAGGACAGATGAGGACAGACGAGGAGAGATGAGGAGAGATGAGGACAGTTGAGGACAGATGATTACAATTGAGGACATATGAGGAGAGATGAGGACAGATGATTACAGATGAGTAGAGATAAGGAGAGATGAGGACAGAAAAGGAGAGATGAGGACAGATGAGGAGAGATGGGTCAGATGAGGAGAGATGATGACAGATGATTACAGATGAGTAGAGATAAGGAGAGATGAGGACAGAAAAGGAGAGATGAGGACAGATGAGGAGAGATGGGTCAGATGAGGAGAGATGAGGACAGATGAGGAGAGATGCAGAGAAATGATGAGAGATGAGGAGAGATGAGGACAGATGAGGAGAGATGAGGACAGGTGAGAACAGATGAGGACAGATGAGGAGATATGAGGAGAGATGAAGAGAGATGAGGACAGATGATTACAGATGAGGAGAGATGAGGAGGGATGTATACAGATGACAGATGAGGACAGATAAGTAGAGATAAGGAGAGATGATTACAGATGAGGAGAGATGATTACAGATGAGGAGAGATGAGGAGAAATGAGGACAGTTGAGGACAGATTATTACAATTGAGGACATATGAGGAGAGATGAGGACAGATGATTACAGATGAGTAGAGATCAAGAGAGATGAGGAGAAATGAGGAGAAATGAGGACAAACGAGGAGAGATGAGGACAGAAGAGGAGAAATGAGGACAGATGAGATGAAATGAGGACAGATGAGGACAGATGAGGAGAGATGAGGAGAGATGATTACAGATGAGGGGAGATGATTACAGATGAGGATAGATGAGGAGAAATGAGGAGAATGAGGACAGATGATTACTGATGAGGAGAGATAAGGAGAGATGAGGAGAGATGAGGACAGATGAGGAGAGATGAGGACAGGTGAGGACAGATGAGGACAGTTAAAGAGAGATAAGTAGAGATGAGGACAGATGAGGACAGATGAGGACAGATGAGGAGAGATGAGGAGAGATGAGGAGAGATGAGGAGAGATGAGTAGAGATGAGGACAGATGAGGAGAGATAAGGACAGATGAGGAGTGATGAGGACAGATGAGGTGAGATGAGGACAGATGAGGAGAGATGACAGTTAAAAAGAGATGAGTAGAGATGAGGACAGATGAAGGACAGATGAGGACAGGACAGAAGATGACAGATGAGGAGAGATGAGGAAAGATGAGGACAAATGAGGAGAGATGAGTAGAGATGAGGACAGATGAGGAGAGATAAGGAGAGATGAGGAGAGATGAGAAAAGATTAGGACAGACAAGGAGAGATGATTAGAGATGAGTAGAGATGACGACAGATGAGGAGAGATGAGGAGAGATGAGGAGAGATGAGGACAGATGAGGACAGATGAGGACAGATGAGGAGTGATGACGACAGATGAGGAGAGATTTGGACACATGAGGAGAGATGAGGACAGATGAGGAGAGATGAGGACAGATGAGGAGAGATATGGACAGATGAGGAGAGATGAGGAGAGATGAGGAAAGAAAAGGACAGATGAGGACAGATGAGGAGAGATAATGAGAGATGAGGAGAAATGAGAAGAGATGAGGAGAGATGAGGACAGATGAGGTCAGATGAGGAGAGATGAGGAGAAATGAGAAGAGATGAGGAGAAATGAGGACAGATGATTAAAGATGAGGAGAGATGAGGACATACGAGGAGAGACGAGGACAGATGAAGAGAGATGAGGAGAGATGATTACAGATGAGGAGAGATGAGGACAGATGATTACAGATGAGTAGAGATCAGGAGAGATGAGGAGAAATGAGGAGAAATGAGGACAAACGAGGAGAGATGAGGACAGAAGAGGAGAAATGAGGACAGATGAGATGAAATGAGGACAGATGAGGAGAGATGAGGAGAGATGAGGACAGATGATTACAGATGAGGGGAGATGATTACAGATGAGGATAGATGAGGAGAAATGAGGAGAATGAGGACAGATGATTACAGATGAGGAGAGATAAGGAGAGATGAGGACAGATGAGGACAGATGAGGAGAGATGAGGAGAGATGAGGACAGGTGAGGACAGATGAGGACAGATGAGGAGATATGAGGAGAGATGAAGAGAGATGAGGACAGATGATTACAGATGAGGAGAGATGAGGAGGGATGTATACAGATGACAGATGAGGACAGATGAGGAGAGATGAGGAGAGATGATTACAGATGAGGAGAGATGATTACAGATGAGGAGAGATAAGGAGAGATGAGGACAGAAAAGGAGAGATGAGGACAGATGAGGAGAGATGGGACAGATGAGGAGAGATGAGGACAGATGAGGAGAGATGCAGAGAAATGAAGAGAGATGAGGACAGATGATGACAGATGAGGACAGACGAGTAGAGATGAGGACAGATGAGGACAGATGAGGGCAGATGAGGAGAGTTGAGGAGAGATGAGTACAGAATATTACAAATGAGGAGAGATGAGGAGTAATGAAGAGATATGAGAAAAGACGAGAAGAGATGAGGACAGAAGAGGACACATGTGGACAGATGAGGATAGATGAGGAGAGATGAGTAGAGATGAGGACAGATAAGGAGAGATGAGGAGAGATGAGGACAGATGAGGACAGATGAGGACAGATGAGGAGTGATGACGACAGATAAGGAGAGATTTGGACACATGAGGAGAGATGAGGACAGATGAGGAGAGATGAGGACAGATGAGGAGAGATATGGACAGATGAGGAGAGATGAGGAGAGATGAGGAAAGAAAAGGACAGATGAGGACAGATGAGGAGAGATAATGAGAGATGAGGAGAAATGAGAAGAGATGAGGAGAGATGAGGACAGATGAGGACAGATGAAGAGAGATGAGGAGAAATGAGAAGAGATGAGGATAAATTAGGACAGATGATTACAGATGAGGAGAGATAAGGACATACGAGGAGAGACGAGGACATATGAAGAGAGATGACGAGAGATTAGGAGAGATGAGGACAGATGAGGAGAAATGAGGAGAATTTAGGAAAGATGAGGAGAGATGAGGACAGATGAGGACAGACGAGGAGAGATGAGGAGAGATGAGGACAGTTGAGGACAGATGATTACAATTTAGGACATATGAGGAGAGATGAGGACAGATGATTACAGATGAGTAGAGATCAGGAGAGATGAGGAGAAATG
This sequence comes from Omphiscola glabra, assembly GCA_964017045.1. Classification (NCBI taxonomy): domain Eukaryota; kingdom Metazoa; phylum Mollusca; class Gastropoda; family Lymnaeidae; genus Omphiscola; species Omphiscola glabra. Next base: position 4,278,372 of record OZ024797.1, read on the forward strand.
AGGAGAAATGAGGACAAACGAGGAGAGATAAGGACAGAAGAGGAGAAATGAGGACAGGTGAGGAGAAATGAGGACAGATGAGGAGAGATGAGGAGAGATGAGGACTAATGATTACAGATCAGGGGAGATGATTACAGATGAGGATAGATGAGGAGAAATGAGGAGAATGAGGACAGATTATTACAGATGAGGAGAGATAAGGAGAGATGAGGAGAGATGAGGACAGATGAGGAGAGATGAGGACAGGTCAGGACAGATGAGGACAGATGAGGAGATATGAGGAGAGATGAAGAGAGATGAGGACAGATGATTACAGATGAGGAGAGATGAGGAGGGATGTATACAGATGACAGATGAGGACAGATGAGTAGAGATGAGGAGAGATGATTACAGATGAGGAGAGATGATTACAGATGAGGAGAGATGAGGAGAGATGAGGACAGTTGAGGACAGATGATTACAGATGAGTAGAGATCAGGAGAGATGAGGAGAAATGAGGAGAAATGAGGACAAACGAGGAGAGATGAGGACAGAAGAGGAGAAATGAGGACAGATGAGATGAAATGAGGACAGATGAGGACAGATGAGGAGAGATGAGGAGAGATGAGGACAGATGATTACAGATGAGTCGAGATGATTACAGATGAGGATAGATGAGGAGAAATGAGGAGAATGAGGACAGATGATTACAGATGAGGAGAGATAAGGAGAGATGAGGAGAGATGAGGACAGATGAGGAGAGATGAGGACAGGTGAGGACAGATGAGGACAGATGAGGAGATATGAGGAGAGATGAAGAGAGATGAGGACAGCTGATTACAGATGAGGAGAGATGAGGAAGGATGTATATAGATGACAGATGAGGACAGATGAGGAGAGATGAGGAGAGATGATTACAGATGAGGAGAGATGATTACAGATGAGGAGAGATGATTACAGATGAGGAGAGATAAGGAGAGATGAGGACAGAAAAGGAGAGATGAGGACAGATGAGGAGAGATGGGACAGATGAGGAGAGATGAGGACAGATGAGGAGAGATGCAGAGAAATGAAGAGAGATGAGGACAGATGATGACAGATGAGGACAGACGAGTAGAGATGAGGACAGATGAGGACAGATGAGGACAGATCAGGAGAGTTGAGGAGAGATGAGTACAGAATATTACAAATGAGGAGAGATGAGGAGTAATGAAGAGATATGAGGAAAGATGAGAAGAGATGAGGACAGAAGAGGACACATGTGGACAGATGAGGATAGATGAGGAGAGATGAGTAGAGATGAGGACAGATGAGGAGAGATGAGGAGAGATGAGGACAGATGAGGACAGATGAGGACAGATGAGGACAGATGAGGACAGATGAGGACAGATGACGACAGATAAGGAGAGATTTGGACACATGAGGAGAGATGAGGACAGATGAGGAGAGATGAGGACAGATGAGGAGAGATATGGACAGATGAGGAGAGATGAGGAGAGATGAGGAAAGAAAAGGACAGATGAGGACAGATGAGGAGAGATAATGAGAGATGAGGAGAAATGAGAAGAGATGAGGAGAGATGAGGACAGATGAGGACAGATGAGGACAGATGAGGAGAAATGAGAAGAGATGAGGAGAAATTAGGACAGATGATTACAGATGAGGAGAGATGAGGACATACGAGGAGAGACGAGGACATATGAAGAGAGATGAGGAGAGATTAGGAGAGATGAGGACAGATGAGGAGAAATGAGGAGAATTTAGGAAAGATGAGGAGAGATGAGGACAGATGAGGACAGACGAGGAGAGATGAGGAGAGATGAGGACAGTTGAGGACAGATGATTACAATTTAGGACATATGAGGAGAGATGAGGACAGATGATTACAGATGAGTAGAGATAAGGAGAGATAAGGAGAGATGAGGACAGATAAGGAGAGATGAGGACAGTTGAGGACAGACGAGGACAGAAAAGGAGAAATGAGGACAGATGAGATGAAATGAGGACAGATGAGGACAGATGAGGAGAGATGAGGAGAGATGAGGACAGATGATTACAGATGAGGGGAGAGGATTACAGATGAGGATAGATGAGGAGAAATGAGGAGAATGAGGACAGATGATTACAGATGAGGAGAGATAAGGAGAGATGAGGAGAGATGAGGACAGATGAGGAGAGATGAGGACAGGTGAGGACAGATGAGGACAGATGAGGAGATATGAGGAGAGATGAAGAGAGATGAGGACAGATGATTACAGATGAGGAGAGATGAGGAAGGATGTATACAGATGACAGATGAGGACAGATTAGGAGAGATGAGGAGAGATGATTACAGATGAGGAGAGATGATTACAGATGAGGAGAGATAAGGAGAGATGAGGACAGAAAAGGAGAGATGAGGACAGATGAGGAGAGATGGGACAGATGAGGAGAGATGAGGAGAGATGATTACAGATGAGGAGAGATGATTACAGATGAGGAGAGATGAGGACAGAAAAGGAGAGATGAGGACAGATGAGGAGAGATGGGACAGATGAGGAGAGATGAGGACAGATGAGGAGAGATGCAGAGAAATGAAGAGAGATGAGGACAGATGATGACAGATGAGGACAGACGAGTAGAGATGAGGACAGATGAGGACGGATGAGGACAGATGAGGAGAGTTGAGGAGAGATGAGTACAGAATATTACAAATGAGGAGAGATGAGGAGTAATGAAGAGATATGAGGAAAGACGAGAAGAGATGAGGACAGATGAGGACACATGTGGACAGATGAGGATAGATGAGGAGAGATGAGTAGAGATGAGGACAGATGAGGAGAGAAGGAGAGAAGAGGAGAAATGAGGATAGATGAGGAAAGATGAGGAGATATGAGGAGAGATGAGGACAAATGAGGAGAGATTAGGAGAGATGAGGAGAGACGTGGACAGATGAGGACAGATGAGGAGAGATGAGGACAGATGAGGACAGATGAGGACAGATGAGGACAGATGAGGACAGATGAGGACAGATGAGGAGAGATGAGGAGAGATGAAGAGAGATGAGTAGAGATGACAGATGAGGAGAGATAAGGAGAGATAAGGAGAGATGAGGATAGATGAGAAAAGATGAGGACAGATGAGGACAGATGAGGAGAGATGAAGAGAGATGAGGACAGATGATTACAGATGAGGAGAGATGAGGAAGGATGTATACAGATGACAGATGAGGACAGATGAGGAGAGATGAGGAGAGATGATTACAGATGAGGAGAGATGATTACAGATGAGGAGAGATAAGGAGAGATGAGGACAGAAAAGGAGAGATGAGGACAGATGAGGAGAGATGGGACAGATGAGGAGAGATGAGGACAGATGAGGAGAGATATGGACAGATGAGGAGAGATGAGGAGAGATGAGGAAAGAAAAGGACAGATGAGGACAGATGAGGAGAGATAATGAGAGATGAGGAGAAATGAGAAGAGATGAGGACAGATGAGGACAGATGAGGACAGATGAGGACAGATGAGGAGAAATGAGAAGAGATGAGGAGAAATTAGGACAGATGATTACAGATGAGGAGAGATGAGGACATACGAGGAGAGACGAGGACATATGAAGAGAGATGAGGAGAGATTAGGAGAGATGAGGACAGATGAGGAGAAATGAGGAGAATTTAGGAAAGATGAGGAGAGATGAGGACAGATGAGGACAGACGAGGAGAGATGAGGAGAGATGAGGACAGTTGAGGACAGATGATTACAATTTAGGACATATGAGGAGAGATGAGGACACATGATTACAGATGAGTAGAGATAAGGAGAGATAAGGAGAGATGAGGACAGATAAGGAGAGATGAGGACAGTTGAGGACAGACGAGGACAGAAAAGGAGAAATGAGGACAGATGAGATGAAATGAGGACAGATGAGGACAGATGAGGAGAGATGAGGACAGATGATTACAGATTAGGGGAGAGGATTACAGATGAGGATAGATGAGGAGAAATGAGGAGAATGAGGACAGATGATTACAGATGAGGAGAGATAAGGAGAGATGAGGAGAGATGAGGACAGATGAGGAGAGATGAGGACAGGTGAGGACAGATGAGGACAGATGAGGAGATATGAGGAGAGATGAAGAGAGATGAGGACAGATGATTACAGATGAGGAGAGATGAGGAAGGATGTATACAGATGACAGATGAGGACAGATGAGGAGAGATGAGGAGAGATGATTACAGATGAGGAGAGATGATTACAGATGAGGAGAGATAAGGAGAGATGAGGACAGAAAAGGAGAGATGAGGACAGATGAGGAGAGATGGGACAGATGAGGAGAGATGAGGAGAGATGATTACAGATGAGGAGAGATGATTACAGATGAGGAGAGATAAGGAGAGATGAGGACAGAAAAGGAGAGATGAGGACAGATGAGGAGAGATGGGACAGATGAGGAGAGATGAGGACAGATGAGGAGAGATGCAGAGAAATGAAGAGAGATGAGGACAGATGATGACAGATGAGGACAGACGAGTAGAGATGAGGACAGATGAGGACGGATGAGGACAGATGAGGAGAGTTGAGGAGAGATGAGTACAGAATATTACAAATGAGGAGAGATGAGTAGTAATGAAGAGATATGAGGAAAGACGAGAAGAGATGAGGACAGATTAGGACACATGTGGACAGATGAGGATAGATGAGGAGAGATGAGTAGAGATGAGGACAGATGAGGAGAGAAGGAGAGAAGAGGAGAAATGAGGATAGATGAGGAAAGATGAGGAGATATGAGGAGAGATGAGGACAAATGAGGAGAGATTAGGAGAGATGAGGAGAGACGTGGACAGATGAGGACAGATGAGGAGAGATGAGGACAGATGAGGACAGATGAGGACAGATGAGGACAGATGAGGACAGATGAGGACAGATGAGGACAGATGAGGAGAGATGAAGAGAGATGAGTAGAGATGACAGATGAGGAGAGATAAGGAGAGATAAGGAGAGATGAGGATAGATGAGAAAAGGTGAGGACAGATGAGGACAGATGAGGAGAGATGAAGAGAGATGAGGACAGATGATTACAGATGAGGAGAGATGAGGAAGGATGTATACAGATGACAGATGAGGACAGATGAGGAGAGATGAGGAGAGATGATTACAGATGAGGAGAGATGATTACAGATGAGGAGAGATAAGGAGAGATGAGGACAGAAAAGGAGAGATGAGGACAGATGAGGAGAGATGGGACAGATGAGGAGAGATGAGGAGAGATGATTACAGATGAGGAGAGATGATTACAGATGAGGAGAGATAAGGAGAGATGAGGACAGAAAAGGAGAGATGAGGACAGATGAGGAGAGATGGGACAGATGAGGAGAGATGAGGACAGATGAGGAGAGATGCAGAGAAATGAAGAGAGATGAGGACAGATGATGACAGATGAGGACAGATGAGGAGAGATATGGACAGATGAGGAGAGATGAGGAGAGATGAGGAAAGAAAAGGACAGATGAGGACAGATGAGGAGAGATAATGAGAGATGAGGAGAAATGAGAAGAGATGAGGAGAGATGAGGACAGATGAGGACAGATGAGGACAGATGAGGAGAGATGAGGAGAAATGAGAAGAGATGAGGAGAAATTAGGACAGATGATTACAGATGAGGAGAGATGAGGACATACGAGGAGAGACGAGGACATATGAAGAGAGATGAGGAGAGATTAGGAGAGATGAGGACAGATGAGGAGAAATGAGGAGAATTTAGGAAAGATGAGGAGAGATGAGGAGAGATGAGGACAGACGAGGAGAGATGAGGACAGTTGAGGACAGATGATTACAATTTAGGACATATGAGGAGAGATGAGGACAGATGATTACAGATGAGTAGAGATCAGGAGAGATGAGGAGAAATTATGAGAAATGAGGACAAACGAGGAGAGATAAGGACAGAAGAGGAGAAATGAGGACAGGTGAGGAGAAATGAGGACAGATGAGGAGAGATGAGGAGAGATGAGGACTAATGATTACAGATCAGGGGAGATGATTACAGATGAGGATAGATGAGGAGAAATGAGGAGAATGAGGACAGATGATTACAGATGAGGAGAGATAAGGAGAGATGAGGAGAGATGAGGACAGATAAGGAGAGATGAGGACAGGTGATGACAGATGAGGACAGATGAGGAGATATGAGGAGAGATAAAGAGAGATGAGGAGAGATGATTACAGATGAGGAGAGATGAGGAGGGATGTATACAGATGACAGATGAGGACAGATGAGTAGAGATGAGGAGAGATGATTACAGATGAGGAGAGATGATTACAGATGAGGAGAGATGAGGAGACATGAGGACAGTTGAGGACAGATGATTACAGATGAGTAGAGATCAGGAGAGATGAGGAGAAATGAGGAGAAATGAGGACAAACGAGGAGAGATGAGGACAGAAGAGGAGAAATGAGGACAGATGAGATGAAATGAGGACAGATGAGGACAGATGAGGAGAGATGAGGACAGATGATTACAGATGATTACAGATGAGGATAGATGAGGAGAAATGAGGAGAATGAGGACAGATGATTACAGATGAGGAGAGATAAGGAGAGATGAGGAGAGATGAGTACAGATGAGGAGAGATGAGGACAGGTGAGGACAGATGAGGACAGATGAGGAGATATGAGGAGAGATGAAGAGATATGAGGACAGATGATTACAGATGAGGAGAGATGAGGAAGGATGTATACAGATGACAGATGAGGACAGATGAGGACAGATGAGGAGAGATGATTACAGATGAGGAGAGATGATTACAGATGAGGAGAGATAAGGAGATATGAGGACAGAAAAGGAGAGATGAGGACAGATGAGGAGAGATGGGACAGATGAGGAGAGATGAGGACAGATGAGGAGAGATGCAGAGAAATGAAGAGAGATGAGGACAGATGATGACAGATGAGGACAGACGAGTAGAGATGAGGACAGATGAGGACGGATGAGGACAGATGAGGAGAGTTGAGGAGAGATGAGTACAGAATATTACAAATGAGGAGAGATGAGGAGTAATGAAGAGATATGAGGAAAGACGAGAAGAGATGAGGACAGATGAGGACACATGTGGACAGATGAGGATAGATGAGGAGAGATGAGTAGAGATGAGGACAGATGAGGAGAGAAGGAGAGAAGAGGAGAAATGAGGATAGATGAGGAAAGATGAGGAGATATGAGGAGAGATGAGGACAAATGAGGAGAGATTAGGAGAGATGAGGAGAGACGTGGACAGATGAGGACAGATGAGGAGAGATGAGGACAGATGAGGACAGATGAGGACAGATGAGGACAGATGAGGACAGATGAGGACAGATGAGGAGAGATGATGAGAGATGAAGAGAGATGAGTAGAGATGACAGATGAGGAGAGATAAGGAGAGATAAGGAGAGATGAGGATAGATGAGAAAAGATGAGGACAGATAAGGAGAGATGAAATAGATGAGGAGAGATGAGTAGAGATGAGGACAGATATGAGGACAGACGAGGACAGATGAGGAGAGATTTAGACACATGAGGAGAGATGAGGACAGATGAGGAGAGATGAAGACAGATGAGGAGTGATGAGGACAGATGAGGTGAGATGAGGACAGATGAGGAGAGATGAGGACAGTTAAAGAGAGATGAGTAGAGATGAGGACAGATGAAGGACAGATGAGGACAGGACAGAAGAGGACAGATGAGGAGAGATGAAGAAAGATGAGGACAGATGAGGAGAGATAAGGAGAGATGAGGAAAGATTAGGACAGACAAGGAGAGATGATTAGAGATGAGTAGAGATGAGGACAGATGAGGAGAGATGAGGAGAGATGAGGACAGATGAGGATAGATGAGAACAGATGAAGACAGACGAGGAGTGATGATGACAGATGAGGAGAGATTTGGACACATGAGGAGAGATGAGGACAGATGAGGAGAAATAATGAGAGATGAGGAGAAATGAGAAGAGATGAGGACAGATGAGGACAGATGAGGTCAGATGGGGAGAGATGAGGAGAGATGAGGACAAATGAAGACAGATGATTAGAGATAGGGAGAGATGAGGAGAGATGAGGACAGATGAGGAGAGATGAGGACAGATGAGGAGAGATATCGACAAGTGAGGATAGATGAGGAGAGATGAGAAGAGATTAGGATAGATGTGGACATATGAGGACAGATGAGGAGTGATGAGGACAGATGAGATATGGACAGATGAGGAGAGATGAGGAGAGATGAGGAAAGAAGAGGACAGATGAGGAAAGATGAGGAGAGATGATGAGAGATGAGGAGAAATGAGAAGAGATGAGGAGAGATAAAAACAGATGAGGACAGATGAGTAGAGATGAGGAGAGATGAGGATAGATGTGGACAGATGAGGACAGATGAGGAGTGATTAGGACAGATGAGGAGAGATGAGGAAACATGAGGAGAGACGAGGACAGATGAGGAGAGATAAGGACAGATGAGGAGAGATATGGACAGATGAGGAGAGATGAGGAGAGATGAGGAGAGATGAGGAAAGAAAAGGACAGATAAGGACAGATGAGGAGAGATAATGAGAGATAAGGAGAAATGAGAAGAGATGAGGAGAGATGAGGACAGATGAGGACAGATGAGGATAGATGAGTAGAGATGAGGAGAAATGAGAAGATATGAGGAGAAATGAGGAGAGATGAGGAGTGATGAGGAGAGATAAGAAGAGATAAGGACAGACGAGGAGAGATGAGAACAGATGAGGAGAGATTAGGACAGATGAGGACAGATGAATAGAAATGAGGAGAGATTAGGAAAGATGAGGAGAGATGAGGACAGATGAGGACAGACGAGGAGAGATGAGGAGAGATGAGGACAGTTGAGGACAGACGAGGACAGAAAAGGAGAAATGAGGACAGATGAGATGAAATGAGGACAGATGAGGACAGATGAGGAGAGATGAGGAGAGATGAGGACAGATGATTACAGATGAGGGGAGAGGATTACAGATGAGGATAGATGAGGAGAAATGAGGAGAATGAGGACAGATGATTACAGATGAGGAGAGATAAGGAGAGATGAGGAGAGATGAGGACAGGTGAGGACAGATGAGGACAGATGAGGAGATATGAGGAGAGATGAAGAGAGATGAGGACAGATGATTACAGATGAAGAGAGATGAGGAAGGATGTATACAGATGACAGATAAGGACAGATGAGGAGAGATGAGGAGAGATGATTACAGATGAGGAGAGATGATTACAGATGAGGAGAGATAAGGAGAGATGAGGACAGAAAAGGAGAGATGAGGACAGATGAGGAGAGATGGGACAGATGAGGAGAGATGAGGACAGATGAGGAGAGATGCAGAGAAATGAAGAGAGATGAGGACAGATGATGACAGATGAGGACAGACGAGTAGAGATGAGGACAGATGAGGACAGATGAGGACATATGAGGAGAGATGAGGACAGATGATTACAGATGAGTAGAGATCAGGAGAGATGAGGAGAAATGAGGAGAAATGAGGACAAACGAGGAGAGATGAGGACAAAAGAGGAGAAATGAGGACAGATGAGATGAAATGAGGACAGATGAGGACAGATGAGGAGAGATGAGGAGAGATGAGGACAGATGATTACAGATGAGTCGAGATGATTACAGATGAGGATAGATGATGACAGATGAGGACAGATGAGGAGAGATATGGACAGATGAGGAGAGATGAGGAGAGATGAGGAAAGAAAAGGACAGATGAGGACAGATGAGGAGAGATAATGAGAGATGAGGAGAAATGAGAAGAGATGAGGAGAGATGAGGACAGATGAGGACAGATGAGGACAGATGAGGAGAGATGAGGAGAAATGAGAAGAGATGAGGAGAAATTAGGACAGATGATTACAGATGAGGAGAGATGAGGACATACGAGGAGAGACGAGGACATATGAAGAGAGATGAGGAGAGATTAGGAGAGATGAGGACAGATGAGGAGAAATGAGGAGAATTTAGGAAAGATGAGCAGAGATGAGGAGAGATGAGGACAGACGAGGAGAGATGAGGACAGATGATTACAGATGAGTAGAGATCAGGAGAGATGAGGAGAAATTATGAGAAATGAGGACAAACGAGGAGAGATAAGGACAGAAGAGGAGAAATGAGGACAGGTGAGGAGAAATGAGGACAGATGAGGAGAGATGAGGAGAGATGAGGACTAATGATTACAGATCAGGGGAGATGATTACAGATGAGGATAGATGAGGAGAAATGAGGAGAATGAGGACAGATGATTACAGATGAGGAGAGATAAGGAGAGATGAGGAGAGATGAGGACAGATAAGGAGAGATGAGGACAGGTGATGACAGATGAGGACAGATGAGGAGATATGAGGAGAGATAAAGAGAGATGAGGACAGATGATTACAGATGAGGAGAGATGAGGAGGGATGTATACAGATGACAGATGAGGACAGATGAGTAGAGATGAGGAGAGATGATTACAGATGAGGAGAGATGATTACAGATGAGGAGAGATGAGGAGAGATAAGGACAGTTGAGGACAGATGATTACAGATGAGTAGAGATCAGGAGAGATGAGGAGAAATGAGGAGAAATGAGGACAAACGAGGAGAGATGAGGACAGAAGAGGAGAAATGAGGACAGATGAGATGAAATGAGGACAGATGAGGACAGATGAGGAGAGATGAGGACAGATGATTACAGATGATTACAGATGAGGATAGATGAGGAGAAATGAGGAGAATGAGGACAGATGATTACAGATGAGGAGGGATAAGGAGAGATGAGGAGAGATGAGTACAGATGAGGAGAGATGAGGACAGGTGAGGACAGATGAGGACAGATGAGGAGATATGAGGAGAGATGAAGAGATATGAGGACAGATGATTACAGATGAGGAGAGATGAGGAAGGATGTATACAGATGACAGATGAGGACAGATGAGGACAGATGAGGAGAGATGATTACAGATGAGGAGAGATGATTACAGATGAGGAGAGATAAGGAGATATGAGGACAGAAAAGGAGAGATGAGGACAGATGAGGAGAGATGGGACAGATGAGGAGAGATGAGGACAGATGAGGAGAGATGCAGAGAAATGAAGAGAGATGAGGACAGATGATGACAGATGAGGACAGACGAGTAGAGATGAGGACAGATGAGGACGGATGAGGACAGATGAGGAGAGTTGAGGAGAGTTGAGTACAGAATATTACAAATGAGGAGAGATGAGGAGTAATGAAGAGATATGAGGAAAGACGAGAAGAGATAATGACAGATGAGGACACATGTGGACAGATGAGGATAGATGAGGAGAGATGAGTAGAGATGAGGACAGATGAGGAGAGAAGGAGAGAAGAGGAGAAATGAGGATAGATGAGGAAAGATGAGGAGATATGAGGAGAGATGAGGACAAATGAGGAGAGATTAGGAGAGATGAGGAGAGACGTGGACAGATGAGGACAGATGAGGAGAGATGAGGACAGATGAGGACAGATGAGGACAGATGAGGATAGATGAGGACAGATGAGGACAGATGAGGAGAGATGAGGAGAGATAAAGAGAGATGAGTAGAGATGACAGATGAGGAGAGATAAGGAGAGATGAGGATAGATGAGAAAAGATGAGGACAAATAAGGAGAGATGAAATAGATGAGGAGAGATGAGTAGAGATGAGGACAGATATGAGGACAGACGAGGACAGATGAGGAGAGATTTAGACACATGAGGAGAGATGAGGACAGATGAGGAGAGATGAAGACAGATGAGGAGTGATGAGGACAGATGAGGTGAGATGAGGACAGATGAGGAGAGATGAGGACAGTTAAAGAGAGATGAGTAGAGATGAGGACAGATGAAGGACAGATGAGGACAGGACAGAAGAGGACAGATGAGGAGAGATGAGGAAAGATGAGGACAGATGAGGAGAGATAAGGAGAGATGAGGAAAGATTAGGACAGACAAGGAGAGATGATTAGAGATGAGTAGAGATGAGGACAGATGAGGAGAGATGAGGAGAGATGAGGACAGATGAGGACAGATGAGGACAGATGAGGACAGACGAGGAGTGATGATGACAGATGAGGAGAGATTTGGACACATGAGGAGAGATGAGGACAGATGAGGAGAGATGAGGACAGATGAGGAGAGATATGGACAGATGAGGATTAATGAGGAGAGATGAGGAAAGAAAAGGACAGATGAGGACAGATGAGGAGAGATAATGAGAGATGAGGAGAAATGAGAAGAGATGAGGAGAGATGAGGACAGATGAGGACAGATGAGGTCAGATGAGGAGAGATGAGGAGAAATGAGAAGAGATGAGGAGAAATGAGGACAGATGATTACAGATGAGGAGAGATGAGGACATACGAGGAGAGACGAGGACAGATGAAGAGAGATGAGGAGAGATTAGGAGTGATGACGACAGATGAGGAGAGATTTGGACACATGAGGAGAGATGAGGACAGATGAGGAGAAATGAGGACAGATGAGGAGAGATGAGGACAAATGAAGACAGATGATTAGAGATAGGGAGAGATGAGGAGAGATGAGGACAGATGAGGAGAGATGAGGACAGATGAGGAGAGATATCGACAAGTGAGGATAGATGAGGAGAGATGAGAAGAGATTAGGATAGATGTGGACATATGAGGACAGATGAGGAGTGATGAGGACAGATGAGATATGGACAGATGAGGAGAGATGAGGAGAGATGAGGAAAGAAGAGGACTGATGAGGAAAGATGAGGAGAGATGATGAGAGATGAGGAGAAATGAGAAGAGATGAGGAGAGATAAAAACAGATGAGGACAGATGAGTAGAGATGAGGAGAGATGAGGATAGATGTGGACAGATGAGGACAGATGAGGAGTGATTAGGACAGATGAGGAGAGATGAGGAAACATGAGGAGAGACGAGGACAGATGAGGAGAGATAAGGACAGATGAGGAGAGATATGGACAGATGAGGAGAGATGAGGAGAGATGAGGAAAGAAAAGGACAGATGAGGACAGATGAGGAGAGATAATGAGAGATAAGGAGAAATGAGAAGAGATGAGGAGAGATGAGGACAGATGAGGACAGATGAGGAGAGATGAGGAGAAATGAGAAGATATGAGGAGAAATGAGGAGAGATGAGGAGAGATGAGGAGAGATAAGAAGAGATAAGGACAGACGAGGAGAGATGAGAACAGATGAGGAGAGATTAGGACAGATGAGGACAGATGAATAGAAATGAGGAGAGATTAGGAAAGATGAGGAGAGATGAGGACAGATGAGGACAGACGAGGAGAGATGAGGAGAGATGAGGACAGTTGAGGACAGTTGAGGACATATGAGGACAGACGAGAATAGATGAGGAGAGATGAGGACAGATGAGGAGAGATGATTACAAATTAGGACAGATGAGGAGAGATGATTACAGATGAGTAGAGATCAGGAGAGATGAGGAGAAATGAGGACAAACGAGGAGAGATGAGGACAGAAGAGGAGAAATGAGGACAGATGAGAAGAAATGAGGACAGATGAGGAGAGATGATGACAGATGAGGACAGATGATTACAGATGAGGGTTTATGATTACAGATGAGGATAGATGAGGAGAAATGAGGAGAATGAGGACAGATGATTACAGATGAGGAGAGATAAGGAGAGATGAGGAGAAATGAGGACAGACGAGGAGAGATGAGGACAGATGAGGAGAGATGAGGACAGATGAGGAGAGATGAGGAGAGATGATTACAGATGAGGAGAGATGAGGAGAAATGTTGACAGATGATAAAATATGAGGAGAGATGAGGATAGATGAGGAAAGATGAGGATAGATGAGGAGAGATGAGGACAGATGAGGACAGATGAGAATAGATGAATAGAGATGAGGAGAGATGAGGAGAAATGAGGAGAAATAAGGACAGATGAGGAGAGATGACAGATGAGGAGAGATGAGGACAGATGATTACAAATGGGGAGAGATGATTACAGATGAGGAGAGATGAGGAGAAATGAGAAGAAATGAGGACATATGATTACAGATGAGGAGAGATAAGGAGAGATGAGGAGAAATGAGGAGAAATGAGGACAGACGAAGAGAGATGATTACAGATGTGGAGAGATGAGGACAGATGAGGAGAGATGAGGAGTAATGAGAACAGATGATTACAGATGAGGAGAGATGAGTAGAAATGAGGCCAGATGATTACAGATGAGGAGAGATGAGGAAAAATGAGGAAAGATGAGGAAAAATGAGTACAGATGATTACAGATGAGGAGAGATGAGGAGAAATGAGGAGAGATGAGGACAGATGAGGACAGATGAGGACAGATGAGTACAGATAAGTACAGATGTGTACAGATGAGGAGAGGTGAGGAGAGATGAAGAGAGATGAGGACAGATTATTACAGATGAGGAGAGATGAGGAGAGATGATTACAGATGAGGACAGATGAGGAAAGATGAGGAGAGATGAGGAGAGATGAGGAGAGATGAAGAGAGATGAGGACAGATAATTACAGCTGAGGACAGATGAGGACAGATGAGGACACACGTGGACAGATGAGGACAGATGAGGAGAGATGAGTAGAGATGAGGACAGATGAGGAGAGATGAGGACAGATGAGGAGAGATGAAGAGAGATGAGGAAAAAAGAGAACTGATGATTACAGCTGAGGAGAGATGATTACAGATGAGGAGAGATGAGGAGAGATGAGGACAGAAAAGGAGAGATGAGGACAGATGAGGAGAGATGAGGACAGATGAGGACAGATGAGGAGAGTTGAGGAGAGATGAGGACAGAATATTACAAATGAGGAGAGATGAGGAGTAATGAAGAGATATGAGGAAAGACGAGAAGAGATGAGGACAGATGAGGACACACGTGGACAGATGAGGATAGATGAGGAAAAATGAGTAGAGATGAGGACAGATGAGGAGAGATAAGGAGAGATGAGGAGAGAAGAGGATAGATGAGGAAAGATGAGGAGATATGAGGAGTGATGAGGACAAATGAGGAGAGATGAGGACAGATGTGGACAGATGAGGAGAGATGAGGACAGATGAGGAAAGATGAAGAGAGATGAGGACAGATGAGGACAGATGAAGACAGATGAGGAGAGATGAGGACAGATGAGGAGAGATGAGTAGAGATGAGGACAGATGAGGAGAGATAAGGAGAGATAAGAAGAGATGAGGATAGATGAGAAAAGATGAGGACAGATAAGGAGAGATGATTAGAGATGAGGAGAGATGAGGAGATGAGGACAGATATGAGGACAGACGAGGACAGATGAGGAGAGATTTAGACATATGAGGACAGATGAGGAGAGATGAGGACAGATGAGGAGAGATGAGGAGTGATGAGGACAGATGAGGAGAGATGAGGACAGATGAGGAGAGATGAGAACAGTTAAAGAGAGATGAGTAGAGATGAGGACAGATGAAGGACAGATGAGGACAGAAGAGGACAGATGAGGAGAGATGAGGAAAGATGAGGACAGATGAGGAAAGATGAGTAGAGATGAGGACAGATGAGGAGAGATGAGGACAGATGAAAACAGATGAGGACAGATGAGTAGAGATGAGGAGAGATGAGGATAGATGTGGACAGATGAGGACAGATGAGGAGTGATTAGGACAGATGAGGAGAGATGAGGACACATGAGGAGAGACGACGACAGATGAGGAGAGATAAGGACAGATGAGGAGAGATATGGACAGATGAGGAGAGATGAAGAGAGATGAGGAAAGAAAAGGACAGATAAGGACAGATGAGGAGAGATAATGAGAGATAAGGAGAAATGAGAAGAGATGAGGAGAGATTAGGAAAGAAGAGGACAGATGAGGACAGATGAGGAGAGATGATGATAGATGAGGAGAAATGAGAAGAGATGAGGATAGATGAAAACAGATGAGGACAGATGAGTAGAGATGAGGAGAGATGAGGATAGATGTGGAGAGATGAGGACAGATGAGGAGTGATTAGGACAGATGAGGAGAGATGAGGACACATGAGGAGAGACGACGACAGATGAGGAGAGATAAGGACAGATGAGGAGAGATATGGACAGATGAGGAGAGATGAAGAGAGATGAGGAAAGAAAAGGACAGATAAGGACAGATTATGAGAGATAATGAGAGATAAGGAGAAATGAGAAGAGATGAGGAGAGATGAGGACAGATGAGGACAGATGAGGACAGATGAGGAGAAATAATAAGAGATGAGGAGAAATGAGGACAGATGAGGAGAGATGATGAGAGATAAGGAGAGATAAGGACAGACGAGGAGAGATAATGAGAGATAAGGAGAAATGAGAAGAGATGAGGAGAGATTAGGACAGATGAGGACAGATGAATAGAAATGAGGAGAGATTAGGAAAGATGAGGAGAGATGAGGACAGATGAGGACAGACTAGGAGAGATGAGGAAAGATTAGGACAGTTGAGGACATATGAGGACAGACGAGAAAAGATGAGGAGAGATGGCAGATGAGGAGAGATGATTACAAATGAGGACAGATGAGGAGAGATGAGGACAGATGATTACAGATGAGTAGAGATCAGGAGAGATGAGGAGAAATGAGGAGAAATGAGGACAAACGAGGAGAGATGAGGACAGAAGAAGAGAGATGAGGACAGATGAGGAGAGATGAGGAGTGATGAGGACAGATGAGGAGAGATGAGGACAGATGAGGAGAGATGAGAACAGTTAAAGAGAGATGAGTAGAGATGAGGACAGATGAAGGACAGATGATGACAGAAGAGGACAGATGAGGAGAGATGAGGAAAGATGAGGACAGATGAGGAAAGATGAGTAGAGATGAGGACAGATGAGGAGAGATGAGGACAGATGAAAACAGATGAGGACAGATGAGTAGAGATGAGGAGAGATGAGGATAGATGTGGACAGATGAGGACAGATGAGGAGTGATTAGGACAGATGAGGAGAGATGAGGACACATTAGGAGAGACGACGACAGATGATGAGAGATAAGGACAGATGAGGAGAGATATGGACAGATGAGGAGAGATGAAGAGAGATGAGGAAAGAAAAGGACAGATAAGGACAGATGAGGAGAGATAATGAGAGATAAGGAGAAATGAGAAGAGATGAGGAGAGATTAGGAAAGAAGAGGACAGATGAGGACAGATGAGGAGAGATGATGATAGATGAGGAGAAATGAGAAGAGATGAGGATAGATGAAAACAGATGAGGACAGATGAGTAGAGATGAGGAGAGATGAGGATAGATGTGGACAGATGAGGACAGATGAGGAGTGATTAGGACAGATGAGGAGAGATGAGGACACATGAGGAGAGACGACGACAGATGAGGAGAGATAAGGACAGATGAGGAGAGATATGGACAGATGAGGAGAGATGAAGAGAGATGAGGAAAGAAAAGGACAGATAAGGACAGATGAGGAGAGATGAGGAGAGATGAGGAGAGATGAGGAGAGATGAGGACAGATGAGGAGAGATGAGGAGAGATGAGGAGAAAAGAGGACATACGAGGAGAGATGAGGACAGATGAGGAGAGATGAGGAGAGATGAGGACAGATGAGGAGAGATGAGGAGAGATGAGGAGAAATGAGAAGAGATGAGGACAGATGAGGACAGATGACGACAGATGAGGACAGATGATGAGAGATGAGGAGAGATGAGAACAGATGAGCAGAGATGAGGACAGATGAGGAAAGATAAGGAGAGATGAGGAGAGATGAAGATAGATGAGGAAAGATGAGGATAGATGAGGAGAGATGAGTACAGACTAGGAGAGATGAGGACAGATGAAAACAGATAAGGACAGATGAGGAGAGATGAGGACACACGAGGACAGATGAGGAGAGATGAGGACAGATGAGGATAGATGATTAAAGATGAGGAGAGATGAATAGAGATGAGGACAGATGAGGAGAGATAAGGACATGAGGAGAGATCAGGACAGATAAGGAGAGCCGAGGACAGACGAGGAAAGATGACAGATGAGGACAGATGAGGAGAGATGAGGAGAGATGAAGACGAAGAAAGATAAGGAGAGATTAGGAGAGATTATGAGAGATGAGGACAGATGAGGAGAGATGAGGACAGATGAGGAAAGATGAGGAAAGATGAGGAGAGATGATTACAGATGAATAGAGATGAGGAGAGATGAGGAGAAATGAGGAGAAATAAGGACAGATGAGGAGAGATGACAAATGAGGAGAGATGAGGACATATGATTACAAATGGGTAGAGATGATTACAGATGAGGAGAGATGAGGAGAAATGAGAAGAAATGAAGACAGATGATTACAGATGAGGAGAGATAAGGAGAGATGAGGAGAAATGAGGACAGACGAAGAGAGATGATGACAGATGTGGAGAGATGAGGACAGATGAGGAGAGATGAGGAGAGATGAGAACAGATGATTACAGATGAGGAGAGATGAGGAGAAATGAGGCCAGATGATTACAGATGAGGAGAGATGAGGAGAAATGATGAAAGATGAGGAGAAATGAGTACAGATGATTACAGATGAGGAGAGTGAGGAGAAATGAGGAGAGATGAGGACAGATAAGGACAGATGAGGACAGATGAATACAGATAAGTACAGATGAGTACAGATGAGGAGAGGTGAGGAGAGATGAAGAGAGATGAGGACAGATGATTACAGATGAGTAGAGATGAGGACAGATGAAGAGAGATGAGGACAGATGAGGAGAGATGAGGAGATATGAGTAGAAATGAGAACTGATGATTACTGATGAGGAGAGATGATTACAGATGAGGAGAGATGAGGAGAGATGAGGACAGAAAAGGTGAGATGAGGACAGATGAGAAGAGATGGGACAGATGAGGAGAGATGAGGACAGATGAGGAGAGATGCAGAGAAATGAGGAGAGATGAGGACAGATGAGGACAGACGAGTAGAGATGAGGACAGATGAGGACAGATGAGGACAGATGAGGAAAGTTGAGGAGAGATGAGGACAGAATATTACAAATGAGGAGAGATGAGGAGTAATGAAGAGTTATGAGGAAAGACGAGAAGAGATGAGGACAGATGAGGAGAGATAAGGACAGATGAGGAGAGATATGGACAGATGAGGAGAGATGAAGAGAGATGAGGAAAGAAAAGGACAGATAAGGACAGATGAGGAGAGATAATGAGAGATAAGGAGAAATGAGAAGAGATTAGGAGAGATTAGGAAAGAAGAGGACAGATGAGGAGAGATGATGATAGATGAGGAGAAATGAGAAGAGATGAGGATAGATGAAAACAGAGGAGGACAGATGAGTAGAGATGAGGAGAGATGAGGATAGATGTGGACAGATGAGGACAGATGAGGAGTGATTAGGACAGATGAGGAGAGATAAGGACAGATGAGGAGAGATATGGACAGATGAGGAGAGATGAAGAGAGATGAGGAAAGAAAAGGACAGATAAGGACAGATGAGGAGAGATAATGAGAGATAAGGAGAAATGAGAAGAGATGAGGAGAGATGAGGACAGATGAGGACAGATGAGGACAGATGAGGAGAAATAAGAAGAGATGAGGAGAAATGAGGACAGATGAGGAGAGATGATGAGAGATAAGGAGAGATAAGGACAGACGAGGAGAGATAATGAGAGATAAGGAGAAATGAGAAGAGATGAGGAGAGATTAGGACAGATGAGGACAGATGAATAGAAATGTGGAGAGATTAGGAAAGATGAGGAGAGATGAGGACAGATGAGGACAGACTAGGAGAGATGAGGAGAGATTAGGACAGTTGAGGACATATGAGGACAGACTAGAAAAGATGAGGAGAGATGGCAGATGAGGAGAGATGATTACAAATGAGGACAGATGAGGAGAGATGAGGACAGATGATTACAGATGAGTAGAGATCAGGAGAGATGAGGAGAAATGAGGAGAAATGAGGAGAAATAAGGACAGATGAGGACAGAAGAGGAGAGATGAGGACAGATGAGGAGAGATGAGGAGTGATGAGGACAGATGAGGAGAGATGAGGACAGATGAGGAGAGATGAGAACAGTTAAAGAGAGATGAGTAGAGATGAGGACAGATGAAGGACAGATGAGGACAGAAGAGGACAGATGAGGAGAGATGAGGAAAGATGAGGACAGATGAGGAAAGATGAGTAGAGATGAGGACAGATGAGGAGAGATGAGGACAGATGAAAACAGATGAGGACAGATGAGTAGAGATGAGGAGAGATGAGGATAGATGTGGACAGATGAGGACAGATGAGGAGTGATTAGGACAGATGAGGAGAGATGAGGACACATGAGGAGAGACGACGACAGATGAGGAGAGATATGGACAGATGAGGAGAGATGAAGAGAGATGAGGAAAGAAAAGGACAGATAAGGACAGATGAGGAGAGATAATGAGAGATAACGAGAAATGAGAAGAGATGAGGAGAGATTAGGAAAGAAGAGGACAGATGAGGACAGATGAGGAGAGATGATGATAGATGAGGAGAAATGAGAAGAGATGAGGATAGATGAAAACAGATGAGGACAGATGAGTAGAGATGAGGAGAGATGAGGATAGATGTGGACAGATGAGGACAGATGAGGAGTGATTAGGACAGATGAGGAGAGATGAGGACACATGAGGAGAGACGACGACAGATGAGGAGAGATAAGGACAGATGAGGAGAGATATGGACAGATGAGGAGAGATGAAGAGAGATGAGGAAAGAAAAGGACAGATAAGGACAGATGAGGAGAGATAATGAGAGATAAGGAGAAATGAGAAGAGATGAGGAGAGATGAGGACAGATGAGGACAGATGAGGACAGATGAGGAGAAATAAGAAGAGATGAGGAGAAATGAGGACAGATGAGGAGAGATGATGAGAGATAAGGAGAGATAAGGACAGACGAGGAGAGATAATGAGAGATAAGGAGAAATGAGAAGAGATGAGGAGAGATTAGGACAGATGAGGACAGATGAATAGAAATGAGGAGAGATTAGGAAAGATGAGGAGAGATGAGGACAGATGAGGACAGACTAGGAGAGATGAGGAGAGATTAGGACAGTTGAGGACATATGAGGACAGACGAGAAAAGATGAGGAGAGATGGCAGATGAGGAGAGATGATTACAAATGAGGACAGATGAGGAGAGATGAGGACAGATGATTACAGATGAGTAGAGATCAGGAGAGATGAGGAGAAATGAGGAGAAATGAGGACAAACGAGGAGAGATGAGGACAGAAGAGGAGAAATGAGGACAGATGAGAAGAAATGAGGATAGATGAGGAGAGATGAGGAGAGATGAGGACAGATAATTACAGATGAGGGTTTATGATTACAGATGAGGATAGATGAGGAGAAATGAGGAGAATGAGGACAGATGATTACAGATGAGGAAGGATAAGGAGAGATGAGGAGAAATGAGGACAGACGAGGAGAGATGAGGACAGATGAGGAGAGATGAGGACAGATGAGGAGAGATGAGGAGAGATGATTACAGATGAGGAGAGATGAGGAGAAATGTTGACAGATGATTACATATGAAGATGGGGAGAAATGAGGACAGATGAGGAGAGATGAGGAGAGATGAGGAAAGATGAGGATAGATGAGGAGAGATGAGGACAGATGAGGACAGATGTAGACAGATGAGAATAGATGATTACAGATGAGGAGAGATGAAGACAGATGAGGAAAGATGAGGAGAAATGAGGACAGATGATTACAGATGAGGAGAGTTGAGGAGAAAAGAGGACATACGAGGAGAGATGAGGACAGATGAGGAGAGATGAGGACAGATGAGGAGAGATGAGAGAAATGAGAAGAGATGACGACAGATGAGGACAGATGACGACAGATGAGGACAGATGATGAGAGATGAGGAGAGATGAGAACAGATGAGCAGAGATGAGGACAGATGAGGAAAGATAAGGAGAGATGAGGAGAGATGAAGATAGATGAGGAAAGATGAGGATAGATGAGGAGAGATGAGTACAGACTAGGAGAGATGAGGACAGATGAAAACAGATAAGGACAGATGAGGAGAGATGAGGACAGACGAGGACAGATGAGGAGAGATGAGGAGAGATGAGGACAGATGAGGATAGATGATTAAAGATGAGGAGAGATGAATAGAGATGAGGACAGATGAGGAGAGATAAGGACATGAGGAGAAATCAGGACAGATAAGGAGAGCCGAGGACAGACGAGGAAAGATGACAGATGAGGACAGATGAGGAGAGATGAGGAGAGATGAAGACAGATGAAGAAAGATAAGGAGAGATGAGGAGAGATTATGAGAGATGAGGACAGATGAGGAGAGAGGAGGACAGATGAGGAAAGATGAGGAAAGATGAGGAGAGATGATTACAGATGAATAGAGATGAGGAGAGATGAGGAGAAATGAGGAGAAATAAGGACAGATGAGGAGAGATGACAAATGAGGAGAGATGAGGACAGATGATTACAAATGGGTAGAGATGATTACAGATGAGGAGAGATGAGGAGAAATGAGAAGAAATGAAGACAGATGATTACAGATGAGGAGAGATAAGGAGAGATGAGGAGAAATGAGGACAGACGAAGAGAGATGATGACAGATGTGGAGAGATGAGGACAGATGAGGAGAGATGAGGAGAGATGAGAACAGATGATTACAGATGAGGAGAGATGAGGAGAAATGAGGCCAGATGATTACAGATAAGGAGAGATGAGGAGAAATGAGGAAAGATGAGGAGAAATGAGTACAGATGATTACAGATGAGGAGAGTGAGGAGAATAGAGGAGAGATGAGGACAGATGAGGACAGATGAGGACAGATGAATACAGATAAGTACAGATGAGTACAGATGAGGAGAGGTGAGGAGAGATGAAGAGAGATGAGGACAGATGTTTAAAGATGAGTAGAGATGAGGACAGATGAGGAGAGATGAGGACAGATGAGGAGAGATGAGGAGATATGAGTAGAAATGAGAACTGATGATTACTGATGAGGAGAGATGATTACAGATGAGGAGAGATGAGGAGAGATGAGGACAGAAAAGGTGAGATGAGGACAGATGAGAAGAGATGGGACAGATGAGGAGAGATGAGGACAGATGAGGACAGATGAGGAGAGATGCAGAGAAATGAGGAGAGATGAGGACAGATGAGGACAGACGAGTAGAGATGAGGGCAGATGAGGACAGATGAGGAAAGTTGAGGAGAGATGAGGACAGAATATTACAAATGAGGAGAGATGAGGAGTAATGAAGAGTTATGAGGAAAGACGAGAAGAGATGAGGACAGATGAGGACACACGTGGACAGATGAGGATAGATGAGGAGAGATGAGTAGAAATGAGGACAGATGAGGAGAGATAAGGAATGAGGAGAGAAGAGGATAGATGAGGAAAGATGAGGAGATATGAGGAGAGATGATGACAAATGAGGAGAGATGAGGACAGACGTGGACAGATAAGGACAGATGAGGAGAGATGAGGACAGATGAGGAAAGATGAGGACAGATGAGGACAGATGAGGACAGATGAGGACAGATGAGGAGAGATGAGGACAGATGAGGAGAGATGAGTAGAGATGAGGACAGATGAGGAGAGATAAGGAGAGATAAGAAGAGATGAGGATAGATGAGAAAAGATGAGGACAGATAAGGAGAGATGAAAAGAGATGAGGAGAAATGAGGAGAGATGAGGACAGATATGAGGACAGACGAGGACAGATGAGGAGAGATTTAGACATATGAGGACAGATGAGGAGAGATGAGGACAGATGAGGACAGATGAGGAGTGATGAGGACAGATGATGAGAGATGAGGACAGATGAGGAGAGATGAGGACAGTTAAAGAGAGATGAGTAGAGATGAGGACAGATGAAGGACAGATGAGGACAGAAGAGGACAGATGAGGAGAGATGAGGAAAGATGAGGACAGATGAGGAGAGATGAGTAGAGATGAGGACAGATGAGGAGAGATGAGGACAGATGAGGACAGATGAGGAGAGATGAGGAGAGATGAAGAAAGATGAGGACAGATGAGGAGAGATGAGGACAGATGAGGAGAGATATCGACAGGTGAGGATAGATGAGGAGAGATGAGGACAAATGAAGACAGATGATTAGAGATAGGGAGAGATGAGGAGAGATGAGGACAGATGAGGAGAGATGAGGACAGATGAGGAGAGATATCGACAAGTGAGGATAGATGAGGAGAGATGAGAAGAGATTAGGATAGATGTGGACATATGAGGACAGATGAGGAGTGATGAGGACAGATGAGATATGGACAGATGAGGAGAGATGAGGAGAGATGAGTAAAGAAGAGGACCGATGAGGAAAGATGAGGAGAGATGATGAGAGATGAGGAGAAATGAGAAGAGATGAGGAGAGATAAAAACAGATGAGGACAGATGAGTAGAGATGAGGAGAGATGAGGATAGATGTGGACATATGAGGACAGATGAGGAGTGATTAGGACAGATGAGGAGAGATGAGGAAACATGAGGAGAGACGAGGACAGATGAGGAGAGATAAGGACAGATGAGGAGAGATATGGACAGATGAGGAGAGATGAGGAGAGATGAGGAAAGAAAAGGACAGATGAGGACAGATGAGGAGAGATAATGAGAGATAAGAAGAGATGAGGATAGATGAGAAAAGATGAGGACAGATAAGGAGAGATGATTAGAGATGAGGAGAAATGAGGAGAGATGAGGACAGATGAGGAGAGATATCGACAGGTGAGGATAGATGAGGAGAGATGAGGAGAGATGAGGACAGATGAGGAGAGATATCGACAGGTGAGGATAGATGAGGAGAGATGAGGACAAATGAAGACAGATGATTAGAGATAGGGAGAGATGAGGAGAGATGAGGACAGATGAGGAGAGATGAGGACAGATGAGGAGAGATATCGACAAGTGAGGATAGATGAGGAGAGATGAGAAGAGATTAGGATAGATGTGGACATATGAGGACAGATGATTAGTGATGAGGACAGATGAGATATGGACAGATGAGGAGAGATGAGGAGAGATGAGGAAAGAAGAGGACAGATGAGGAAAGATGAGGAGAGATGATAAGAGATGAGGAGAAATGAGAAGAGATAAGGAGAGATAAAAACAGTTGAGGACAGATGAGTAGAGATGAGGAGAGATGAGGATAGATGTGGACAGATGAGGACAGATGAGGAGTGATAAGGACAGATGAGGAGAGATATGGACAGATGAGGAGAGATGAGTAGAGATGAGGAAAGAAAAGGACAGATAAGGACAGATGAGGAGAGATAATGAGAGATAAGGAGAAATGAGAAGAGATGAGGAGAGATGAGGACAGATGAGGACAGATGAGGAGAGATGAGGAGAAATGAGAAGAGATGAGGAGAAATGAGGAGAAAGGAGGAGAGATGAGGAGAGATAAGAAGAGATAAGGACAGACGAGGAGAGATGAGAACAGATGAGGAGAGATTAGGACAGACGAGAACAGATGAATAGAAATGAGGAGAGATTAGGAAAGATGAGGAGAGATGAGGACAGATGAGGACAGACGAGGAGAGATGAGGAGAGATGAGGACAGTTGAGGACATATGAGGACAGACGAGAATAGATGAGGAGAGATGAGGACAGATGATGAGAGATGATTACAAATGAGGACAGATGAGGAGAGATGATTACAGATGAGTAGAGATCAGGAGAGATGAGGAGAAATGAGGAGAAATGAGGACAAACGAGGAGAGATGAGGACAGAAGAGGAGAAATGAGGACAGATGAGAAGAAATGAGGACAGATGAGGAGAGATGAGGACAGATGAGTACAGATGATTACAGATGAGGGTTTATGATTACAGATGAGGATAGATGAGGAGAAATGAGGAGAATGAGGACAGATGATTACAAATGAGGAGAGATGAGGAGAAATGAGGACAGACGAGGAGAGATGAGGACAGATGAGGAGAGATGAGGACAGATGAGGAGAGATGAAGAGAGATGATTACAGATGAGGAGAGATGAGGATAGATGAGGAGAGATGAGGACAGATGAGGACAGATGAGGACAGATGAGGAGAGTTGAGGAGAGATGAGGACAGAATATTACAAATGATGAGAGATGAGGAGTAATGAAGAGATATGAGGAAAGACGAGAAGAGATGAGGACAGATGAGGACACACGTGGACAGATGAGGATAGATGAGGAAAAATGAGTAGAGATGAGGACAGATGAGGAGAGATAAGGAGAGATGAGGAGAGAAGAGGATAGATGAGGAAAGATGAGGAGATATGAGGACAGACGTGGACAGATGACAGATGAGGAGAGATGAGGACAGATGATTACAAATGGGGAGAGATGATTACAGATGAGGAGAGATGAGGAGAGATGAGAAGAAATGAGGACATATGATTACAGATGAGGAGAGATAAGGAGAGATGAGGAGAAATGAGGAGAAATGAGGACAGACGAAGAGAGATGATGACAGATGTGGAGAGAAGAGGACAGATGAGGAGAGATGAGGAGTAATGAGAACAGATGATTACAGATGAGGAGAGATGAGTAGAAATGAGGCCAGATGATTACAGATGAGGAGAGATGAGGAGAAATTAGGAAAGATGAGGAGAAATGAGTACAGATGATTACAGATGAGGAGAGATGAGGAGAAATGAGGACATATGAGGACAGATGAGGACAGATGAGTACAGATAAGTACAGATGAGTACAGATGAGGAGAGGTGAGGAGAGATGAAGAGAGATGAGGACAGATGATTACAGATGAGGAGAGATGAGGAGAGATGATTACAGATGAGGACAGATGAGGAAAGATGAGGATAGATGAGGAGAGATGAGGAGAGATGAGGAGAGATGAAGAGAGATGAGGACAGATAATTACAGCTGAGGACAGATGAGGACAGATGAGGACACACGTGGACAGATGAGGACAGATGAGGAGAGATGAGTAGAGATGAGGACAGATGAGGAGAGATGAGGACAGATGAGGAGAGATGAAGAGAGATGAGGAGAAAAGAGAACTGATGATTACAGCTGAGGAGAGATGATTACAGATGAGGAGAGATGAGGAGAGATGAGGACAGAAAAGGAGAGATGAGGACAGATGAGGAGAGATGAGGACAGATGAGGACAGATGAGGACAGATGAGGAGAGTTGAGGAGAGATGAGGACAGAATATTACAAATGATGAGAGATGAGGAGTAATGAAGAGATATGAGGAAAGACGAGAAGAGATGAGGACAGATGAGGACACACGTGGACAGATGAGGATAGATGAGGAAAAATGAGTAGAGATGAGGACAGATGAGGAGAGATAAGGAGAGATGAGGAGAGAAGAGGATAGATGAGGAAAGATGAGGAGATATGAGGACAGACGTGGACAGATGAGGACAGATGAGGAGAGATGAGGACAGATGAGGAAAGATGAAGACAGATGAGGACAGATGAGGACAGATGAGGACAGATGAGGAGAGATGAGGACAGATGAGGAGAGATGAGTAGAGATGAGGACAGATGAGGAGAGATAAGGAGAGATAAGAAGAGATGAGGATAGATGAGAAAAGATGAGGACAGATAAGGAGAGATGATTAGAGATGAGGAGAGATGAGGAGAGATGAGGACAGATATGAGCACAGACGAGGACAGATGAGGAGAGATTTAGACATATGAGGACAGATGAGGAGAGATGAGGACAGATGAGGACAGATGAGGAGTGATGAGGACAGATGAGGAGAGATGAGGACAGATGAGGAGAGATGAGAACAGTTAAAGAGAGATGAGTAGAGATGAGGACAGATAATTACAGATGAGGGTTTATGATTACAGATGAGGATAGATGAGGAGAAATGAGGAGAATGAGGACAGATGATTACAGATGAGGAAGGATAAGGAGAGATGAGGAGAAATGAGGACAGACGAGGAGAGATGAGGACAGATGAGGAGAGATGAGGACAGATGAGGAGAGATGAGGAGAGATGATTACAGATGAGGAGAGATGAGGAGAAATGTTGACAGATGATTACATATGAAGATGGGGAGAAATGAGGACAGATGAGGAGAGATGAGCAGAGATGAGGATAGATGAGGAAAGATGAGGATAGATGAGGAGAGATGAGGACAGATGAGGACAGATGTAGACAGATGAGAATAGATGATTACAGATGAGGAGAGATGAAGACAGATGAGGAAAGATGAGGAGAAATGAGGAGAAATGAGGACAAACGAGGAGAGATGAGGACAGAAGAGGAGAAATGAGGACAGATGAGAAGAAATGAGGACAGATGAGGAGAGATGAGGACAGATGAGTACAGATGATTACAGATGAGGGTTTATGATTACAGATGAGGATAGATGAGGAGAAATGAGGAGAATGAGGACAGATGATTACAGATGAGGAGAGATGAGGAGAAATGAGGACAGACGAGGAGAGATGAGGACAGATGAGGAGAGATGAGGACAGATGAGGAGAGATGAGGAGAGATGATTACAGATGAGGAGAGATGAGGAGAGATGAGGAGAAATGAGGACAGATGAGGCCAAATGAGGACAGATGAGGAGAGATGAGGAGAGATGAGGATAGATGAGGAGAGATGAGGACAGATGAGGACAGATGAGAATAGATGAATAGAGATGAGGAGAGATGAGGAGAAATGAGGAGAAATAAGGACAGATGAGGAGAGATGACAGATGAGAAGAGATGAGGACAGATGATTACAAATGGGGAGAGATGATTACAGATGAGGAGAGATGAGGAGAGATGAGAAGAAATGAGGACATATGATTACAGATGAGGAGAGATAAGGAGAGATGAGGAGAAATGAGGAGAAATGAGGACAGACGAAGAGAGATGATGACAGATGTGGAGAGAAGAGGACAGATGAGGAGAGATGAGGAGTAATGAGAACAGATGATTACAGATGAGGAGAGATGAGTAGAAATGAGGCCAGATGATTACAGATGAGGAGAGATGAGGAGAAATTAGGAAAGATGAGGAGAAATGAGTACAGATGATTACAGATGAGGAGAGATGAGGAGAAAAGAGGACAGATGAGGACAGATGAGGACAGATGAGTACAGATAAGTACAGATGAGTACAGATGAGGAGAGGTGAGGAGAGACTAAGAGAGATGAGGACAGATGATTACAGATGAGGAGAGATGAGGAGAGATGATTACAGATGAGGACAGATGAGGAAAGATGAGGATAGATGAGGAGAGATGAGGAGAGATGAGGAGAGATGAAGAGAGATGAGGACAGATAATTACAGCTGAGGACAGATGAGGACAGATGAGGACACACGTGGACAGATGAGGACAGATGAGGAGAGATGAGTAGAGATGAGGACAGATGAGGAGAGATGAGGACAGATGAGGAGAGATGAAGAGAGATGAGGAGAAAAGAGAACTGATGATTACAGCTGAGGAGAGATGATTACAGATGAGGAGAGATGAGGAGAGATGAGGACAGAAAGGAGAGATGAGGACAGATGAGGAGAGATGAGGACAGATGAGGACAGATGAGGACAGATGAGGAGAGTTGAGGAGAGATGAGGACAGAATATTACAAATGATGAGAGATGAGGAGTAATGAAGAGATATGAGGAAAGACGAGAAGAGATGAGGACAGATGAGGACACACGTGGACAGATGAGGATAGATGAGGAAAAATGAGTAGAGATGAGGACAGATGAGGAGAGATAAGGAGAGATGAGGAGAGAAGAGGATAGATGAGGAAAGATGAGGAGATATGAGGACAGACGTGGACAGATGAGGACAGATGAGGAGAGATGAGGACAGATGAGGAAAGATGAAGACAGATGAGGACAGATGAGGACAGATGAGGACAGATGAGGAGAGATGAGGACAGATGAGGAGAGATGAGTAGAGATGAGGACAGATGAGGAGAGATAAGGAGAGATAAGAAGAGATGAGGATAGATGAGAAAAGATGAGGACAGATAAGGAGAGATGATTAGAGATGAGGAGAGATGAGGAGAGATGAGGACAGATATGAGCACAGACGAGGACAGATGAGGAGAGATTTAGACATATGAGGA
Source organism: Omphiscola glabra (assembly GCA_964017045.1). Lineage (NCBI taxonomy): Eukaryota > Metazoa > Mollusca > Gastropoda > Lymnaeidae > Omphiscola > Omphiscola glabra. The sequence goes on from OZ024797.1 coordinate 4,308,347, forward strand.
CAGATGAGGAGAGATGAGGACAGATGAGGACAGATGAGGAGTGATGAGGACAGATGAGGAGAGATGAGGACAGATGAGGAGAGATGAGAACAGTTAAAGAGAGATGAGTAGAGATGAGGACAGATAATTACAGATGAGGGTTTATGATTACAGATGAGGATAGATGAGGAGAAATGAGGAGAATGAGGACAGATGATTACAGATGAGGAAGGATAAGGAGAGATGAGGAGAAATGAGGACAGACGAGGAGAGATGAGGACAGATGAGGAGAGATGAGGACAGATGAGGAGAGATGAGGAGAGATGATTACAGATGAGGAGAGATGAGGAGAAATGTTGACAGATGATTACATATGAAGATGGGGAGAAATGAGGACAGATGAGGAGAGATGAGGAGAGATGAGGATAGATGAGGAAAGATGAGGATAGATGAGGAGAGATGAGGACAGATGAGGACAGATGTAGACAGATGAGAATAGATGATTACAGATGAGGAGAGATGAAGACAGATGAGGAAAGATGAGGAGAGATGAGGAGAAATGAGGACAGATGATTACAGATGAGGAGAGTTGAGGAGAAAAGAGGACATACGAGGAGAGATGAGGACAGATGAGGAGAGATGAGGACAGATGAGGAGAGATGAGGAGAGATGAGGAGAAATGAGAAGAGATGACGACAGATGAGGACAGATGACGACAGATGAGGACAGATGATGAGAGATGAGGAGAGATGAGAACAGATGAGCAGAGATGAGGACAGATGAGGAAAGATAAGGAGAGATGAGGAGAGATGAAGATAGATGAGGAAAGATGAGGATAGATGAGGAGAGATGAGTACAGACTAGGAGAGATGAGGACAGATGAAAACAGATAAGGACAGATGAGGAGAGATGAGGACAGACGAGGACAGATGAGGAGAGATGAGGACAGATGAGGATAGATGATTAAAGATGAGGAGAGATGAATAGAGATGAGGACAGATGAGGAGAGATAAGGACATGAGGAGAGATCAGGACAGATAAGGAGAGCCGAGGACAGACGAGGAAAGATGAAAGATGAGGACAGATGAGGAGAGATGAGGAGAGATGAAGACAGATGAAGAAAGATAAGGAGAGATGAGGAGAGATTATGAGAGATGAGGACAGATGAGGAGAGAGGAGGACAGATGAGGAAAGATGAGGAAAGATGAGGAGAGATGATTACAGATGAATAGAGATGAGGAGAGATGAGGAGAAATGAGGAGAAATAAGGACAGATGAGGAGAGATGACAAATGAGGAGAGATGAGGACAGATGATTACAAATGGGTAGAGATGATTACAGATGAGGAGAGATGAGGAGAAATGAGAAGAAATGAAGACAGATGATTACAGATGAGGAGAGATAAGGAGAGATGAGGAGAAATGAGGACAGACGAAGAGAGATGATGACAGATGTGGAGAGATGAGGACAGATGAGGAGAGATGAGGAGAGATGAGAACAGATGATTACAGATGAGGAGAGATGAGGAGAAATGAGGCCAGATGATTACAGATAAGGAGAGATGAGGAGAAATGAGGAAAGATGAGGAGAAATGAGTACAGATGATTACAGATGAGGAGAGTGAGGAGAAATGAGGAGAGATGAGGACAGATGAGGACAGATGAGGACAGATGAATACAGATAAGTACAGATGAGTACAGATGAGGAGAGGTGAGGAGAGATGAAGAGAGATGAGGACAGATGATTACAGATGAGTAGAGATGAGGACAGATGAGGAGAGATGAGGACAGATGAGGAGAGATGAGGAGATATGAGTAGAAATGAGAACTGATGATTACTGATGAGGAGAGATGATTACAGATGAGGAGAGATGAGGAGAGATGAGGACAGAAAAGGTGAGATGAGGACAGATGAGAAGAGATGGGACAGATGAGGAGAGATGAGGACAGATGAGGACAGATGAGGAGAGATGCAGAGAAATGAGGAGAGATGAGGACAGATGAGGACAGACGAGTAGAGATGAGGACAGATGAGGACAGATGAGGACAGATGAGGAAAGTTGAGGAGAGATGAGGACAGAATATTACAAATGAGGAGAGATGAGGAGTAATGAAGAGTTATGAGGAAAGACGAGAAGAGATGAGGACAGATGAGGACACACGTGGACAGATGAGGATAGATGAGGAGAGATGAGTAGAGATGAGGACAGATGAGGAGAGATAAGGAGAGATGAGGAGAGAAGAGGATAGATGAGGAAAGATGAGGAGATATGAGGAGAGATGATGACAAATGAGGAGAGATGAGGACAGACGTGGACAGATGAGGACAGATGAGGAGAGATGAGGACAGATGAGGAAAGATGAGGACAGATGAGGACAGATGAGGACAGATGAGGACAGATGAGGAGAGATGAGGACAGATGAGGAGAGATGAGTAGAGATGAGGACAGATGAGGAGAGATAAGGAGAGATAAGAAGAGATGAGGATAGATGAGAAAAGATGAGGACAGATAAGGAGAGATGAATAGAGATGAGGAGAAATGAGGAGAGATGAGGACAGATATGAGGACAGACGAGGACAGATGAGGAGAGATTTAGACATATGAGGACAGATGAGGAGAGATGAGGACAGATGAGGACAGATGAGGAGTGATGAGGACAGATGAGGAGAGATGAGGACAGATGAGGAGAGATGAGGACAGTTAAAGAGAGATGAGTAGAGATGAGGACAGATGAAGGACAGATGAGGACAGAAGAGGACAGATGAGGAGAGATGAGGAAAGATGAGGACAGATGAGGAGAGATGAGTAGAGATGAGGACAGATGAGGAGAGATGAGGACAGATGAGGACAGATGAGGAGAGATGAGGAGAGATGAGGAAAGATGAGGACAGATGAGGAGAGATGAGGACAGATGAGGAGAGATATCGACAGGTGAGGATAGATGAGGAGAGATGAGGACAAATGAAGACAGATGATTAGAGATAGGGATAGATGAGGAGAGATAAGGACAGATGAGGAGAGATGAGGACAGATGAGGAGAGATATCGACAAGTGAGGATAGATGAGGAGAGATGAGAAGAGATTAGGATAGATGTGGACATATGAGGAGTGATGAGGACAGATGAGATATGGACAGATGAGGAGAGATGAGGAGAGATGAGTAAAGAAGAGGACAGATGAGGAAAGATGAGGAGAGATGATGAGAGATGAGGAGAAATGAGAAGAGATGAGGAGAGATAAAAACAGATGAGGACAGATGAGTAGAGATGAGGAGAGATGAGGATAGATGTGGACATATGAGGACAGATGAGGAGTGATAAGGACAGATGAGGAGAGATGAGGAAACATGAGGAGAGACGAGGACAGATGAGGAGAGATAAGGACAGATGAGGAGAGATATGGACAGATGAGGAGAGATGAGGAGAGATGAGGAAAGAAAAGGACAGATGAGGAGAGATAAGGAGAGATGAGGAGAGAAGAGGATAGATGAGGAAAGATGAGGAGATATGAGGAGAGATGATGACAAATGAGGAGAGATGAGGACAGACGTGGACAGATGAGGACAGATGAGGAGAGATGAGGACAGATGAGGAAAGATGAGGACAGATGAGGACAGATGAGGACAGATGAGGACAGATGAGGAGAGATGAGGACAGATGAGGAGAGATGAGTACAGATGAGGACAGATGAGGAGAGATAAGGAGAGATAAGAAGAGATGAGGATAGATGAGAAAAGATGAGGACAGATAAGGAGAGATGAATAGAGATGAGGAGAAATGAGGAGAGATGAGGACAGATATGAGGACAGACGAGGACAGATGAGGAGAGATTTAGACATATGAGGACAGATGAGGAGAGATGAGGACAGATGAGGACAGATGAGGAGTGATGAGGACAGATGAGGAGAGATGAGGACAGATGAGGAGAGATGAGGACAGTTAAAGAGAGATGAGTAGAGATGAGGACAGATGAAGGACAGATGAGGACAGAAGAGGACAGATGAGGAGAGATGAGGAAAGATGAGGACAGATGAGGAGAGATGAGTAGAGATGAGGACAGATGAGGAGAGATGAGGACAGATGAGGACAGATGAGGAGAGATGAGGAGAGATGAGGAAAGATGAGGACAGATGAGGAGAGATGAGGACAGATGAGGAGAGATATCGACAGGTGAGGATAGATGAGGAGAGATGAGGACAAATGAAGACAGATGATTAGAGATAGGGATAGATGAGGAGAGATAAGGACAGATGAGGAGAGATGAGGACAGATGAGGAGAGATATCGACAAGTGAGGATAGATGAGGAGAGATGAGAAGAGATTAGGATAGATGTGGACATATGAGGAGTGATGAGGACAGATGAGATATGGACAGATGAGGAGAGATGAGGAGAGATGAGTAAAGAAGAGGACAGATGAGGAAAGATGAGGAGAGATGATGAGAGATGAGGAGAAATGAGAAGAGATGAGGAGAGATAAAAACAGATGAGGACAGATGAGTAGAGATGAGGAGAGATGAGGATAGATGTGGACATATGAGGACAGATGAGGAGTGATAAGGACAGATGAGGAGAGATGAGGAAACATGAGGAGAGACGAGGACAGATGAGGAGAGATAAGGACAGATGAGGAGAGATATGGACAGATGAGGAGAGATGAGGAGAGATGAGGAAAGAAAAGGACAGATGAGGACAGATGAGGAGAGATAATGAGAGATAAGAAGAGATGAGGATAGATGAGAAAAGATGAGGACAGATAAGGAGAGATGATTAGAGATGAGGAGAAATGAGGAGAGATGAGGACAGATGAGGAGAGATATCGACAGGTGAGGATAGATGAGGAGAGATGAGGAGAGATGAGGACAGATGAGGAGAGATATCGACAGGTGAGGATAGATGAGGAGAGATGAGGACAAATGATGACAGATGATTAGAGATAGGGAGAGATGAGGAGAGATGAGGACAGATGAGGAGAGATGAGGACAGATGAGGAGAGATATCGACAAGTGAGGATAGATGAGGAGAGATGAGAAGAGATTAGGATAGATGTGGACATATGAGGACAGATGAGGAGTGATGAGGACAGATGAGATATGGACAGATGAGGAGAGATGAGGAGAGATGAGGAAAGAAGAGGACAGATGAGGAAAGATGAGGAGAGATGATAAGAGATGAGGAGAAATGAGAAGAGATAAGGAGAGATAAAAAAAGATGAGGACAGATGAGTAGAGATGAGGAGAGATGAGGATAGATGTGGACAGATGAGGACAGATGAGGAGTGATAAGGACAGATGAGGAGAGATATGGACAGATGAGGAGAGATGAGTAGAGATGAGGAAAGAAAAGGACAGATGAGGACAGATGAGGAGAGATAATGAGAGATAAGGAGAAATGAGAAGAGATGAGGAGAGATGAGGACAGATGAGGACAGATGAGGAGAGATGAGGAGAAATGAGAAGAGATGAGGAGAAATGAGGAGAAAGGAGGAGAGATGAGGAGAGATAAGAAGAGATAAGGACAGACGAGGAGAGATGAGAACAGATGAGGAGAGATTAGGACAGACGAGAACAGATGAATAGAAATGAGGAGAGATTAGGAAAGATGAGGAGAGATGAGGACAGATGAGGACAGACGAGGAGAGATGAGGAGAGATGAGGACAGTTGAGGACATATGAGGACAGACGAGAATAGATGAGGAGAGATGAGGACAGATGAGGAGAGATGATTACAAATGAGGACAGATGAGGAGAGATGATTACAGATGAGTAGAGATCAGGAGAGATGAGGAGAAATGAGGAGAAATGAGGACAAACGAGGAGAGATGAGGACAGAAGAGGAGAAATGAGGACAGATGAGAAGAAATGAGGACAGATGAGGAGAGATGAGGACAGATGAGTACAGATGATTACAGATGAGGGTTTATGATTACAGATGAGGATAGATGAGGAGAAATGAAGAGAATGAGGACAGATGATTACAGATGAGGAGAGATGAGGAGAAAAAAGGACAGACGAGGAGAGATGAGGACAGATGAGGAGAGATGAGTACAGATGAGGAGAGATGAGGAGAGATGATTACAGATGAGGAGAGATGAGGAGAGATGAGGAGAAATGAGGACAGATGAGGCCAAATGAGGACAGATGAGGAGAGATGAGGAGAGATGAGGATAGATGAGGAAAGATGAGGATAGATGAGGAGAGATGAGGACAGATGAGGACAGATGAGAATAGATGAATAGAGATGAGGAGAGATGAGGAGAAATGAGGAGAAATAAGGACAGATGAGGAGAGATGACAGATGAGGAGAGATGAGGACAGATGATTACAAATGGGGAGAGATGATTACAGATGAGGAGAGATGAGGAGAAATGAGAAGAAATGAGGACATATGATTACAGATGAGGAGAGATAAGGAGAGATGAGGAGAAATGAGGAGAAATGAGGACAGACGAAGAGAGATGATGACAGATGTGGAGAGAAGAGGACAGATGAGGAGAGATGAGGAGTAATGAGAACAGATGATTACAGATGAGGAGAGATGAGTAGAAATGAGGCCAGATGATTACAGATGAGGAGAGATGAGGAGAAATTAGGAAAGATGAGGAGAAATGAGTACAGATGATTACAGATGAGGAGAGATGAGGAGAAATGAGGACAGATGAGGACAGATGAGGACAGATGAGTACAGATAAGTACAGATGAGTACAGATGAGGAGAGGTGAGGAGAGATGAAGAGAGATGAGGACAGATGATTACAGATGAGGAGAGATGAGGAGAGATGATTACAGATGAGGACAGATGAGGAAAGATGAGGATAGATGAGGAGAGATGAGGAGAGATGAGGAGAGATGAAGAGAGATGAGGACAGATAATTACAGCTGAGGACAGATGAGGACAGATGAGGACACACGTGGACAGATGAGGACAGATGAGGAGAGATGAGTAGAGATGAGGACAGATGAGGAGAGATGAGGACAGATGAGGAGAGATGAAGAGAGATGAGGAGAAAAGAGAACTGATGATTACAGCTGAGGAGAGATGATTACAGATGAGGAGAGATGAGGAGAGATGAGGACAGAAAAGGAGAGATGAGGACAGATGAGGAGAGATGAGGACAGATGAGGACAGATGAGGACAGATGAGGAGAGTTGAGGAGAGATGAGGACAGAATATTACAAATGATGAGAGATGAGGAGTAATGAAGAGATATGAGGAAAGACGAGAAGAGATGAGGACAGATGAGGACACACGTGGACAGATGAGGATAGATGAGGAAAAATGAGTAGAGATGAGGACAGATGAGGAGAGATAAGGAGAGATGAGGAGAGAAGAGGATAGATGAGGAAAGATGAGGAGATATGAGGACAGACGTGGACAGATGAGGACAGATGAGGAGAGATGAGGACAGATGAGGAAAGATGAAGACAGATGAGGACAGATGAGGACAGATGAGGACAGATGAGGAGAGATGAGGACAGATGAGGAGAGATGAGTAGAGATGAGGACAGATGAGGAGAGATAAGGAGAGATAAGAAGAGATGAGGATAGATGAGAAAAGATGAGGACAGATAAGGAGAGATGATTAGAGATGAGGAGAGATGAGGAGAGATGAGGACAGATATTAGCACAGACGAGGACAGATGAGGAGAGATTTAGACATATGAGGACAGATGAGGAGAGATGAGGACAGATGAGGACAGATGAGGAGTGATGAGGACAGATGAGGAGAGATGAGGACAGATGAGGAAAGATGAGGAGAGATGAGGAGAAATGAGGACAGATGATTACAGATGAGAAGAGTTGAGGAGAAAAGAGGACATACGAGGAGAGATGAGGACAGATGAGGAGAGATGAGGAGAGATGAGGACAGATGAGGAGAGATGAGGAGAGATGAGGAGAAATGAGAAGAGATGAGGACAGATGAGGACAGATGACGACAGATGAGGACAGATGATGAGAGATGAGGAGAGATGAGAACAGATGAGCAGAGATGAGGACAGATGAGGAAAGATAAGGAGAGATGAGGAGAGATAAAGATAGATGAGGAAAGATGAGGATAGATGAGGACATGAGGAGAGATCAGGACATTTAAGGAGAGCCGAGGACAGACGAGGAAAGATGACAGATGAGGACAGATGAGGAGAGATGAGGAGAGATGAAGACAGATGAAGAAAGATAAGGAGAGTTGAGGAGAGATTATGAGAGATGAGGACAGATGAGGAGAGATGAGGACAGATGAAGAAAGATGAGGAAAGATGAGGAGAGATGAGGACAGATGATTACAGATGAATAGAGATGAGGAGAGATGAGGAGAAATGAGGAGAAATAAGGACAGATGAGGAGAGATGACAAATGAGGAGAGATGAGGACAGATGATTACAAATGGGGAGAGATGATTACAGATGAGGAGAGATGAGGAGAAATGAGAAGAAATGAAGACAGATGATTACAGATGAGGAGAGATAAGGAGAGATGAGGAGAAATGAGGAGAAATGAGGACAGACGAAGAGAGATGATGACAGATGTGGAGAGATGAGGACAGATGAGGAGAGATGAGGAGAGATGAGAACAGATGATTACAGATGAGGAGAGATGAGGAGAAATGAGGCCAGATGATTACAGATGAGGAGAGATGATGAGAAATGAGGAAAGATGAGGAGAAATGAGTACAGATGATTACAGATGAGGAGAAATGAGGAGAGATGAGGACAGATGAGGACAGATGAGGACAGATGAATACAGATAAGTACAGATGAGTACAGATGAGGAGAGATGAAGAGAGATGAGGACAGATGATTACAGATGAGTAGAGATGAGGACAGATGAGGAGAGATGAGGACAGATGAGGAGAGATGAGGAGAGATGAGTAGAAATGAGAACTGATGATTACTGAAGAGGAGAGATGATTAAAGATGAGGAGAGATGAGGAGAGATGAGGACAGAAAAGGAGAGATGAGGACAGATGAGAAGAGATGGGACAGATGAGGAGAGATGAGGACAGATGAGGAGAGATGCAGAGAAATGAGGAGAGATGGGGACAGATGAGGACAGACGAGTAGAGATGAGGACAGATGAGGACAGATGAGGAAAGTTGAGGAGAGATGAGGACAGAATATTACAAATGAGGAGAGATGAGGAGTAATGAAGAGTTATGAGGAAAGACGAGAAGAGATGAAGACAGATGAGGACACACGTGGCCAGATGAGGATAGATGAGGAGAGATGAGTAGAGATGAGGACAGATGAGGAGAGATAAGGAGAGATGAGGAGAGAAGAGGATAGATGAGTAAAGATGAGGAGATATGAGGAGAGATGATGACAAATGAGGAGAGATGAGGACAGACGTGGACAGATGAGGAAAGATGAGGACAGATGAGGACAGATGAGGACAGATGAGGACAGATGAGGAGAGATGAGGACAGATGAGGAGAGATGAGTAGAGATGAGGACAGATGAGGAGAGATAAGGAGAGATAAGAAGAGATGAGGATAGATGAGAAAAGATGAGGACAGATAAGGAGAGATGATTAGAGATGAGGAGAAATGAGGAGAGATGAGGACAGATATGAGGACAGACGAGGACAGATGAGGAGAGATTTAGACATATGAGGACAGATGAGGAGAGATGAGGACAGATGAGGACAGTTAAAGAGAGATGAGTAGAGATGAGGACAGATGAAGGACAGATGAGGACAGAAGAGGACAGATGAGGAGAGATTAGGAAAGATGAGGACAGATGAGGAGAGATGAGTAGAGATGAGGACAGATGAGGAGAGATGAGGACAGATGAGGACAGATGAGGAGAGATGAGGAGAGATGAGGAAAGATGAGGACAGATGAGGAGAGATGAGGACAGATGAGGACAGTTAAAGAGAGATGAGTAGAGATGAGGACAGATGAAGGACAGATGAGGACAGAAGAGGACAGATGAGGAGAGATTAGGAAAGATGAGGACAGATGAGGAGAGATGAGTAGAGATGAGGACAGATGAGGAGAGATGAGGACAGATGAGGACAGATGAGGAGAGATGAGGAGAGATATCGACAGGTGAGGATAGATGAGGAGAGATGAGGAGAGATTAGGATAGATATGGACATATGAGGACAGATGAGGAGTGATGAGGACAGATGAGGAGAGATATGGACAGATGAGGAGAGATGAGGAGAGATAAGGAAAGAAGAGGACATATGATGACAGATGAGGAGAGATGATGAGAGATGAGGAGAAATGAGAAGATATGAGGAGAGATGAAAACAGATGAGGACAGATGAGTAGAGATAAGGAGAGATGAGGAGAGATAAGGACAGAATATTACTAATGAGGAGAGATGAGGAGTAATGAAGAGATATGAGGAAAGACGAGAAGAGATGAGGACAGATGAGGACACACGTGGAAAGATGAGGATAGATGAGGAGAGATGAGTAGAGATGAGGACAGATAAGGAGAGATGAGGAGAGATGAAGACAGATGAAGAAAGATAAGGAGAGATGAGGAGAGATTATGAGAGATGAGGACAGATGAGGAGAGATGAGGACAGATGAAGAAAGATGAGGAAAGATGAGGAGAGATGAGGAGAAATAAGGACAGATGAGGAGAGATGACAAATGAGGAGAGATGAGGACAGATGATTACAAATGGGGAGAGATGATTACAGATGAGGAGAGATGAGGAGAAATGAGAAGAAATGAAGACAGATGATTACAGATGAGGAGAGATAAGGAGAGATGAGGAGAAATGAGGAGAAATGAGGACAGACGAAGAGAGATGATGACAGATGTGGAGAGATGAGGACAGATGAGGAGAGATGAGGAGAGATGAGAACAGATGATTACAGATGAGGAGAGATGAGGAGAAATGAGGCCAGATGATTACAGATGAGGAGAGATGATGAGAAATGAGGAAAGATGAGGAGAAATGAGTACAGATGATTACAGATGAGGAGAAATGAGGAGAGATGAGGACAGATGAGGAGAGATGACAAATGAGGAGAGATGAGGACAGATGATTACAAATGGGGAGAGATGATTACAGATGAGGAGAGATGAGGAGAAATGAGAAGAAATGAAGACAGATGATTACAGATGAGGAGAGATAAGGAGAGATGAGGAGAAATGAGGAGAAATGAGGACAGACGAAGAGAGATGATGACAGATGTGGAGAGATGAGGACAGATGAGGAGAGATGAGGAGAGATGAGAACAGATGATTACAGATGAGGAGAGATGAGGAGAAATGAGGCCAGATGATTACAGATGAGGAGAGATGATGAGAAATGAGGAAAGATGAGGAGAAATGAGTACAGATGATTACAGATGAGGACAGATGAGGACAGATGAGGACAGATGAGGACAGATGAGGACAGATGAGGAGAGATGAGGACAGATGAGGAGAGATGAGTAGAGATGAGGACAGATGAGGAGAGATAAGGAGAGATAAGAAGAGATGAGGATAGATGAGAAAAGATGAGGACAGATAAGGAGAGATGATTAGAGATGAGGAGAAATGAGGAGAGATGAGGACAGATATGAGGACAGACGAGGACAGATGAGGAGAGATTTAGACATATGAGGACAGATGAGGAGAGATGAGGACAGATGAGGACAGATGAGGACAGAAGAGGACAGATGAGGAGAGATGAGGAAAGATGAGGACAGATGAGGAGAGATGAGTAGAGATGAGGACAGATGAGGAGAGATGAGGACAGATGAGGACAGATGAGGAGAGATGAGGAGAGATGAGGAAAGATGAGGACAGATGAGGAGAGATGAGGACAGATGAGGAGAGATATCGACAGGTGAGGATAGATGAGGAGAGATGAGGAGAGATTAGGATAGATATGGACATATGAGGACAGATGAGGAGTGATGAGGACAGATGAGGAGAGATATGGACAGATGAGGAGAGATGAGGAGAGATAAGGAAAGAAGAGGACATATGATGACAGATGAGGAGAGATGATGAGAGATGGGGAGAAATGAGAAGATATGAGGAGAGATGAAAACAGATGAGGACAGATGAGTAGAGATGAGGAGAGATGAGGTGAGATAAGGACAGAATATTACAAATGAGGAGAGATGAGGAGTAATGAAGAGATATGAGGAAAGACGAGAAGAGATGAGGACAGATGAGGACACACGTGGAAAGATGAGGATAGATGAGGAGAGATGAGTAGAGATGAGGACAGATAAGGAGAGATAAGGAGAGATGAGGAGAGATGAGGAGAGATGAGTACAGATGAGGAGAGATGAGGAGAGATGAGGAGAGATGAGGACAGTTGAGGAGAGATATCGACAGGTGAGGATAGATGAGGAGACATGAGGAGAGATTAGGATAGATGTGGACATATGAGGACAGATGAGGAGTGATGACGACAGATGAGGAGAGATATGGACATATGAGGAGAGATGAGGAGAGATGAGGAAAGAAGAGGACAGATGAGGAGAGATGAGGAGAGATGATGAGAGATGAGGAGAAATGAGAAGAGATGATGAGGATGAAAACAGATGAGGACAGATGAGTAGAGATGAGGAGAGATGAGGATAGATGTGGACATATGAGAACAGATGAGGAGTGATTAGGACAGATGAGGAGAGATGAGGACACATGAGGAGAGACGAGGACAGATGAGGAGAGATAAGGACAGATGAGGAGAGATATGGACAGATGAGGAGAGATGAGGAGAGATGAGGAAAGAAAAGGACAGATGAGGACAGATGAGGAGAGATAATGAGAGATGAGGAGAAATGAGAAGAGATGAGGAGAGATGAGGACAGATGAGGACAGATGAGGACAGATGAGGAGAGATGAGGAGAAATGAGAAGAGATGAGGAGAAATGGGGACAGATGATTACAGATGAGGAGAGATGAGGAGAGATGAGGACAGACGAGGAGAGACGAGGACAGATGAGGAGAGATGAGGAGAGATTAGGAGAGATGAGGACAGATGAGGAGAAATGAGGAGAGATTAGGAAAGATGAGGAGAAATGAGGACAGATGAGGTCAGACAAGGAGAGATAAGGAGAAATGAGGACATTTGAGGACAGATGAGGACAGACGAGAATAGATGAGGAGAGATGAGGACAGATGAGGAGAGATGATTACAATTGAGGACAGATGAGGAGAGATTAGGACAGATGATTACAGATGAGTAGAGATCAGGAGAGATGAGGAGAAATGAGTAGAAATGAGGACAAACGAGGAGCGATGAGGACAGAAGAAGAGAAATGAGGACAGATGAGGAGAAATGAGGACAGATGAGGAGAGATGAGGAGAGATGAGAACAGATGAGCAGAGATGAGGACAGATGAGGAAAGATAAGGAGAGATGAGGAGAGATGAAGATAGATGAGAAAAGATGAGGATAGATGAGGAGAGATGAGTACAGACTAGGAGAGATGAGGACAGATGAAAACAGATAAGGACAGATGAGGAGAGATGAGGACAGACGAGGACAGATGAGGAGAGATGAGGACAGATGAGGATAGATGATTACAGATGAGGAGAGGTGAATAGAGATGAGGACAGATGATGAGAGATGAGGACATGAGGAGAGATCAGGACAGATAAGGAGAGCCGAGGACAGACGAGGAAAGATGACAGATGAGGACAGATGAGAAGAGATGAGAAGAGATGAAGACAGATGAAGAAAGATAAGGAGAGATGAGGAGAGATTATGAGATATGAGGACAGATGAGGACAGATGAGGAATGATGAGGAGAGATGCGGACAGATGATTACAGATGAATAGAGATGAGGAGAGATGAGGAGAAATGAGGAGAAATAAGGACAGATGAGGAGAGATTAGGACAGATGATTACAAATGGGGAGAGATGATTACAGATGAGGAGAGATGAGGAGAAATGAGAAGAAATAAGGATAGATGATTACAGATGAGGAGAGATAAGGAGAGATGAGGAGAAATGAGGAGAAATGAGGACAGACGAATAGAGATGAGGACATATGTGGAGAGATGAGGACAGATGAGGAGAGATGAGGAGAGATGAGAACAGATGATTACAGATGAGGAGATATGAGTTGAGATGAGGAGAAATGAGGCCAGATGATTACAGATGAGGAGAGATGAGGAGAAATGAGGAAAGATGAGGAGAAATGAGTACAGATGATTACAGATGAGAAGAGATGAGGAGAAATGAGGAGAGATGAGGAAAGATGAGGAGAGATGAGGAGAGATGAGGAAAGAAGAGGACATATGATGACAGATGATGACAGATGAGGAGAGATGATGAGAGATGAGGAGAAATGAGAAGATATGACGAGAGATGAAAACAGATGAGGACAGATGAGTAGAGATGAGGAGAGATGAGGATAGATGTGGACAGATGAGGACAGATGAGGAGTGATTAGGACAGATGAGGAGAGATGAGGACACATGAGGAGAGACGAGGACAGATGAGGAGAGATAAGGACAGATGAGGAGAGATATGGACAGATGAGGAGAGATGAGGAGAGATGAGGAAAGAAAAGGACAGATGAGGACAGATAAGGAGAGATAATGAGAGATGAGGAGAAATGAGAAGAGATGAGGAGAGATGAGGAGAGATGAGGACTAATGAGGACAGATGAGGACAGATGAGGAGAAATGAGAAGAGATGAGGAGAAATGAGGACAGATGATTACAGATGAGGAGAGATGAGGAGAGATGAGGACATACGAGGAGAGACGAGGACAGATGAAGAGAGATGAGGAGAGATTAGGAGAGATGATGACAGATGAGGAGAAATGAGGAGAGATTAGGAAAGATGAGGAGAGATGAGGACAGATGAGGACAGACGAGGAGAGATGAGAAGAGATGAGGACAGTTGAGGACAGATGAGGACAGACGAGAATAGATGAGGAGAGATGAGGACAGATGACGAGAGATGATTACAATTGAGGACATATGAGGAGAGATGAGGACAGATGATTACAGATGAGTAGAGATCAGGAGAGATGAGGAGAAATGAGGAGAAATGAGGACAAACGAGGAGAGATGAGGACAGAAGAGGAGAAATAAGGACAGATGAGGAGAAATGAGGACAGATGAGGATAGATGAGGAGAGATGAGGACAGATGATTACAGATGAGGGGAGATGATTACAGATGAGGATAGAAGAGGAGAAATGAGGAGAATGAGGACAGATGATTACAGATGAGGAGAGATAAGGAGAGATGAGGAGAAATGAGGACAGACGAGGAGAGATGAGGACAGATGAGGACAGATGAGGAAAGTTGAGGAGAGATGAGGACAGAATATTACAAATGAGGAGAGATGAGGAGTAATGAAGAGTTATGAGGAAAGACGAGAAGAGATGAGGACAGATGAGGACACACGTGGCCAGATGAGGATAGATGAGGAGAGATGAGTAGAGATGAGGACAGATGAGGAGAGATAAGGAGAGATGAGGAGAGAAGAGGATAGATGAGGAAAGATGAGGAGATATGAGGAGAAATGATGACAAATGAGGAGAGATGAGGACAGACGTGGACAGATGAGGAAAGATGAGGACAGATGAGGACAGATGAGGACAGATGAGGACAGATGAGGAGAGATGAGGACAGATGAGGAGAGATGAGTAGAGATGAGGACAGATGAGGAGAGATAAGGAGAGATAAGAAGAGATGAGGATAGATGAGAAAAGATGAGGACAGATAAGGAGAGATGATTAGAGATGAGGAGAAATGAGGAGAGATGAGGACAGATATGAGGACAGACGAGGACAGATGAGGAGAGATTTAGACATATGAGGACAGATGAGGAGAGATGAGGACAGATGAGGACAGATGAGGACAGTTAAAGAGAGATGAGTAGAGATGAGGACAGATGAAGGACAGATGAGGACACACGTGGCCAGATGAGGATAGATGAGGAGAAATGAGTAGAGATGAGGACAGATGAGGAGAGATAAGGAGAGATGAGGAGAGAAGAGGATAGATGAGGAAAGATGAGGAGATATGAGGAGAGATGATGACAAATGAGGAGAGATGAGGACAGACGTGGACAGATGAGGAAAGATGAGGACAGATGAGGACAGATGAGGACAGATGAGGACAGATGAGGAGAGATGAGGACAGATGAGGAGAGATGAGTAGAGATGAGGACAGATGAGGAGAGATAAGGAGAGATAAGAAGAGATGAGGATAGATGAGAAAAGATGAGGACAGATAAGGAGAGATGATTAGAGATGAGGAGAAATGAGGAGAGATGAGGACAGATATGAGGACAGACGAGGACAGATGAGGAGAGATTTAGACATATGAGGACAGATGAGGAGAGATGAGGACAGATGAGGACAGATGAGGACAGAAGAGGACAGATGAGGAGAGATGAGGAAAGATGAGGACAGATGAGGAGAGATGAGTAGAGATGAGGACAGATGAGGAGAGATGAGGACAGATGAGGACAGATGAGGACAGATGAGGAGAGATGAGGACAGATGAGGAGAGATATCGACAGGTGAGGATAGATGAGGAGAGATGAGGAGAGATTAGGATAGATATGGACATATGAGGACAGATGAGGAGTGATGAGGACAGATGAGGAGAGATATGGACAGATGAGGAGAGATGAGGAGAGATAAGGAAAGAAGAGGACATATGATGACAGATGAGGAGAGATGATGAGAGATGGGGAGAAATGAGAAGATATGAGGAGAGATGAAAACAGATGAGGACAGATGAGTAGAGATGAGGAGAGATGAGGAGAGATAAGGACAGAATATTACAAATGAGGAGAGATGAGGAGTAATGAAGAGATATGAGGAAAGACGAGAAGAGATGAGGACAGATGAGGACACACGTGGAAAGATGAGGATAGATGAGGAGAGATGAGTAGAGATGAGGACAGATAAGGAGAGATAAGGAGAGATGAGGAGAGATGAGGAGAGATGAGTACAGATGAGGAGAGATGAGGAGAGATGAGGACAGTTGAGGAGAGATATCGACAGGTGAGGATAGATGAGGAGACATGAGGAGAGATTAGGATAGATGTGGACATATGAGGACAGATGAGGAGTGATGATGACAGATGAGGAGAGATATGGACATATGAGGAGAGATGAGGAGAGATGAGGAAAGAAGAGGACAGATGAGGACAGATGAGGAGAGATGATGAGAGATGAGGAGAAATGAGAAGAGATGATGAGGATGAAAACAGATGAGGACAGATGAGTAGAGATGAGGAGAGATGAGGATAGATGTGGACATATGAGAACAGATGAGGAGTGATTAGGACAGATGAGGAGAGATGAGGACACATGAGGAGAGACGAGGACAGATGAGGAGAGATAAGGACAGATGAGGAGAGATATGGACAGATGAGGAGAGATGAGGAGAGATGAGGAAAGAAAAGGACAGATGAGGAGAGATAATGAGAGATGAGGAGAAATGAGAAGAGATAAGAAGAGATGAGGACAGATGAGGACAGATGAGGACAGATGAGGAGAGATGAGGAGAAATGAGAAGAGATGAGGAGAAATGGGGACAGATGATTACAGATGAGGAGAGATGAGGAGAGATGAGGACAGACGAGGAGAGACGAGGACAGATGAGGAGAGATGAGGAGAGATTAGGAGAGATGAGGACAGATGAGGAGAAATGAGGAGAGATTAGGAAAGATGAGGAGAAATGAGGACAGATGAGGTCAGACAAGGAGAGATAAGGAGAAATGAGGACATTTGAGGACAGATGAGGACAGACGAGAATAGATGAGGAGAGATGAGGACAGATGAGGAGAGATGATTACAATTGAGGACAGATGAGGAGAGATTAGGACAGATGATTACAGATGAGTAGAGATCAGGAGAGATGAGGAGAAATGAGTAGAAATGAGGACAAACGAGGAGCGATGAGGACAGAAGAAGAGAAATGAGGACAGATGAGGAGAAATGAGGACAGATGAGGAGAGATGAGGAGAGATGAGAACAGATGAGCAGAGATGAGGACAGATGAGGAAAGATAAGGAGAGATGAGGAGAGATGAAGATAGATGAGAAAAGATGAGGATAGATGAGGAGAGATGAGTACAGACTAGGAGAGATGAGGACAGATGAAAACAGATAAGGACAGATGAGGAGAGATGAGGACAGACGAGGACAGATGAGGAGAGATGAGGACAGATGAGGATAGATGATTACAGATGAGGAGAGATGAATAGAGATGAGGACAGATGATGAGAGATGAGGACATGAGGAGAGATCAGGACAGATAAGGAGAGCCGAGGACAGACGAGGAAAGATGACAGATGAGGACAGATGAGAAGAGATGAGGAGAGATGAAGACAGATGAAGAAAGATAAGGAGAGATGAGGAGAGATTATGAGATATGAGGACAGATGAGGACAGATGAGGAATGATGAGGAGAGATGCGGACAGATGATTACAGATGAATAGAGATGAGGAGAGATGAGGAGAAATGAGGAGAAATAAGGACAGATGAGGAGAGATTAGGACAGATGATTACAAATGGGGAGAGATGATTACAGATGAGGAGAGATGAGGAGAAATGAGAAGAAATAAGGATAGATGATTACAGATGAGGAGAGATAAGGAGAGATGAGGAGAAATGAGGAGAAATGAGGACAGACGAATAGAGATGAGGACATATGTGGAGAGATGAGGACAGATGAGGAGAGATGAGGAGAGATGAGAACAGATGATTACAGATGAGGAGATATGAGTTGAGATGAGGAGAAATGAGGCCAGATGATTACAGATGAGGAGAGATGAGGAGAAATGAGGAAAGATGAGGAGAAATGAGTACAGATGATTACAGATGAGAAGAGATGAGGAGAAATGAGGAGAGATGAGGAAAGATGAGTAGAGATGAGGAGAGATGAGGAAAGAAGAGGACATATGATGACAGATGATGACAGATGAGGAGAGATGATGAGAGATGAGGAGAAATGAGAAGATATGACGAGAGATGAAAACAGATGAGGACAGATGAGTAGAGATGAGGAGAGATGAGGATAGATGTGGACAGATGAGGACAGATGAGGAGTGATTAGGACAGATGAGGAGAGATGAGGACACATGAGGAGAGATGAGGACAGATGAGGAGAGATAAGGACAGATGAGGAGAGATATGGACAGATGAGGAGAGATGAGGAGAGATGAGGAAAGAAAAGGACAGATGAGGACAGATAAGGAGAGATAATGAGAGATGAGGAGAAATGAGAAGAGATGAGGAGAGATGAGGAGAGATGAGGACTAATGAGGACAGATGAGGACAGATGAGGAGAAATGAGAAGAGATGAGGAGAAATGAGGACAGATGATTACAGATGAGGAGAGATGAGGAGAGATGAGGACATACGAGGAGAGACGAGGACAGATGAAGAGAGATGAGGAGAGATTAGGAGAGATGATGACAGATGAGGAGAAATGAGGAGAGATTAGGAAAGATGAGGAGAGATGAGGACAGATGAGGACAGACGAGGAGAGATGAGAAGAGATGAGGACAGTTGAGGACAGATGAGGACAGACGAGAATAGATGAGGAGAGATGAGGACAGATGACGAGAGATGATTACAATTGAGGACATATGAGGAGAGATGAGGACAGATGATTACAGATGAGTAGAGATCAGGAGAGATGAGGAGAAATGAGGAGAAATGAGGACAAACGAGGAGAGATGAGGACAGAAGAGGAGAAATAAGGACAGATGAGGAGAAATGAGGACAGATGAGGATAGATGAGGAGAGATGAGGACAGATGATTACAGATGAGGGGAGATGATTACAGATGAGGATAGAAGAGGAGAAATGAGGAGAATGAGGACAGATGATTACAGATGAGGAGAGATAAGGAGAGATGAGGAGAAATGAGGACAGACGAGGAGAGATGAGGACAGATAAGGAGAGATGAGGACAGATGAGGAGAGATAAGGAGAGATGATTACAGATGAGGAGAGATGAGGAGAGATGAGGAGAAATGTTGACAGATGATTACATATGAGGATAGATGAGGAGAAATGAGGACAGATGAGGCCAAATGAGGACAGATGAGGAGAGATGAGGATAGATGAGGATAGATGAGGAAAGATGAGGATAGATGAGGAGAGATGATGACAGATGAGGACAGATGAAGACAGATGAGAATAGATGATTACAGATGATGAGAGATGAATAGAGATGAGGACAGATGAGGATAGATGAGGAGAGATTAGGAGAGATCGGACATATAAGGAGAGCCGAGGACAGACGAGGAGAGATGACAGATGAGGACAGATGAGGAGAGATGAAGACAGATGAGGAAAGATGAGGAGAGTTGAGGAGAAATGAGGACAGATTATTACAGATGAGGAGAGTTGAGGAGAAATCAGGACATACGAGGAGAGATGAGGACAAATGAGGAGAGATGAGGACAGATGAGGAGAGATGAGGAGAGATGAGGAGAAATGAGAAGAGATGAGGAGAGATGAGGACAGATGACGACAGATGAGGACAGATGATGAGAGATGAGGAGAGATGAGAACAGATGAGCAGAGATGAGGACAGATGAGGAAAGATAAGGAGAGATGAGGAGACACGTGGACAGATGAGGACAGATGAGGAGAGATGAGTAGAGATGAGGACAGATGAGGAGAGATGAGGACAGATGAGGAGAGATGAGGACAGATGAGGAGAAATGAGAACTGATGATTACAGATGAGGAGAGATGATTACAGATGAGGAGAGATGAGGAGAGATGAGGACAGAAAAAGAGAGATGAGGACAGATGAGGAGAGATGGGACAGATGAGGAGAGATGAGGACAGAAGAGGAGAGATGCAGAGAAATGAGGAGAGATGAGGACAGATAAGGACAGACGAGTAGAGATGAGGACAGATGAGGACAGATGAGGAGAGTTGAGGAGAGATGAGGACATAATATTACAAATGAGGAGAGATGAGGAGTAATGAAGAGATATGAGGAAAGACGAGAAGAGATGAGGACAGATGAGGACACACGTGGAAAGATGAGGATAGATGAGGAGAGATGAGTAGAGATGAGGACAGATGAGGAGAGATAAGGAGAGATGAGGAGAGATGAGGATAGATGAGGAAAGATGAGTAGATATGAGGAGAGATGAGGACAAATGAGGAGAGATGAGGACAGATGAGGACAGATAAGGAGAGATGAGGAAAAATGAGGAGAGATGAGTAGAGATGAGGACAGATGAGGAGAGATAAGGAGAGATAAGGAGAGATGAGGATAGATGAGAAAAGATGAGGACAGATAAGGATAGATGATTAGAGATGAGGAGAGATGAGGAGAGATGAGGACAGATATGAGGACAGACGAGGACAGATGAGGAGAGATTTAGACACATGAGGAGAGATGAGGACAGATGAGGAGAGATGAGGACAGATGAGGACAGATGAGGAGTGATGAGGACAGATGAGGAGAGATGAGGACAGATGAGGAGAGATGAGGACAGTTAAAGAGAGATGAGTAGAGATGATGACAGATGAAGGACAGATGAGGACCGAAGAGGACAGATGAGGAGAGATGAGGAAAGATAAGGACAGATGAGGAGAGATGAGTAGAGATGAGGACAGATGAAGAGAGATGAGGACAGATGAGGACAGATGAGGAGAGATGAGTACAGATGAGTAGAGATGAGGACAGATGAGGAGAGATGAGGACAGTTGAGGAGAGATATCGACAGGTGAGGATAGATGAGGAGAGATGAGGAGAGATTAGGATAGATGTGGACATATGAGGACAGATGAGGAGTGATGAGGACAGATGAGGAGAGATATGGACATATGAGGAGAGATGAGGAGAGATGATGAGAGATGAGGAGAAATGAGAAGAGATGAGGAGAGATGAAAACAGATGAGGACAGATGAGTAGAGATGAGGAGAGATGAGGATAGATGTGGACATATGAGGACAGATGAGGATTGATTAGGACAGATGAGGAGAGATGAGGACACATGAGGAGAGACGAGGACAGATGAGGAGAGATAAGGACAGATGAGGAGAGATATGGACAGATGAGGAGAGATGAGGAGAGATGAGGAAAGAAAAGGACAGATGAGGACAGATGAGGAGAGATAATGATAGATGAGGAGAAATGAGAAGAGATGAGGAGAGATGAGGACAGATGAGGACAGATGAGGAGAGATGAGGACAGTTGAGAAGAGATATCGACAGGTGAGGATAGATGAGGAGAGATGAGGAGAGATTAGGATAGATGTGGACATATGAGGACAGATGAGGAGTGATGAGGACAGATGAGGAGAGATATGGACATATGAGGAGAGATGATGAGAGATGAGGAAAGAAGAAGACAGATGAGGACAGATGAGGAGAGATGATGAGAGATGAGGAGAAATGAGAAGAGATGAGGAGAGATGAAAACAGATGAGGACAGATGAGTAGAGATGAGGAGAGATGAGGATAGATGTGGACATATGAGGACAGATGAGGAGTTATTAGGACAGATGAGGAGAGATGAGGACACATGAGGAGAGACGAGGACAGATGAGAAGAGATAAGGACAGATGAGGAGAGATATGGACAGATGAGGAGAGATGAGGAGAGATGAGGAAAGAAAAGGACAGATGAGGACAGATGAGGAGAGATAATGAGAGATGAGGAGAAATGAGAAGAGATGAGGAGAGATGAGGACAGATGAGGACAGATGAGGACAGATGAGGACAGATGAGGAGAGATGAGGAGAAATGAGAAGAGATGAGGAGAAATGAGGACACATGATTACAGATGAGGAGAGATGAGGAGAGATGAGGACAGACGAGGAGAGACGAGGACAGATGAGGAGAGATGAAGAGAGATTAGGAGAGATGAGGACAGATGAGGAGAAATGAGGAGATATTAGGAAAGATGAGGACAGATGAGGACAGATGAGGACAGACAAGGAGAGATAAGGAGAGATGAGGACATTTGAGGACAGATGAGGACAGACGAGAATAGATGAGGAGAGATGAGGACAGATGAGGAGAGATGATTACAATTGAGGACAGATGAGGAGAGATGAGGACAGATGATTAAAGATGAGTAGAGATCAGGAGAGATGAGGGGAAATGAGTAGAAATGAGAACAAACGAGGAGAGATGAGGACATAAGAAGAGAAATGAGGACAGATGAGGAGAAATGAGGACAGATGAGGAGAGATGAGGAGAGATGAGAACAGATGAGCAGAGATGAGGACAGATGAGGAAAGATATGGAGAGATGAGGAGAGATGAAGATAGATGAGGAAAGATGAGGATAGATGAGGAGAGATGAGTACAGACTAGGAGAGATGAGGACAGATGAAAACAGATAAGGACAGATGAGGAGAGATGAGGACAGACGAGGACAGATGAGGAAAGATGAGGACAGATGAGGATAGATGATTACAGATGAGGAGAGATGAATAGAGATGAGGACAGATGATGAGAGATGAGGACATTAGGAGAGATCAGGACAGATAAGGAGAGCCGAGGACAGACGAGGAAAGATGACAGATGAGGACAGATGAGGAGAGATGAGGAGAGATGAAGACAGATGAAGAAAGATAAGGAGAGATGAGGAGAGATTATGAGAGATGAGGACAGATGAGGAGAGATGAGGACAGATGAGGAAAGATGAGGAGAGATGCGGATAGATGATTACAGATGAATAGAGATGAGGAGAGATGAGGAGAAATGAGGAGAAATAAGGACAGATGAGGAGAGATGACAGATGAGGAGAGATGAGGACAGATGATTACAAATG
The DNA here is from genome assembly GCA_964017045.1 of Omphiscola glabra. NCBI lineage: Eukaryota > Metazoa > Mollusca > Gastropoda > Lymnaeidae > Omphiscola > Omphiscola glabra. The sequence goes on from OZ024797.1 coordinate 4,332,019, forward strand.
GGGAGAGATGATTACAGATGAGGAGAGATGAGGAGAAATGAGAAGAAATAAGGATAGATGATTACAGATGAGGAGAGATAAGGAGAGATGAGGAGAAATGAGGAGAAATGAGGACAGACGAAGAGAGATGAGGACAGATGTGAAGAGATGAGGACAGATGAGGAGAGATGAGGAGAGATGAGAACAGATGATTACAGATGAGGAGATATGAGGAGAGATGAGGAGAAATGAGGCCAGATGAATACAGATGAGGAGAGATGAGGAGAAATGAGGAAAGATAATTACAGCTGAGGACAGATGACAGATGAGGAGAGATGAGTAGAGATGAGGACAGATGAGGAGAGATGAGGACAGATGAGGAGAGATGAGGAGAGATGAGGAGAAATGAGAACTGATGATTACAGATGAGGAGAGATGATTACAGATGAGGAGAGATGAGGAGAGATGAGGACAGAAAAGGAGAGATGAGGACAGATGAGGAGAGATGTGACAGATGAGGAGAGATGCAGAGAAATGAGGAGAGATAAGGACAGATGAGGACAGATGAGAACAGACGAGTAGAGATGAGGACAGATGAGGACAAATGAGGACAGATGAGGAGAGTTGAGGAGAGATGAGGACAGAATATTACAAATGAGGAGAGATGAGGAGTAATGAAGAGATACGAGGAAAGACGAGAAAAGATGAGGACAGATGAGGACACACGTGGACAGATGAATATAGATGAGGAGAGATGAGTAGAGATGAGGACAGATGAGTAGAGATAATGAGAGATGAGGAGAGAAGAGGATAGATGAGGAAAGATGAGGAGATATGAGGAGAGATGAGGACAAATGAGGAGAGATGAGGAGAGATGAGGACAGATGAGGACAGATGAGGACAGATGAGGAGAGATGAGGACAGATGAGGAGAGATGAGTAGAGATGAGGACAGATGAGGAGAGATAAGGAGAGATGAGGATAGATGAGGAAAGATGAGGATAGATGAGGAGAGATGATGACAGATGAGGACAGATGAAGACAGATGAGAATAGATGATTACAGATGATGAGAGATGAATAGAGATGAGGACAGATGAGGATAGATGAGGAGAGATTAGGAGAGATCGGACATATAAGGAGAGCCGAGGACAGACGAGGAGAGATGACAGATGAGAACAGATGAGGAGAGATGAAGACAGATGAGGAAAGATGAGGAGAGTTGAGGAGAAATGATGACAGATGATTACAGATGAGGAGAGTTGAGGAGAAATGAGGACATACGAGGAGAGATGAGGACAGATGAGGAGAGATGAGGACAGATGAGGAGAGATGAGGAGAGATGAGGAGAAATGAGAAGAGATGAGGAGAGATGAGGACAGATGACGACAGATGAGGACAGATGATGAGAGATGAGGAGAGATGAGAACAGATGAGCAGAGATGAGGACAGATGAGGAAAGATAAGGAGAGATAAGGAGACACGTGGACAGATGAGGACAGATGAGGAGAGATGAGTAGAGATGAGGACAGATGAGGAGAGATGAGGACAGATGAGGAGAGATGAGGACAGATGAGGAGAAATGAGAACTGATGATTACAGATGAGGAGAGATGATTACAGATGAGGAGAGATGAGGAGAGATGAGGACAGAAAAAGAGAGATGAGGACAGATGAGGAGAGATGGGACAGATGAGGAGAGATGAGGACAGAAGAGGAGAGATGCAGAGAAATGAGGAGAGATGAGGACAGATGAGGACAGACGAGTAGAGATGAGGACAGATGAGGACAGATGAGGAGAGTTGAGGAGAGATGAGGACAGAATATTACAAATGAGGAGAGATGAGGAGTAATGAAGAGATATGAGGAAAGACGAGAAGAGATGAGGACAGATAAGGAGAGATAAGGAGAGATGAGGAGAGATGAGGATAGATGAGGAAAGATGAGGAGATATGAGGAGAGATGAGGACAAATGAGGAGAGATGAGGAAAGATGAGGACATACGTGGACAGATGAGGACAGAAGAGGAGAGATGAGGACAGATGAGGAGAGATGAGGACTGATAAGGACAGATGAGGACAGATGAGGAGAGATGAGGACAGATGAGGAGATATGAGTAGAGATGAGGACAGATGAGGAGAGATAAGGAGAGATAAAGAGAGATGAGGATAGATGAGAAAAGATGAGGACAGATAAGGATAGATGATTAGAGATGAGGAGAGATGAGGACAGATATGAGGACAGACGAGGACAGATGAGGAGAGATTTAGACACATGAGGAGAGATGAGGACAGATGAGGAGAGATGAGGACAGATGAGGACAGATGAGGAGTGATGAGGACAGATGAGGAGAGATGAGGACAGATGAGGAGAGATGAGGACAGTTAAAGAGAGATGAGTAGAGATGAGAACAGATAAAGGACAGATGAGGAGAGATGGGTAGAGATGAGGACAGATGAGGAGAGATGAGGACAGATGAGGACAGATGAGGAGAGATGAGTACAGATGAGGAGAGATGAGGACAGATGAGGAGAGATGAGGACAGTTGAGGAGAGATATCGACAGGTGAGGATAGATGAGGAGACATGAGGAGAGATTAGGATAGATGTGGACATATGAGGACAGATGAGGAGTGATGAGGACAGATGAGGAGAGATATGGACATATGAGGAGAGATGAGGAGAGATGAGGAAAGAAGAGGACAGATGAGGACAGATGAGGAGAGATGATGAGAGATGAGGAGAAATGAGAAGAGATGATGAGGATGAAAACAGATGAGGACAGATGAGTAGAGATGAGGAGAGATGAGGATAGATGTGGACATATGAGGACAGATGAGGAGTGATTAGGACAGATGAGGAGAGATGAGGACACATGAGGAGAGACGAGGACAGATGAGGAGAGATAAGGACAGATGAGGAGAGATATGGACAGATGAGGAGAGATGAGGAGAGATGAGGAAAGAAAAGGACAGATGAGGACAGATGAGGAGAGATAATGAGAGATGAGGAGAAATGAGAAGAGATGAGGAGAGATGAGGACAGATGAGGACAGATGAGGACAGATGAGGAGAGATGAGGAGAAATGAGAAGAGATGAGGAGAAATGGGGACAGATGATTACAGATGATGAGAGATGAGGAGAGATGAGGACAGACGAGGACAGATGAGGAGAGATGAGGAGAGATTAGGAGAGATGAGGACAGATGAGGAGAAATGAGGAGAGATTAGGAAAGATGAGGAGAGATGAGGACAGATGAGGACAGACGAGGAGAGATAAGGAGAGATGAGGACATTTGAGGACAGACGAGAATAGATGAGGAGAGATGAGGACAGATGAGGAGAGATGATTACAATTGAGGACAGATGAGGAGAGATGAGGACAGATGATTACAGATGAGTAGAGATCAGGAGAGATGAGGAGAAATGAGTAGAAATGAGGACAAACGAGGAGAGATGAGGACAGAAGAAGAGAAATAGGACAGATGAGGAGAAATGAGGACAGATGAGGAGAGATGAGGAGAGATGAGAACAGATGAGCAGAGATGAGGACAGATGAGGAAAGATAAGGAGAGATGAGGAGAGATGAAGATAGATGAGGAAAGATGAGGATAGATGAGGAGAGATGAGTACAGACTAGGAGAGATGAGGACAGATGAAAACAGATAAGGACAGATGAGGAGAGATGAGGACAGACGAGGACAGATGAGGAGAGATGAATAGAGATGAGGACAGATGATGAGAGATGAGGACATGAGGAGAGATCAGGACAGATAAGGAGAGCCGAGGACAGACGAGGAAAGATGACAGATGAGGACAGATGAGAAGAGATGAGGAGAGATGAAGACAGATGAAGAAAGATAAGGAGAGATTATGAGAGATGAGGACAGATGAGGACAGATGAGGAAAGATGAGGAGAGATGCGGACAGATGATTACAGATGAATAGAGATGAGGAGAGATGAGGAGAAATGAGGAGAAATAAGGACATATGAGGAGAGATGACAGATGAGGAGAGATTAGGACAGATGATTACAAATGGGGAGAGATGATTACAGATGAGGAGAGATGAGGAGAAATGAGAAGAAATAAGGATAGATGATTACAGATGAGGAGAGATAAGGAGAGATGAGGAGAAATGAGGAGAAATGAGGACAGACGAAGAGAGATGAGGACATATGTGGAGAGATGAGGACAGATGATTACAGATGAGGAGATATGAGTTGAGATGAGGAGAAATGAGGCCAGATGATTACAGATGAGGAGAGATGATGAGAAATGAGGAAAGATGAGGAGAAATGAGTACAGATGATTACAGATGAGAAGAGATGAGGAGAAATGAGGAGAGATGAGGACAGATGAGGAGAGATGAGGAGAGATGAGGAAAGAAGAGGACATATGATGACAGATGAGGAGAGATGATGAGAGATGAGGAGAAATGAGAAGATATGAGGAGAGATGAAAACAGATGAGGACAGATGAGTAGAGATGAGGAGAGATGAGGATAGATGTGGACAGATGAGGACAGATGAGGAGTGATTAGGACAGATGAGGAGAGATGAGGACACATGAGGAGAGACGAGGACAGATGAGGAGAGATAAGGACAGATGAGGAGAGATATGGACAGATGAGGAGAGATGAGGAGAGATGAGGAAAGAAAAGGACAGATGAGGACAGATAAGGAGAGATAATGAGAGATGAGGAGAAATGAGAAGAGATGAGGAGAGATGAGGAGAGATGAGGACAGATGAGGACAGATGAGGAGAAATGAGAAGAGATAAGGAGAAAGAAGGACAGATGATTACAGATGAGGAGAGATGAGGAGAGATGAGGAGAGATGAGGACATACGAGGAGAGACGAGGACAGATGAAGAGAGATAAGGAGAGATTAGGAGAGATGATGACAGATGAGGAGAAATGAGGAGAGATTAGGAAAGATGAGGAGATATGAGGACAGATGAGGACAGACGAGGAGAGATGAGAAGAGATGAGGACAGTTGAGGACAGATGAGGACAGACGAGAATAGATGAGGAGAGATGAGGACAGATGAGGAGAGATGATTACAATTGAGGACATATGAGGAGAGATGAGGACAGATGATTACAGATGAGTAGAGATCAGGAGAGATGAGGAGAAATGAGGAGAAATGAGGACAAACGAGGAGAGATGAGGACAGAAGAGGAGAAATAAGGACAGATGAGGAGAAATGAGGACAGATGAGGAGAGATGAGGAGAGATGAGGACAGATGATTACAGATGAGGGGAGATGATTACAGATGAGGATAGATGAGGAGAAATGAGGAGAATGAGGACAGATGATTACAGATGAGGAGAGATAAGGAGAGATGAGGAGAAATGAGGACAGACGAGGAGAGATGAGGACAGATGAAGAGAGATGAGGACAGATGAGGAGAGATAAGGAGAGATGATTACAGATGAGGAGAGATGAGGAGAAATGTTGACAGATGATTACATATGAGGAGAGATGAGGAGAAATGAGGACAGATAAGGCCAAATGAGGACAGATGAGGAGAGATGAGGAGAGATGAGGATAGATGAGGAAAGATGAGGAGAGATGAGGAGAGATGATGACAGATGAGGACAGATGAAGACAGATGAGAATAGATGATTACAGATGATGAGAGATGAATAGAGATGAGGACAGATGAGGATAGATGAGGAGAGATTAGGAGAGATCGGACATATAAGGAGAGCCGAGGACAGACGAGGAGAGATGACAGATGAGGACAGATGAGGAGAGATGAAGACAGATGAGGAAAGATGAGGAGAGTTGAGGAGAAATGAGGACAGATGATTACAGATGAGGAGAGTTGAGGAGAAATGAGGACATACGAGGAGAGATGAGGACAGATGATGAGAGATGAATAGAGATGAGGACAGATGAGGATAGATGAGGAGAGATTCGGAGAGATCGGACATATAAGGAGAGCCGAGGACAGACGAGGAGAGATGACAGATGAGGACAGATGAGGAGAGATGAAGACAGATGAGGAAAGATGAGGAGAGTTGAGGAGAAATGAGGACAGATGATTACAGATGAGGAGAGATGAGGACAGATGAGGAGAGATGAGTAGAGATGAGGACAAATGAGGAGAGATAAAGAGAGATAAGGAGAGATGAGGATAGATGAGAAAAGATGAGGACAGATAAGGATAGATGATTAGAGATGAGGAGAGATGAGGAGAGATGAGGACAGATATGAGGACAGGCGAGGACAGATGAGGAGAGATTTAGACACATGAGGAGAGATGAGGACAGATGAGGAGAGATGAGGACAGATGAGGACAGATGAGGAGTGATGAGGACAGATGATGAGAGATGAGGACAGATGAGGAGAGATGAGGACAGTTAAAGAGAGATGAATAGAGATGAGGACAGATGAAGGACAGATGAGGACAGAAGAGGACAGATGAGGAGAGATGAGGAAAGATGAGGACAGATGAGGAGAGATGAGTAGAGATGAGGACAGATGAAGAGAGATGAGGACAGATGAGGACAGATGAGGAGAGATGAGTACAGATGAGGAGAGATGAGGACAGATGAGGAGAGATGAGGACAGTTGAGGAGAGATATCGACAGGTGAGGATAGATGAGGAGAGATGAGGAGAGATTAGGATAGATGTGGACATATGAGGACAGATGGGGAGTGATGAGGACAGATGAGGAGAGATATGGACATTTGAGGAGAGATGAGGAGAGATGATGAGAGATGAGGAGAAATGAGAAGAGATGAGGAGAGATGAAAACAGATGAGGACAGATGAGTAGAGATGAGGAGAGATGAGGATAGATGTGGACATATGAGGACAGATGAGGAGTGATTAGGACAGATGAGGAGAGATGAGGACACATGAGTAGAGACGAGGACAGATGAGGAGAGATGAGGAGAGATGAGGAAAGAAAAGGACAGATGAGGACAGATGAGGAGAGATAATTAGAGATGAGGAGAAATGAGAATAGATGAGGACAGATGAGGACAGATGAGGAGAGATGAGGACAGTTGAGGAGAGATATCGACAGGTGAGGATAGATGAGGAGAGATGAGGAGAGATTAGGATAGATGTGGACATATGAGGACAGATGAGGAGTGATGAGGACAGATGAGTAGAGATATGGACATATGAGGAGAGATGATGAGAGATGAGGAAAAAAGAAGACAGATGAGGACAGATGAGGAGAGATGATGAGAGAGGAGAAATGAGAAGAGATGAGGAGAGATGAGGAAAGAAAAGGAGAGATGAGGAGAAATGAGAAGAGATGAGGAGAAATGAGGACACATGATTACAGATGAGGAGAAATGAGGACACATGATTACAGATGAGGAGAGATGAGGAGAGATGAGGACAGACGAGGAGAGACGAGGACAGATGAGGAGAGATGAGGAGAGATTAGGAGAGATGAGGACAGATGAGGAGAAATGAGGAGAGATTAGGAAAGATGAGGACAGATGAGGACAGATGAGGACAGACAAGGAGAGATAAGGAGAGATGAGGACATTTGAGGACAGATGAGGACAGACGAGAATAGATGAGGAGAGATGAGGACAGATGAGGAGAGATGATTACAATTGAGGACAGATGAGGAGAGATGAGGACAGATGATTACAGATGAGTAGAGATCAGGAGAGATGAGGGGAAATGAGTAGAAATGAGGACAAACGAGGAGAGATGAGGACAGAAGAAGAGAAATAAGGACAGATGAGGAGAAATGAGGACAGATGAGGAGAGATGAGGAGAGATGAGAACAGATGAGCAGAGATGAGGACAGATAAGGAAAGATATGGAGAGATGAGGAGAGATGAAGATAGATGAGGAAAGATGAGGATAGATGAGGAGAGATGAGTACAGACTAGGAGAGATGAGGACAGATGAAAACAGATAAGGACAGATGAGGAGAGATGAGGACAGACGAGGACAGATGAGGAAAGATGAGGACAGATGAGGATAGATGATTACAGATGAGGAGAGATGAATAGAGATGAGGACAGATGATGAGAGATGAGGACATTAGGAGAGATCAGGACAGATAAGGATAGCCGAGGACAGACGAGGAAAGATGACATATGAGGACAGATGAGGAGAGATGAGGAGAGATGAAGACAGATGAAGAAAGATAAGGAGAGATGAGGAGAGATTATGAGAGATGAGGACAGATGAGGAGAGATGAGGACAGATGAGGAAAGATGAGGAGAGATGCGGACAGATGATTACAGATGAATACAGATGAGGAGAGATGAGGAGAAATGAGGAGAAATAAGGACAGATGAGGAGAGATGACAGATGAGGAGAGATGAGGACAGATGATTACAAATGGGGAGAGATGATTACAGATGAGGAGAGATGAGGAGAAATGAGAAGAAATAAGGATAGATGATTACAGATGAGGAGAGATGCAGAGAAATGAGGAGAGATAAGGACAGATGAGGACAGATGAGGACAGACGAGTAGAGATGAGGACAGATGAGGACAAATGAGGACAGATGAGGAGAGTTGAGGAGAGATGAGGACAGAATATTACAAATGAGGAGAGATGAGGACAGATGAGGACACACGTGGACAGATGAATATAGATGAGGAGAGATGAGTAGAGATGAGGACAGATGATTAGAGATAAGGAGAGATGAGGAGAGAAGAGGATAGATGAGGAAAGATGAGGAGATATGAGGAGAGATGAGGACAAATGAGGAGAGATGAGGAGAAATGAGGACAGATGAGGACAGATGAGTACAGATGAGGACAGATGAGGATAGATGAGGAGAGATGAGGACAGATGAGGAGAGATGAGTAGAGATGAGGACAGATGAGGAGAGATAAGGAGAGATAAGGAGAGATGAGGATAGATGAGAAAAGATGAGGACAGATAAGGAGAGATGATTAGAGATGAGGAGAGATGAGGAGAGATGAGGACAGATATGAGGACAGACGAGGACAGATGAGGACAGATGAGGAGAGATTTAGACACATGAGGAGAGATGAGGACATGTGAGGAGAGATGAGGACAGATGAGGACAGATGAGGAGTGATGAGGACAGATGAGCAGAGATGAGGACAGATGAGGAGAGATTAGGAGAGATGAGTAGAGATGAGGACAGATGAGGAGAGATGAGGACAGATGAGGACAGATGAGTAGAGATGAGTACAGATGAGGAGAGATGAGGACAGATGAGGAAAGATGAGGACAGATGAGGAAAGATATCGACAGGTGAGGATAGATGATGAGAGATGAGGAGAGATTAGGATAGATGTGGACATATGAGGACAGATGAGGAGTGATGAGGAGTGATGAGGACAGATGAGGACACATGAGGACACATAAGGAGAGATATGGATAGATGAGGAGAGATGAGGAGAGATGAGGAAAGAAGAGGACAGATGAGGACAGATGAGGAGAGATGATGAGAGATGAGGAGAAATGAGAAGAGATGAAAACAGATGAGGACAGATGAGTAGAGATGAGGAGAGATGAGGATAGATGTGGACAGATGAGGACAGATGAGGAGTGATTAGGACAGATGAGGACACATGAGGACACATAAGGAGAGACGAGGACAGATGAGGAGAGATAAGGACAGATGAGGAGAGATATGGACAGATGAGGAGAGATAATGAGAGATGAGGAGAAATGAGAAGAGATGAGGAGAGATGAGGACAGATAAGGACAGATGAGGACAGATGAGGACAGATGAGGAGAAATGAGAAGAGATGAGGAGAAATGAGGACAGATGATTACAGATGAGGAGAGATGAGGAGAGATGAGGACAGACGAGGAGAGACGAGGACAGATGAGGAGAGATGAGGAGAGATTAGGAGAGATGAGGACAGATGAGGACAGACGAGGAGAGATGAGGAGAGATGAGGACAGTTGAGGACAGATGAGGACAGACGAGAATAGATGAGGAGAGATGAGGACAGATGAGGAGAGATGATTACAATTGAGGACAGATGAGGAGAGATGAGGACAGATGATTACAGATGAGTAGAGATCAGGAGAGATGAGGAGAAATGAGGAGAAATGAGTACATACGAGGAGAGATGAGGACAGAAGAGGAGAAATGAGGACAGATGAGGAGAAATGAGGACAGATGAGGAGAGATGAGGACAGATGATTACAGATGAGGGGAGATGATTACAGATGAGGATAGATGAGGAGAAATGAGGAGAATGAGGACAGATGATTACAGATGAGGAGAGATAAGGAGAGATGAGGAGAAATGAGGACAGACGAGGGCAGATGAGGACAGATGAGGAGAGATGAGGACAGATGAGGAGAGATGATTACAGATAAGGAGAGATGATGAGAAATGTTGACAGATGATTACATACGAGGAGAGATGAGGAAAAATGAGGACAGATGAGGCCAAATGAGGACAGATGAGGAGAGATGAGGAGAGATAAGGATAGATGAGGAAAGATGAGAATAGATGAGGAGAGTTGAGGACAGATGAGGACAGATGAGGACAGATGAGAATAGATGATTACAGATGAGGAGAGATGAATAGAGATGAGGACAGATGAGGATAGATGAGGAGAGATTAGGAGAGATCGGACATATAAGGAGAGCCGAGGACAGACGAGGAGAGATGACAGATGAGGACAGATGAGGAGAGATGAAGACAGATGAGGAAAGATGAGGAGAGATGAGGAGAGATGAGGAGAAATGAGGACAGATTATTACAGATGAGGAGAGTTGAGGACATACGAGGAGAGATGAGGACAGATGAGGAGAGATGGGACAGATGAGGAGAGATGAGGACAGATGAGGAGAGATGCAGAGAAATGAGGAGAGATGAGGACAGATGAGGAGAGATGAGTAGAGATGAGGACAGATGAGGACAGATGAGGACAGATGAGGAGAGTTGAGGAGAGATGAGGACAGACTATTACAAATGAGGAGAGATGAGGAGTAATGAAGAGATATGAGGAAAAACGAGAAGAGATGAGGACAGATGAGGACACACGTGGAAAGATGAGGATAGATGAGGAGAGATGAGTAGAGATGAGGACAGATGAGGAGAGAGAAGGAGAGATGAGGAGAGATGAGGATAGATGAGGATAGATGAGGAAAGATGAGGAGATATGAGGAGAGATGAGGACAAATGAGGAGAGATGAGGAAAGATGAGGACAGATGAGGACAGATGAGGACAGATGATTACAGATGAGGAGAGATGAGAAGAGATGATTACAGATGAGGACAGATGAGGACAGATGAGGAGAGATGAGGAGAGATGAAGAGAGATGAGGACAGATAATTACAGCTGAGGACAGATGAGGACAGATGAGCACAGATGAGGAGAGATGAGTAGAGATGAGGACAGATGAAGAGAGATGAGGACAGATGAGGACAGATGAGGAGTGATGAGGACAGATGAGCAGAGATGAGGACAGATGAGGAGAGATTAGGAGAGATTAGGAGAGATGAGTAGAGATGAGGACAGATGAGGAGAGATGAGGACAGATGAGGACAGATGAGTAGAGATGAGTACAGATGAGGAGAGATGAGGACAGATGAGGAGAGATGAGGACAGATGAGGAAAGATATCGACAGGTGAGGATAGATGAGGAGAGATGAGGAGAGATTAGGATAGATGTGGACATATGAGGACAGATGAGGAGTGATGAGGACAGATAAGGACACATGAGGACACATAAGGAGAGATATGGACAGATGAGGAGAGATGAGGAGAGATGAGGAAAGAAGAGGACAGATGAGGACAGATGAGGAGAGATGATGAGAGATGAGGAGAAATGAGAAGAGATGAAAACAGATGAGGACAGATGAGTAGAGATGAGGAGAGATGAGGATAGATGTGGACAGATGAGGACAGATGAGGAGTGATTAGGACAGATGAGGACACATGAGGACACATAAGGAGAGACGAGGACAGATGAGGAGAGATAAGGACAGATGAGGAGAGAAATGGACAGATGAGGAGAGATAATGAGAGATGAGGAGAAGTGAGAAGAGATGAGGAGAGATGAGGACAGATAAGGACAGATGAGGACAGATGAGGACAGATGAGAAGAAATGAGAAGAGATGAGGAGAAATGAGGACAGATGATTACAGATGAGGAGAGATGAGGAGAGATGAGGACAGACGAGGAGAGACGAGGACAGATGAGGAGAGATGAGGAGAGATGAGGACAGTTGAGGACAGATGAGGACAGACGAGAATAGATGAGGAGAGATGAGGACAGATGAGGAGAGATGATTACAATTGAGGACAGATGAGGAGAGATGAGGACAGATGATTACAGATGAGTAGAGATCAGGAGAGATGAGGAGAAATGAGGAGAAATGAGAACATACGAGGAGAGATGAGGACAGAAGAGAAGAAATGAGGACAGATGATTACAGATGAGGGGAGATGATTACAGATGAGGATAGATGAGGAGAAATGAGGAGAATGAGGACAGATGATTACAGATGAGGAGAGATAAGGAGAGATGAGGAGAAATGAGGACAGACGAGGACAGATGAGGACAGATGAGGAGAGATGAGGACAGATGAGGAGAGATGATTACAGATAAGGAGAGATGATGAGAAATGTTGACAGATGATTACATACGAGGAGAGATGAGGAAAAATGAGGACAGATGAGGCCAAATGAGGACAGATGAGGAGAGATGAGGAGAGATGAGGATAGATGAGGAAAGATGAGAATAGATGAGGAGAGATGAGGACAGATGAGGACAGATGAGGACAGATGAGAATAGATGATTACAGATGAGGAGAGATGAATAGAGATGAGGACAGATGAGGATAGATGAGGAGAGATTAGGAGAGATCGGACATATAAGGAGAGCCGAGGACAGACGAGGAGAGATGACAGATGAGGACAGATGAGGAGAGATGAAGACAGATGAGGAAAGATGAGGAGAGATGAGGAGAGATGAGGAGAGATGAGGAGAAATGAGGACAGATGATTACAGATGAGGAGAGTTGAGGACATACGAGGAGAGATGAGGACAGATGAGGAGAGATGAGGACAGATGAGGAGAGATGGGACAGATGAGGAGAGATGAGGACAGATGAGGAGAGATGAAGAGAAATGAGGAGAGATGAGGACAGATGAGGAGAGATGAGTAGAGATGAGGACAGATGAAGACAGATGAGGACAGATGAGGAGAGTTGAGGAGAGATGAGGACAGACTATTACAAATGAGGAGAGATGAGGAGTAATGAAGAGATATGAGGAAAAACGAGAAGAGATGAGGACAGATGAGGACACACGTGGAAAGATGAGGATAGATGAGGAGAGATGAGTAGAGATGAGGACAGATGAGGAGAGATAAGGAGAGATGAGGAGAGATGAGGATAGATGAGGATAGATGAGGAAAGATGAGGAGATATGAGGAGAGATGAGGACAAATGAGGAGAGATGAGGAAAGATGAGGACAGATGAGGACAGATGAGGACAGATGATTACAGATGAGGAGAGATGAGAAGAGATGATTACAGATGAGGACAGATGAGGACAGATGAGGAGAGATGAGGAGAGATGAGGAGAGATGAAGAGAGATGAGGACAGATAATTACAGCTGAGGACAGATGAGGACAGATGAGGACAGATGAGGAGAGATGAGTAGAGATGAGGACAGATGAAGAGAGATGAGGACAGATGAGGACAGATGAGGAGTGATGAGGACAGATGAGCAGAGATGAGGACAGATGAGGAGAGATTAGGAGAGATGAGTAGAGATGAGGACAGATGAGGAGAGATGAGGACAGATGAGGACAGATGAGTAGAGATGAGTACAGATGAGGAGAGATGAGGACAGATGAGGAGAGATGAGGACAGATGAGGAAAGATATCGACAGGTGAGGATAGATGAGGAGAGATGAGGAGAGATTAGGATAGATGTGGACATATGAGGACAGATGAGGAGTGATGAGGACAGATGAGGACACATGAGGACACATAAGGAGAGATATGGACAGATGAGGAGAGATGAGGAGAGATGAGGAAAGAAGAGGACAGATGAGGACAGATGAGGAGAGATGATGAGAGATGAGGAGAAATGAGAAGAGATGAAAACAGATGAGGACAGATGAGTAGAGATGAGGAGAGATGAGGATAGATGTGGACAGATGAGGACAGATGAGGAGTGATTAGGACAGATGAGGACACATGAGGACACATAAGGAGAGACGAGGACAGATGAGGAGAGATAAGGACAGATGAGGAGAGAAATGGACAGATGAGGAGAGATAATGAGAGATGAGGAGAAATGAGAAGAGATGAGGAGAGATGAGGACAGATAAGGACAGATGAGGACAGATGAGAAGAAATGAGAAGAGATGAGGAGAAATGAGGACAGATGATTACAGATGAGGAGAGATGAGGAGAGATGAGGACAGACGAGGAGAGACGAGGACAGATGAGGAGAGATGAGGAGAGATGAGGACAGTTGAGGACAGATGAGGACAGACGAGAATAGATGAGGAGAGATGAGGACAGATGAGGAGAGATGATTACAATTGAGGACAGATGAGGAGAGATGAGGACAGATGATTACAGATGAGTAGAGATCAGGAGAGATGAGGAGAAATGAGGAGAAATGAGTACATACGAGGAGAGATGAGGACAGAAGAGAAGAAATGAGGACAGATGATTACAGATGAGGGGAGATGATTACAGATGAGGATAGATGAGGAGAAATGAGGAGAATGAGGACAGATGATTACAGATGAGGAGAGATAAGGAGAGATGAGGAGAAATGAGGACAGACGAGGACAGATGAGGACAGATGAGGAGAGATGAGGACAGATGAGGAGAGATGATTACAGATAAGGAGAGATGATGAGAAATGTTGACAGATGATTACATACGAGGAGAGATGAGGAAAAATGAGGACAGATGAGGCCAAATGAGGACAGATGAGGAGAGATGAGGAGAGATGAGGATAGATGAGGAAAGATGAGAATAGATGAGGAGAGATGAGGACAGATGAGGACAGATGAGGACAGATGAGAATAGATGATTACAGATGAGGAGAGATGAATAGAGATGAGGACAGATGAGGATAGATGAGGAGAGATTAGGAGAGATCGGACATATAAGGAGAGCCGAGGACAGACGAGGAGAGATGACAGATGAGGACAGATGAGGAGAGATGAAGACAGATGAGGAAAGATGAGGAGAGATGAGGAGAGATGAGGAGAAATGAGGACAGATGATTACAGATGAGGAGAGTTGAGGACATACGAGGAGAGATGAGGACAGATGAGGAGAGATGAGGACAGATGAGGAGAGATGGGACAGATGAGGAGAGATGAGGACAGATGAGGAGAGATGAAGAGAAATGAGGAGAGATGAGGACAGATGAGGAGAGATGAGTAGAGATGATTACAGATGAGGATAGATGAGGACAGATGAGGAGAGTTGAGGAGAGATGAGGACAGACTATTACAAATGAGGAGAGATGAGGAGTAATGAAGAGATATGAGGAAAAACGAGAAGAGATGAGGACAGATGAGGACACACGTGGAAAGATGAGGATAGATGAGGAGAGATGAGTAGAGATGAGGACAGATGAGGAGAGATAAGGAGAGATGAGGAGAGATGAGGATAGATGAGGATAGATGAGGAAAGATGAGGAGATATGAGGAGAGATGAGGACAAATGAGGAGAGATGAGGAAAGATGAGGAGAGATGAGGACAGATGAGGACAGATGATTACAGATGAGGAGAGATGAGAAGAGATGATTAGAGATGAGGACAGATGAGGACAGATGAGGAGAGATGAGGAGAGATGAGGAGAGATGAAGAGAGATGAGGACAGATAATTACAGCTGAGGACAGATGAGGACATATGAGGACAGATGAGGAGAGATGAGTAGAAATGAGGACAGATGAGGAGAGATGAGGACAGATTAGGAGAGATGAGGAGAGATGAGGAGAAATGAGAACTGATGATTACAGATAAGGAGAGATGATTACAGATGAGGAGAGATGAGGAGAGATGAGGACAGAAAAGGAGAGATGAGTACAGATGAGGTGAGATGGGACAGATGAGGAGAGATGCAGAGAAATGAGGAGAGATAAGGACAGATGATGACAGATGAGGACAGACGAGTAGAGATGAGGACAGATGAGGACAAATGAGGACAAATGAGGACAGATGAGGAGAGTTGAGGAGAGATGAGGACAGAATATTACAAATGAGGAGAGATGAGGAGTAATGAAGAGATATGAGGAAAGACGAGAAAAGATGAGGACAGATGAGGACACACGTGGACAGATGAATATAGATAAGGAGAGATGTGTAGAGATGAGGACAGATAAGTAGAGATAAGGAGAAATGAGGAGAGAATAGGATAGATGAGGAAAGATGAGGAGATATGAGGAGAGATGAGGACATATGAGGAGAGATGAGGAGAGATGAGGACAGATGAGGAGAGATGAGGACAGATGAGGACAGATGAGGACAGATGAGGAGAGATGAGGACAGATGAGGAGAGATGAGTAGAGATGAGGACAGATGAGGAGAGATGAGGAGAGATGAGGACAGATATGAGGACAGACGAGGACAGATGAGGAGAGATTTAGACACATGAGGAGAGATGAGGACATATGAGGAGAGATTAGGACAGATGAGGACAGATGAGGAGTGATGAGGACAGATGAGGAGAGATGAGGACAGATGAGGAGAGATGAGAGATGAGTAGAGATGAGGACAGATGAGGAGAGATGAGAACAGATGAGGACAGATGAGTAGAGATGAGTACAGATGAGGAGAGATGAGGACAGATGAGGAGAGATGAGGACAGATGAGGAAAGATATCGACAGGTGAGGATAGATGAGGAGAGATGAGGAGAGATTAGGAGAGATGTGGACATATGAGGACAGATGAGGAGTGATGAGGACAGATGAGGAGAGATATGGACAGATGAGGAGAGATGAGGAGAGAAGAGGACAGATGAGGACAGATGAGGAGAGATGATGAGAGATAAGGAGAAATGAGAAGAGATGAAAACAGATGAGGACAGATGAGTAGAGATGAGGATAGATGAGGATAGATGTGGACAGATGAGGACAGATGAGGAGTGATTAGGACAGATGAGGACACATGAGGACACATAAGGAGAGACGAGGACAGATGAGGAGAGATAAGGACAGATGAGGAGAGATATGGACAGATGAGGAGAGATAATGAGAGATGAGGAGAAATGAGAAGAGATGAGGAGAGATGAGGACAGATAAGGACAGATGAGGACAGATGAGGAGAGATGAGGAGAAATGAGAAGAGATGATGAGAAATGAGAACAGATGATTACAGATGAGGAGAGATGAGGAGAGATGAGGACAGACGAGGAGAGACGAGGAGAGACGAGGACAGATGAGGAGAGATGAGGAGAGATTAGGAGAGATGAGGACAGATGAGTACAGACGAGGAGAGATGAGGATAGATGAGAACAGTTGAGGACAGATGAGGACAGACGAGAATAGATGAGGAGAGATGAGGACAGATGAGGAGAGATTATTACAAATGAGGACAGAAGAGGAGAAATGAGGACAGATGAGAAGAAATGAGTAGAGATCAGGAGAGATGAGGACAGATGATTACAGATGAGGGGAGATGATTACAGATGAGGATAGATGAGGAGAAATGAGGAGAATGAGGACAGATGATTACAGATGAGGAGAGATAAGGAGAGATGAGGAGAAATGAGGACAGGCGAGGACAGATGAGGACAGATGAGGAGAGATGAGGACAGAAGAGGAGAGATGATTACAGATGAAAAGAGATGAAGAGAGATGAGGAGAAATGAGGAGAATGAGGACAGATGATTACATACGAGGAGAGATGAGGAGAAATGAGGACAGATGAGGCCAAATGAGGACAGATGAGGAGAGATGAGGAGAGATGAGGAGAGATGAGGACAGATGAGGATAGATGAGGAGAGATGAGGACAGATGAGGACAGATGAGGACAGATGAGAATAGATGATTACAGATGAGGAGAGATTAGGAGAGATCGGACATATAAGGAGAGCCGAGGACAGACGAGGAGAGATGACAAATGAGGACAGATGAGGAGAGATGAAAACAGATGAGGAAAGATGAGGAGAGATGAGGAGAAATGAGGACAGATGATTACAGATGATGAGAGTTGAGAAGAAATGAGGACATACGAGGAGAGATGAGGACAGATGAGGAGAGATGATGAGAGATGAGGAGAAATGAGAAGAGATGATTAGAGATGAGGACAGATGACGACAGATGAGGACAGATGATGAGAGATGAGGAGAGATGAGGAGAAATGAGGACAGATGATTACAGATGAGGAGAGTTGAGGAGAAATGGGGACATACGAGGAGAGATGAGGAGTAATGAAGAGATATGAGGACAGATGAGGAGAGATGAGGAGAAATGAGAAGAGATGAGGAGAGATGAGGAGAGATGAGGACAGATTACGACAGATGAGTACAGATGAGGAGTGATGAGGACAGATGAGGAGAGATATGGACAGATGAGGAGAGATGAGGAGAGATGAGGAAAGATGATGAGAGATGAGGAGAAATGAGAAGAGATGAGGAGAGATGAAAACAGATGAGGACAGATGAGTAGAGATGAGGAGAGATGAGGATAGATGTGGACATATGAGGACAGATGAGGAGTGATTAGGACAGATGAGGAGAGATGAGGACACATGAGGAGAGACGAGGACAGATGAGGAGAGATAAGGACAGATGAGGAGATATATGGACAGATGAGGACAGATGAGGAGAGATAATGAGAGATGAGGAGAAATGAGAAGAGATGAGGAGAGATGAGGACAGATGATGACAGATGAGGACAGATGAGGAGAGATGAGGAGAAATGAGAAGAGATGAGGAGAAATGAGGACAGATGATTACAGATGAGGACAGATGAGGAGAGATGAGGAGAGATGAGGAGAGATGAGGACAGATGAGGAAAAATGAGGAGAGATTAGGAAAGATGAGGAGAGATGAGGACAGATGAGGACAGACGAGGAGAGATAAGGAGAGATGAGGAAAGTTGAGGACAGATGAGGACAGACGAGAATAGATGAAGAGAGATGAGGACAGATGAGGAGAGATTATTACAATTGAGGACAGATGAGGAGAGATGAGGACAGATGATTACAAATGAGTAGAGATCAGGAGAGATGAGGAGAAATGAGGAGAAATGAGAACAAACGAGGAGAGATGAGGACAGAAGAGGAGAAATGAGGACAGATGAGGAGAAATGAGGACAGATGAGGAGAGATGAGGAGAGATGAGAACAGTTGAGCAGAGATGAGGACAGATGAGGAAAGATAAGGAGAAATGAGGAGAGATGAAGATAGATGAGGAAAGATGAGGATAGATGAGGAGATATGAGTACAGACTAGGAGAGATGAGGACAGATGAAAACAGATAAGGACAGATGAGGAGAGATAAGGACAGATGAGGAGATATATGGACAGATGAGGAGAGATGAGGAAAGAAAAGGACAGATGAGGACAGATGAGGAGAGATAATGAGAGATGAGGAGAAATGAGAAGAGATGAGGAGAGATGAGGACAGATGAGGACAGATGAGGACAGATGAGAAGAGATGAGGAGAAATGAGAAGAGATGAGGAGAAATGAGGACAGATGATTACAGATGAGGAGAGATGAGGAGAGATGAGGACAGACCAGGAGAGACGAGGACAGATGAGGAGAGATGATGAGAGATGAGGACAGATGAGGACAGATGAGGAAAAATGAGGAGAGATTAGGAAAGATGAGGAGAGATGAGGACAGATGAGGACAGACGAGGAGAGATAAGGAGAGATGAGGACAGTTGAGGACAGATGAGGACAGACGAGAATAGATGAAGAGAGATGAGGACAGATGAGGAGAGATTATTACAATTGAGGACAGATGAGGAGAGATGAGGACAGATGATTACAGATGAGTAGAGATCAGGAGAGATGAGGAGAAATGAGGAGAAATGAGGACAAACGAGGAGAGATGAGGACAGAAGAGGAGAAATGAGGACAGATGAGGAGAAATGAGGACAGATGAGGAGAGATGAGGAGAGATGAGAACAGATGAGCAGAGATGAGGACAGATGAGGAAAGATAAGGAGAGATGAGGAGAGATGAAGATAGATGAGGAAAGATGAGGATAGATGAGGAGAGATGAGTACAGACTAGGAGAGATGAGGACAGATGAAAACAGATAAGGATAGATGAGGAGAGATGAGGACAGACGAGGACAGATGAGGATAGATGAGGACAGATGAGGATAGATGAGGAGAGATGAGGACATGAGGAGAGATCAGGACAGATAAGGAGAGCCGAGGACAGAAGAGGAAAGATGACAGATGAGGACAGATGAGGAGAGATGAAGACAGATGAAGAAAGATAAGGAGAGATGAGGAGAGATTATGAGAGATGAGGACAGATGATGAAGGGGGGAACAGATGAGGAAAGATGAGGAAAGATGAGGAGAGATGAGGACAGATGATTACAGATGAATGGAGATGAGGAGAGATGAGGAGAAATGAGGAGAAATAAGGACAGATGAGGAGAGATGACAGATGAGGAGAGATGAGGACAGATGATTACAAATGGGGAGAGATGATTACAGATGAGGAGAGATGAGTAGAGATGAAGACATATGAGGAGAGATGAGGACAGATGAGGAGAGATGAGGAGAGATGAGGAGAAATGAGAACTGATGATTACAGATGAGGAGAGATGATTACAGATGAGGAGAGATGAGGAGAGATGAGGACAGAAAAGGAGAGATGAGGACAGATGAGGAGAGATGGGACAGATAAGGAGAGATGAGGACATATGAGGAGAGATGCAGAGAATTGAGGAGAGATGAGGACAGATGAGGACAGACGAGTAGAGATGAGTACAGATGAGGACAGATGAGGACAGATGAGGAGAGTTGAGGAGAGATGAGGACAGAATATTACAAATGAGGAGAGATGAGGAGTAATGAAGAGATATGAGGAAAGACGAGAAGAGATGAGGACAGATGAGGAGAGAAGAGGATAGATGAGGAAAGATGAGGAGATATGAGGAGAGATGAGGAAAAATGAGGAGACATGAGGAGAGATTAGGACAGATGAGAAGAGATGAGGACAGATGAGGACAGATGAGGACAGATGAGGAGAGTCGAGGAGAGATGAGGACAGATGAGGAGAGATAAAGAGAGATGAGGATAGATGAGAAAAGATGAGGACAGATAAGGAGAGATGATTAGAGATGAGGAGAGATGAGGACAGATATGGGGACAGATGAGGAGAGATGAGGACAGATGAGGACAGATGAGGAGTGATGAGGACAGATGAGGAGAGATATGGACAGATGAGGAGAGATGAGGAGAGATGAGGAAAGATGATGAGAGATGAGGAGAAATGAGAAGAGATGACGAGAGATGAAAACAGATGAGGACAGATGAGTAGAGATGAGGAGAGATGAGGATAGATGTGGACATATGAGGACAGATGAGGAGTGATTAGGACAGATGAGGAGAGATGAGGACACATGAGGAGAGACGAGGACAGATGAGGAGAGATAAGGACAGATGAGGAGATATATGGACAGATAAGGACAGATGAGGAGAGATAATGAGAGATGAGGAGAAATTAGAAGAGATGAGGAGAGATGAGGACAGATGAGGACAGATGAGGAGAGATGAGGAGAGATGAGGACAGATGAGGAAAAATGAGGAGAGATTAGGAAAGATGAGGAGAGATGAGGACAGATGAGGACAGACGAGGAGAGATAAGGAGAGATGAGGACAGTTGAGGACAGATGAGGACAGACGAGAATAGATGAAGAGAGATGAGGACAGATGAGGAGAGATTATTACAATTGAGGACAGATGAGGAGAGATGAGGAGAGATGAGGAGAGATGAGGAGAGATGAGGACAGATGAGGAAAAATGAGGAGAGATTAGGAAAGATGAGGAGAGATGAGGACAGACGAGGAGAGATAAGGAGAGATGAGGACAGTTGAGGACAGATGAGGACAGATGAGGACAGACGAGAATAGATGAAGAGAGATGAGGACAGATGAGGAGAGATTATTACAATTGAGGACAGATGAGGAGAGATGAGGACAGATGATTACAAATGAGTAGAGATCAGGAGAGATGAGGAGAAATGAGGAGAAATGAGAACAAACGAGGAGAGTTGAGGACAGAAGAGGAGAAATGAGGACAGATGAGGAGAAATGAGGACAGATGAGGAGAGATGAGGAGAGATGAGAACAGTTGAGCAGAGATGATGACAGATGAGGAAAGATAAGGAGAAATGAGGAGAGATGAAGATAGATGAGGAAAGATGAGGATAGATGAGGAGAGATGAGTACAGACTAGGAGAGATGAGGACAGATGAAAACAGATAAGGACAGATGAGGAGAGATAAGGACAGATGAGGAGATATATGGACAGATGAGGAGAGATGAGGAAAGAAAAGGACAGATGAGGACAGATGAGGAGAGATAATGAGAGATGAGGAGAAATGAGAAGAGATGAGGAGAGATGAGGACAGATGAGGACAGATGAGGACAGATGAGGAGAGATGAGGAGAAATGAGAAGAGATGAGGAGAAATGAGGACAGATGATTACAGATGAGGAGAGATGAGGAGAGATGAGGACAGACGAGGAGAGACGAGGACAGATGAGGAGAGATGAGGAGAGATGAGGAGAGATGAGGACAGATGAGGAAAAATGAGGAGAGATTAGGAAAGATGAGGAGAGATGAGGACAGATGAGGACAGACGAGGAGAGATAAGGAGAGATGAGGACAGTTGAGGACAGATGAGGACAGACGAGAATAGATGAAGAGAGATGAGGACAGATGAGGAGAGATTATTACAATTGAGGACAGATGAGGAGAGATGAGGACAGATGATTACAGATGAGTAGAGATCAGGAGAGATGAGGAGAAATGAGGAGAAATGAGGACAAACGAGGAGAGATGAGGACAGAAGAGGAGAAATGAGGACAGATGAGGAGAAATGAGGAC
Organism: Omphiscola glabra; assembly: GCA_964017045.1. NCBI lineage: Eukaryota > Metazoa > Mollusca > Gastropoda > Lymnaeidae > Omphiscola > Omphiscola glabra. Next base: position 4,354,999 of record OZ024797.1, read on the forward strand.
AGATGAGGAGAGATGAGAACAGATGAGCAGAGATGAGGACAGATGAGGAAAGATAAGGAGAGATGAGGAGAGATGAAGATAGATGAGGAAAGATGAGGATAGAGGAGGAGAGATGAGTACAGACTAGGAGAGATGAGGACAGATGAAAACAGATAAGGACAGATGAGGAGAGATGAGGACAGACGAGGACAGATGAGGATAGATGAGGACAGATGAGGATAGATGAGGAGAGATGAGGACATGAGGAGAGATCAGGACAGATAAGGAGAGCCGAGGACAGACGAGGAAAGATGACAGATGAGGACAGATGAGGAGAGATGAAGACAGATGAAGAAAGATAAGGAGAGATGAGGAGAGATTATGAGAGATGAGGACAGATGATGAGAGGTGAGGACAGATGAGGAAAGATGAGGAAAGATGAGGAGAGATGAGGACAGATGATTACAGATGAATGGAGATGAGGAGAGATGAGGAGAAATGAGGAGAAATAAGGACAGATGAGGAGAGATGACAGATGAGGAGAGATGAGGACAGATGATTACAAATGGGGAGAGATGATTACAGATGAGGAGAGATGAGTAGAGATGAAGACATATGAGGAGAGATGAGGACAGATGAGGAGAGATGAGGAGAGATGAGGAGAAATGAGAACTGATGATTACAGATGAGGAGAGATGATTACAGATGAGGAGAGATGAGGAGAGATGAGGACAGGAAAGGAGAGATGAGGACAGATGAGGAGAGATGGGACAGATAAGGAGAGATGAGGACATATGAGGAGAGATGCAGAGAATTGAGGAGAGATGAGGACAGATGAGGACAGACGAGTAGAGATGAGGACAGATGAGGACAGATGAGGACAGATGAGGAGAGTTGAGGAGAGATGAGGACAGAATATTACAAATGAGGAGAGATGAGGAGTAATGAAGAGATATGAGGAAAGACGAGAAGAGATGAGGACAGATGAGGAGAGATAAGGAGAGATGAGGAGAGAAGAGGATAGATGAGGAAAGATGAGGAGATATGAGGAGAGATGAGGAAAAATGAGGAGACATGAGGAGAGATTAGGACAGATGAGAAGAGATGAGGACAGATGAGGACAGATGAGGACAGATGAGGAGAGTCGAGGAGAGATGAGGACAGATGAGGAGAGATAAAGAGAGATGAGGATAGATGAGAAAAGATGAGGACAGATAAGGAGAGATGATTAGAGATGAGGAGAGATGAGGACAGATATGGGGACAGATGAGGACAGATGAGGACAGATGAGGACAGATGAGGAGAGATGAGGACAGATGAGGACAGATGAGGACAGATGAGGAGAGATGAGGAGAGATTAGGACAGATGAGGATAGATGAGTAGAGATGAGGAAAGATGAGGAGAGATAAGGAGAGATAAGGAGAGATGAGGATAGATGAGAAAAGATGAGGACAGATAAGGAGAGATGATTAGAGATGAGGAGAGATGAGGAGAGATGAGGACAGATATGAGGACAGACGAGGACAGATGAGGAGAGTTTTAGACACATGAGGAGAGATGAGGACAGATGAGGAGAGATGAGGACAGATGAGGAGTGATGAGGACAGATCAAGAGAGATAAGGACAGATGAGGAGAGATGAGGACAGTTAAAGAGAGATGAGTAGAGATGAGGACAGATGAAGGACAGATGAGGACGGAAGAGGACAGATGAGGAGAGATGAGGAAAGATGAGGACAGATGAGGAGAGATGAGTAGAGATGAGGACAGATAAGGAGAGATGAGGACAGGTGAGGAGAGATGAGGGGAGATGAGGAGAGATTAGGATAGATGTGGACATATAAGGACAGATGAGGAGTGATGAGGACAGATGAGGAGAGATATGGACAGATGAGGAGAGAAGAGGAGAGATGAGGAAAGAACAGGACAGATGAGGAGAGATGATGAGAGATGAGGAGAAATGAGAAGAGATGAGGAGAGATGAAAACAGATGAGGACAGATGAGTAGAGATGAGGAGAGATGAGGATAGATGTGGACATATGAGGACAGATGAGGAGTGATTAGGACAGATGAGCAGAGATGAGGACACATGAGGAGAGACGATTACAGATGAGGAGAGATAAGGACAGATGAGGAGATATATGGACAGATGAGGAGAGATGAGGAAAGAAAAGGACAGATGAGGACAGATGAGGAGAGATAATGAGAGATGAGGAGAAATGAGAAGAGATGAGGAGAGATGAGGACAGATGAGGATAGATGAGGAGAGATGAGGAGAAATGAAAAGAGAGAAGGAAAAATGAGGAGAGATTAGGAAAGATGAGGAGAGATGAGGACAGATGAGGACAGATGAGGACAGACGAGGAGAGATAAGGAAATATGAGGACAGTTGAGGACAGATGAGGACAGACGAGAATAGATGAAGAGAGATGAGGACAGATGAGTTGAGATTATTACAATTGAGGACAGATGAGGAGAGATGAGGACAGATGATTACAGATGAGTAGAGATCAGGAGAGATGAGGAGAAATGAGGAGAAATGAGGACAAACGAGGAGAGATGAGGACAGAAGAGGAGAAATGAGGACAGATGAGGAGAAATCAGGACAGATGAGGAGAGATGAGGAGAGATGAGAACAGATGAGCAGAGATGAGGACAGATGAGGAAAGATAAGGAGAGATGAGGAGAGATGAAGATAGATGAGGAAAAATGAGTACAGACTAGGAGAGATGAGGACAGATGAAAACAGATAAGGACAGATGAGGAGAGATGAGGACAGACGAGGACAGATGAGGATAGATGAGGACAGATGAGGAGAGTTGAGGAGAGATGAGGAGAGAATATTACAAATGATGAGAGATGATGAGTAATGAAGAGATATGAGGAAAGACGAGAAAAGATTAGGACAGATGAGGACACACGTGGACAGATGAGGATAGATGAGGAGAGATGAGTAGAGATGAGGACAGATGAGGAGAGATAAGGAGAGATGAGGAGAGAAGAGGATATATAAGGAAAGATGAGGAGATATGAGGAGAGATGAGGACAAATGAGGAGAGATGAGGAGAGATGAGGACAGATGAGGAGAGATGAGGACAGATGAGGACAGATGAGGACAGATGAGGAGAGATGAGGACAGATGAGGAGAGATGAGGAGAGATTAGGACAGATGAGGAGAGATAAGGAGAGATAAGGAGAGATGAGGATAGATGAGAAAAGATGAGGACAGATAAGGAGAGATGATTAGAGATGAGGAGAGATGAGGAGAGACGAGGACAGATGAGGAGAGATTTAGACACATGAGGAGAGATGAGGACATATGAGGAGAGATGAGGACAGATGAGGACAGATGAGGAGTGATGAGGACAGATGAGGAGAGATGAGGACAGATGAGGAGAGATGAGGAGAGATGAGTAGAGATGAGGAGAGATGAGGAGAGATGAGGACAGATGAGTAGAGATGAGTACAGATGAGGACAGATGAGGACAGATGAGGAGAGATGAGGACAGATGAGGAAAGATATCGACAGGTGAGGATAGATGAGGAGAGATGAGGAGAGATTAGGATAGATGTGGATATAGGAGGACAGATGAGGAGTGATGAGGACAGATGAGGAGAGATATGGACAGATGAGGAGAGATGAGGAGAGATGAGGAAAGAAGAGGACAGATGAGGACAGATGAGGAGAGATGATGAGAGATGAGGAGAAATGAGAAGAGATGAAAACAGATGAGGACAGATGAGTAGAGATGAGGAGAGATGAGGATAGATGTGGACAGATGAGGACAGATGAGGAGTGATTAGGACAGATGAGGACACATGAGGACACATGAGGAGAGACGAGGACAGATGAGAAGAGATAAGGACAGATGAGGAGAGATATGGACAGATGAGGAGAGATGAGGAAAGAAAAGAACAGATGAGGACAGATGAGGAGAGATAATGAGAGATGAGGAGAAATGAGAAGAGATGAGGAGAGATGAGGACAGATAAGGACAGATGAGGACAGATGAGGAGAGATAAGGAGAAATGAGAAGAGATGAGGAGAAATGAGGACAGATAATTACAGATGAGGAGAGATGAGGAGAGATGAGGACAGACGAGGAGAGACGAGGACAGATGAGAAGAGATGAGGAGAGAATAGGAGAGATGAGGACAGATGAGGAGAAATGAGGAGAGATTAGGAAAGATGAGGAGAGATGAGGACAGATGAGGACAGACGAGGAGAGATGAGGAGAGATGAGGACAGATGAGGACAGATGAGAATAGATGAGGAGAGATGAGGACAGATGAGGAGAGATGATTACAATTGATGACAGATGAGGAGAGATGAGGACAGATGATTACAGATGAGTAGAGATCAGGAGAGATGAGGAGAAATGAGGAGAAATGAGAACAAACGAGGAGAGATGAGGACAGAAGAGGAGAAATGAGGACAGATGAGGAGAAATGAGGACAGATGAGGAGAGATGAGGAGAGATGAGGACAGATGATTACAGATGAGGGGAGATGATTACAGATGAGGATAGATGAGGAGAAATGAGGAGAATGAGGACAGATGATTACAGATGAGGAGAGATAAGGAGAGATGAGGAGAAATGAGGACAGACGAGGACAGATGAGGACAGATGAGGAGAGATGAGGACAGATGAGGAGAGATGATTACAGATGAGGAGAGATGAGGAGAGATGAGGAGAAATGTTGACAGATGATAACATACGAGGAGAGATGAGGAGAAATGAGGATAGATGAGGCCAAAAGAGGACAGATGAGGAGAGATGAGGAGAGATGACGATAGATGAGGAAAGATGAGGATAGATGAGGCGAGATGAGGACAGATGAGGACAGATGAAAATAGATGATTACAGATGAGGAGAGATGAATAGAGATGAGGACAGATGAGGATAGATGAGGAGAGATTAGGAGAGATCGAACATATAAGGAGAGCCGAGGACAGATGAGGAGAGATGAAAACATATGAGGAAAGATGAGGAGAGATGAGGAGAAATGAGGACAGATGATTACAGATGAGGAGAGTTGAGGAGAAATGAGGACATACGAGGAGAGATGAGGACAGACGAGGAGAGATGAGGACAGATGAGGAGAGATGAGGAGAAATGAGAAGAGATGAGGAGAGATGAGGACAGATGACGACAGATGAGGACAGATGATGAGAGATGAGGAGAGATGAGAACAGATGAGCAGAGATGAGGACAGATGAGGAAAGATAAGGAGAGATGAGGAGACACGTGGACAGATGAGGACAGATGAGGAGAGATGAGTAGAGATGAGGACAGATGAGGAGAGATGAGGACAGATGAGGAGAGATGAGGAGAGATGAGAAGAGATGAGGAGAAATGAGAACTGATGATTACAGATGAGGAGAGATGATTACAGATGATGAGAGATGAGGAGAGATGAGGACAGAAAAGGAGAGATGAGGACAGATGAGGAGAGATGGGACAGATAAAGAGAGATGAGGACAGATGAGGAGAGATGCAGAGAAATGAGGAGAGATGAGGACAGATGAGGACAGACGAGTAGAGATGAGGACAGATGAGGTCAGATGAGGACAGATGAGGAGAGTTAAGGAGAGATGAGGACAGAATATTACAAATGAGGAGAGATGAGGAGTAATGAAGAGATATGAGGAAAGACGAGAAGAGATGAGGACAGATGAGGACACACTTGGAAAGATGAGGATAGATGAGGAGAGATGAGGACAGATGAGGAGAGATAAGGAGAGATGAGGAGAGAAGAGGATAGATGAGGATAGATGAGGAGATATGAGGAGAGATGAGGACAAATGAGGAGATATGAGGAAAGATGAGGACAGACGTGGACAGATGAGGACAGATGAGGAGAGATGAGGACAGATGAGGAGAGATGAGGACAGATGAGGACAGATGAGGACAGATGAGGAGAGATGACGAGAGATGAGGACAGATGAGGAGAGATGAGTAGAGATGACGACAGATGAGGAGAGATAAAGAGAGATAATGAGAGATGAGGATAGATGAGAAAAGATGAGGACAGATAAGGAGAGATGATTAGAGATGAGGAGAGACGAGGAGAGATGAGGACCGATATGAGGACAGACGAGGACAGATGAGGAGAGATTTAGACACATGAGGAGAGATGAGGACAGATGAGGAGAGATGAGGACATATGAGGACAGATGAGGAGTGATGAGGACAGATGAGGAGAGATGAGGACAGATGAGGAGAGATGAGGACAGTTAAAGAGAGATGAGTAGAGATGAGGACAGATGAAGGACAGATGAGGACAGAAGAGGACAGATGAGGAGAGATGAGGAAAGATGAGGACAGATTAGGAGAGATGAGTAGAGATGAGGACAGATGAGGAGAGATGAGGACAGATGAGGACAGATGAGGAGAGATGAGGACAGGTGAGGAGAGATATCGACAGGTGAGGATAGATGAGGAGAGATGAGTAGAGATTAGGATAGATGTGGACATATGAGGACAGATGAGGAGTGATGAGGACAGATGAGGAGAGATATGGACAGATGAGAAGAGATGAGGAGAGATAAGGAAAGAAGAGGACAGATGAGGACAGATGAGGAGAGATGATGAGAGATGAGGAGAAATGAGAAGAGATGAGGAGAGATGAAAACAGATGAGGACAGATGAGTAGAGATGAGGAGAGATGAAGATAGATGTGGACATATGAGGACAGATGAGGAGTGATTAGGACAGATGAGGAGAGATGAGGACACATGAGGAGAGACGAGGACAGATGATGAGAGATAAGGACAGATGAGGAGATATATGGACAGATGAGGAGAGATGAGGATAGATGAGGAAAGAAAAGGACAGATGAGGAGAGATAATGAGAGATGAGGAGAAATGAGAAGAGATGAGGAGAGATGAGGACAGATGAGGACAGATGAGGACAGATGAGGAGAAATGAAGAGATATGAGGAAAGACGAGAAGAGATGAGGACAGATGAGGACACACGTGGACAGATGAGGATAGATGAGGAGAGATGAGTAGAGATGAGGACAAATGAGGAGAGATAAGGAGAGATGAGGAGAGAAGAGGATAGATGAGGAAAGATGAGGAGATATGAGGAGAGATGAGGACAAATGAGGAGAGATGAGGAGAGATTAGGACAGATGAGGAGAGATGAGGACAGATGAGGACAGATGAGGACAGATGAGGAGAGATGAGGAGAGATGAGGACAGATGAGGAGAGATAAGGAGAGATGAGGATAGATGAGAAAAGATGATGACAGATAAGGAGAGATGATTAGAGATGAGGAGAGATGAGGAGAGATGAGGACAGATATGAGGACAGATGAGGTGAGATGAGGAGAGATGAGGACAGATGAGGAGAGATTAGGACAGATGAGGACAGATGAGGCGAGATGAGGAGAGATGAGGACAGATGAGGAGAGATGAGTGTCACGGTCAGATGGTGTGGTTACCTTTTTGTGTGTATGTTTGGGGGACGGAAAAGGAGTGCTCGTGGTATTGACTGTATTTTCCCACGAGTATGACCGTCTTGGCAGGGGGGGGGGGACCCAGGGGAGAAAGTGTTTGTTGTGAGTTGTGAAAACATTAGAGTGGTGAATGAATGTGAACATTTTTCTTGTTATCACGAGTGCATGGGCAATAATGGTATAAAAGGAGAGACAGATTATTATTAGGAGAGAACGATTTATTATTGCGTGTGGATTCGACAGAGTGTTTTTTGGAGTGAGGACTTCGTATAACTTTAAGATGCTGTTTTGTGTATTCATTGGATTTGTTAGTCACTTCACATGACTATTCAATAGAAGGTGCTGTGTTTGAACACTTATATTTTCAACAAGTAATAAACATATTCGATGACTCTTAAATGACGTTGCGTGGTTTTTCCTTTTAAACTATCGGCTTTATAGGAGCCAGGAAAATGTACAAGTACCAGCTTTCCAGAAGCTTAAGAAACGGAGTTGTAGACTCTGAAACGATTTTCTGTGGCTACAGAAGGGACCTAATCTCCTAGACAACGTACTTTTCGCCACAGTGGGGGCCCGTCGAAGCCATAGTACATCATACCATCGCCCACAGGCCCGTCGAAGCCAGCCCGTCGAAGCCAGCCCGTCCGAACCATCCAAGCCCACCATCAGACACAATGGGAGCCCGACCAAAGCGAGCTGAATCCTACCATCACCCACAGGCCCGTTAACGCTAGCCGACCGAACCATCCAGGCCTACTATCGCTCACAGTGAATTCCCGTCGAAGCTAGCCCGTCGAAGCCAGCCCGTCCGAACCAGCCAAGCCAATGTGTCTTTTCGCCACAGTGGTGGCCCGGTAAAACTAGCCGTGTTGCGGCGATCAGTCTCTAGGAAATTGTGAAATACCTAAAGACAGACAGCACAGAGATTTACATGAGACCTGTCACTAGTGAAGGTTCATTTCACCTTTACCCAACAAATAAGCCTATCTTCGTCCACAGTGAATTCTCGTCAGGTTTTTCAAAATATATAACGTTCAATGACATTATTTATATAGTTATTGCTGTGCGGTATTATATAATCCATTACTGAGGTTGCTGTCCTGCTGTTCCTGTACCTCGCTGTAGCCGAGACGCTGCTGTTCCCTGATCCTGTCAACAGCCGCTGCTTTACTCTGATCCCAGTACCCGCTGATCATGTATCCCGTTGCTGCCGCCGTTCCTGATGTTCCCTTTACTTGCTGGTCCTGTTCCCGATGATTACGGGTCCTGTTACTGTACATCGCTGTTGTTGAGGCCAGCTGTTCCTGTCATCAGCCGCTGCTATACCGTTGTTCCTGTTGTTCCTGTCACCAGCCGCTGCAGTTCCGCAGTTCCAGTACTTGCTGTTCCAGGACTTGCTGTTCCTGTACTTGCCGTTCCTGTAACCGCTGTTCGGGTACCTGAGGTTCCCTTAACCGCTGTACCCGTACGTGCTGTACCTGTACACTGCTATATGCTGCTGTTTCTTAGACTTTTTGACATTGTACCATACTGCTGAGGTGTTACCTGACATTGGACACCACCACTACTGGGTTGCTGTAGCAAGAACTGAACCACCTACGCTGTTCCAAGACCGGGTAATTAAAATTAATTAAATATATTGTTTATTTTATTATGCTATTGTAAGCAGATTTTTCCATATAAATTGTTCCATATAATTGTCAGGTTAGTTTTTGGTTAGCAAAATTAACATTATTCGTTGTATAGTATACATTTTTGTAAAAGTAATACCATATAACGTGGGGAAGTGAAACCAGTAAAATGAAATCGATCGCAGAACTTAGACAGGAGGCAACAGATTTAGGGTTAGAAGGGAAAGAGATCACAAAATATGCCGTTAAGAAATTAGAAGAATTAGAATTAGCAGAAGCTGAGCATAAGCGAGCAAAAGAAAACGCAGAAGATGAGCATAGGCGAGCCCAAGAAAAAACAGAAGAGGAACGAAAAAAAGCAGAAAATGAGCATAGGCGAGCCCAAGAAAAAACAGAAGAGGAACGGAAAAAAGCAGAAGATGAGCATAGGCGAGCCGATGAAAAAGCAGAAAATGAACATAGGCGAGACCTAGAAAAAAAAAAGAAGACGAGGAACGAGACATTCGTGCGTATGAGAAAGAAAGAAAAATAAGACTCGAAAAACGGGAGAGGGAATTGGCTGAGCTCAAAGCTAGGATACAAGCTGATTCTGAAAGGGGACAATTTTCAATAGATAAGGCTAGAGAAGAGGATAAACAGGGTAAACATATTTTCAAGGTGGGAGTAGACATAACGTCGTATTTGTCGAACGAGGGGCCAAGGGCAGAAAGTAAGATAGCAAAAAGGCACACCCATAGAGGAAAAGAAAAAGAAGATAGAGAATTCCAAACATGGTGTGAAGATGAGAGAACATCATTAGAAATAGAGAGATACTTAGATGCAAATTTAAGGGGATACATTTTGGCAAAAGAAAATAGTGATCAGGAGTATTATGACAGTGACTGTAGTGAGTGGGGAGGGGAAAATTGGATTAGTGGTGTAATTAGCGACAGTGATTATAGTGACTGGTCAGAAGAAGAAGATTATGATTACGGGGCAGAAAGGGAAACGGAAATAAATCAATTTAGATGGAATTACAAGAAGAAGGCTTGGGAAACTATAGATCCAACTATAAAAGAGGTCAATAGAAATATAAAGAAAAATGATGAACCGGATTTTTTTCAGTTTAGTATAAGTGACGAATATTTTGAAGACACAGATAAGCTGAATACTTTTGATAGTGATGATGGGTTAGAGAAGGTACAAGATGGCTATCGCCCTGACAACAAGAGTGAACAGAGTATAATTCATGGTTCAGGTTATGATTTTGATAATAATAGTGATTATGAATTTAGTTATAGTGATATTTACCAGGGTGATTTTGATGATTATGAACCAAGTATTACGGATACTTTAGATGGTAATTTTGATAAGACTACTGTTATTGATGACACTAATTGTGAATTTGATGCTAGTTTTGATTTAGAACCCAGTATTTTTGAGACTTTGTATTGTGACTTTGATAATATTCCTCATGAACCTAGTGTTAGTGATGCTTCCTGTGGTCATTTTGATAAAACTGCTGATAGGGAAACTAATGCTATTGTTGGGTCACATGGTGACTTTGATGCAAATATTGATTATAAATCAAGTATTATTGATGCTTCCCGTGATGATGTTAATTGTAAAATTCATTACGAACTCATTGTTACTGAGTTTTCACCTGGCAAGGTTGAAACTATTATTGATTGTCAATTTATGGTTAATGAATCTCCACATATGGATGTTGATAAAGTGCCTGAGGTCTATTGTGCACCAACTATTTTTGATGATATTGATAACACACCCACTGGGGTTGAACCAAGTATTGATTCTCCACATATGGATGTTGAGAGATTGCCTAAGATTTATTGTGTACCCAGCACTTTAGATAATTTAGATAACACACCCACGGGTGCTGAATGCATGAACAACCTACCGCTTCCAAGCAAGCGAGGTGTCATGAATAACTGTGATGATTTAGATAACACACCCACGGGTGTTGAATGCATGAACAACCTACCGCTTCCACGCAAGCGAGGTGTCATGAGTATAACTGAGTCAAGCTACGGTAACCATGATGTGGAGACCGTAACATTGACCAGCATAACGACCATTACATGTCGTCAAGGTGAACTTCGTGAAAAGTTCACAAAAACCCCTGAGTCAAACTCAGGCGAGTTATGTGTTGAGGAGGAGGGGAGAGAGCAGGTTTCAACTGTTCCAGAGTTGAACTTCGCAATGACTGAGTTGTCAGACATTAATATTGAAGACGTGCTAGATAAGAAATGTGATGATATACAATATTTTACTTTTAATGATATTCAAGATATGCCTGTTAATGTAAAATGTTTGCTACTATTGAACCATGATAATTGTGTGTCAAATGAGGGGGTGAGGACCTGGACAAATTACGGTTGTCACGAGGTAGAGGTGGTGGATTTGTCAAGTTCAGTCCCGAGACGGGGACGTAGATTCAACAAGGTTGAATTCATTTCCAATGAATTCACGTGGAGTTATGAGGGTCATAGTCCAATCGGGGAAAGTTGTAGTGTGGGTGACACAGGTTACTCAAGACTTGAGAACCGTGAGTCCAGCTTTGACTGTGACAATTGTGTTCAGGAAAAAGTGGTTGGCCTTGATCACGGGGATGTTGAGGAGGTGAGCATTGTCCCTGAGGTGAGGTTAAGGGAAATAAATATTTTTGTTTTGATAAAATTGTTAATAAATTATGTCATGTGGGGGTCAGGGAGAAACATTATGTTGTTGAAAAATTTGATTTTGTTGTGGAGGTGAGGGTTTTCCATGAGTTGGGAGGTGAAGATTGTTTGTTTAAAATGATATTCATGTTACTTTTGTATATGGACAATGTGACGAGCTTGTTGAAACATGTGAGATTTTACAGCGGAGTTGTGAGCTGGGAAAAAATGTGCACCCTTTCAGGCTACCGTCTGACAAGCGGAATATCCCGCCATCATAAATTTAATTTGCAGGCTGGACAAATCATGGCTGTCCACACAAGCCCAGATGTTGACAATTTTTTTTCTCTCTTTTTCACATTTCAATTAATAAAGAATGTTTCGAAGTACTGTAAACATTTAAATATTTGTAACAATGTATTGACATAAATACTCCATTTGATTTTGAATAACAATGAGATGATACCGATCGTGATTAATTTACCTTTTACTATATGTGTTTCATTATAATTGTCATAATTCTATTATGTATTGCCATGTTCTTACCATTTACTTTCAATTTAGAAATGGTGACAAAAATGTCTCATATTACATTTTTTGTTATTACTGATTCATTTGTACATATCTATTTGATCTTTGTATGCTATTATTGATGTCACAAACGCAGAACATGCACACGACCTGACCGTTGTTATTTTATATAAACTCGCAACATTAGGTTTCACCTAATGTCACACGTGAGGAGGGGGGTGTCACGGTCAGATGGTGTGGTTACCTTTTTGTGTGTATGTTTGGGGGACGGAAAAGGAGTGCTCGTGGTATTGACTGTATTTTCCCACGAGTATGACCGTCTTGGCAGGGGGGGACCCAGGGGAGAAAGTGTTTGTTGTGAGTTGTGAAAACATTAGAGTGGTGAATGAATGTGAACATTTTTCTTGTTATCACGAGTGCATGGGCAATAATGGTATAAAAGGAGAGACAGATTATTATTAGGAGAGAACGATTTATTATTGCGTGTGGATTCGACAGAGTGTTTTTTGGAGTGAGGACTTCGTATAACTTTAAGATGCTGTTTTGTGTATTCATTGGATTTGTTAGTCACTTCACATGACTATTCAATAGAAGGTGCTGTGTTTGAACACTTATATTTTCAACAAGTAAGAAACATATTCGATGACTCTTAAACGACGTTGCGTGGTTTTTCCTTTTAAACTATCGGCTTTATAGGAGCCAGGAAAATGTACAAGTACCAGCTTTCCAGAAGCTTAAGAAACGGAGTTGTAGACTCTGAAACGATTTTCTGTGGCTACAGAAGGGACCTAATCTCATAGACAACGTACTTTTCGCCACAATGAGTAGAGATGAGGACAGATGAGGAGAGATAAGGAGAGATAAGGAGAGATGAGGATAGATGAGAAAAGATGAGGACAGATAAGGAGAGATGATTAGAGATGAGGACAGATATGAGGACAGACGAGGACAGATGAGGAGAGATGAGGACAGATGAGGAGTGATGAGGACAGATGAGGAGTGATGAGGACAGATGAGGAGAGATGAGGACAGTTAAAGAGAGATGAGTAGAGATGAGGACAGTTAAAGAGAGATGAGTAGAGATGAGGACAGATGAGGACAGAAGAGGACAGAAGAGGACAGATGAAGAGAGATGAGGAAAGATGAGGACAGATGAGGAGAGATGAGTAGAGATGAGGACAGATGAGGAGAGATGAGGACAGGTGAGGAGAGATATCGACAGTTGAGGATAGATGAGGATAGATGAGGAGAGATTAGGATAGATGTGGACATATGAGGACAGATGAGGAGTGATGAGGACAGATGAGGAGAGATATGGACAGATGAGGAGAGATATGGACAGATGAGGAGAGATATGGACAGATGAGGAGAGAAGAGGAGAGATGAGGAGAGAAGAGGAGAGATGAGGAGAGATGAGGAGAGATGAGGAGAGATGGGGAAAGAAGAGGAGAGATGGGGAAAGAAGAGGAGAGATGGGGAAAGAAGAGGAGAGATGGGGAAAGAAGAGGAGAGATGGGGAAAGAAGAGGAGAGATGGGGAAAGAAGAGGAGAGATGGGGAAAGAAGAGGAGAGATGGGGAAAGAAGAGGAGAGATGGGGAAAGAAGAGGAGAGATGGGGAAAGAAGAGGAGAGATGGGGAAAGAAGAGGAGAGATGGGGAAAGAAGAGGAGAGATGGGGAAAGAAGAGGAGAGATGGGGAAAGAAGAGGAGAGATGGGGAAAGAAGAGGAGAGATGGGGACAGAAGAGGAGAGATGAGGAGAGATGGGGAGAGAAGAGGAGAGATGGGGAAAGAAGAGGAGAGATGAGGAGAGATGAGGAGAAATGAGGACAGATGATTACAGATGAGGACAGACGAGGATCGATGAGGACAGACGAGGAGAGATGAGGACAGGCGAGGAGAGACGAGGACAGGCGAGGAGAGACGAGGACAGATGAGGAGAAATGAGTAGAGATGAGGAAAGATGAGGAGAGATGAGGACAGATGAGGAAAGACGAGGAGAGATAAGGAGAGATGAGGACAGTTGAGGACAGATGAGGACAGACGAGAATAGATGATGAGAGATGAGGACAGATGAGGAGAGATGAGGACAGATGATTACAGATGAGTAGAGATCAGGAGAGATGAGGAGAAATGAGGACAAACGAGGAGAGATGAGGACAGAAGAGGAGAGATGAGGACAGAAGAGGAGAGATGAGGACAGAAGAGGAGAAATGAGGACAGATGAGGAGAGATGAGGAGAGATGAGAACAGATGAGCAGAGATGAGGACAGATGAGGACAGATGAGGACAGATGAGGAAAGATGAGGACAGATGAGGAAAGATAAGGAGAGATGACAAGAGATGAAGATAGATGAGGAGAGATGAGGATAGATGAGGAGAGATGAGTACAGACTAGGAGAGATGAGGACAGACGAGGACAGATGAGGAGAGATGAGGACAGATGAGGATAGATGATTACAGATGAGGAGAGATGAATAGACATGAGGACAGATGAGGAGAGATGAGGACATGAGGAGAGATGAGGACAGATAAGGACAGACGAGTAGAGATGAGGACAGATGAGGACAGATGAGGAGATTTGAGGATAGATGAGGACAGAATATTACAAATGAGGAGAGATGAGGAGTAATGAAGAGATATGAGGAAAGACGAGAAGAGATGAGGACAGATGAGGACACACGTGCACAGATGAGGATAGATGAGGAGAGATGAGTAGAGATGAGGACAGATGAGGAGAGATAAGGAGAGATGAGGAGAGAAGAGGATAGATGAGAAAAGATGAGGAGATATGAGGAGAGATGAGGACAAATGAGGAGAGATGAGGAGAGATTAGGACAGATGACGAGAGATGAGTAAAGATGAGGACAGATGAGGAGAGATGAGGAGAGATGAGGACAGATGAGGAGAGATGAGTAGAGATGAGGACAGATGAGGAGAGATGAGTAGAGATGAGGACAGATGAGGAGAGATGAGTAGAGATGAGGACAGATGAGGAGAGATAAGGAGAGATAAGGAGAGATGAGGATAGATGAGGACAGATAAGGAGAGATGATTAGAGATGAGGAGAGATGAGGAGAGATGAGGACAGATATGAGGACAGACGAGGACAGATGAGGAGAGATTTAGACACATGAGGAGAGATGAGGACAGATGAGGAGAGATGAGGACAGATGAGGACAGATAAGGAGTGATGAGGAGAGATGAGGACAGATGAGGAGAGATGAGGACAGTTAAACAGAGATGAGTAGAGATGAGGACAGATGAAGGACAGATGAGGACAGAAGAGGACAGATGAGGACAGATGAGGACAGATGAGGAAAGATGAGGACAGATGAGGAAAGATGAGGAAAGATGAGGACAGATGAGGAGAGATGAGGACAGATGAGGACAGATGAGGACAGATGAGGACAGATGAGGACAGATGAGGACAGATGAGGAGAGATGAGGAGAGATGAGGAGAGATGAGTACAGATGAGGAGAGATGAGGACAGATGAAACAGATGAGGAAAGATATCGACAGGTGAGGATAGATGAGGAGAGATGAGGAGAGATTAGGATAGATGTGGACATATGAGGACAGATGAGGAGTGATGAGGACAGATGAGGAGAGATATGGACAGATGAGGAGAGATGAGGAAAGAAGAGGAAAGAAGAGTATAGATGAGGACAGATGAGGAGAGATGATGAGAGATGAGGAGAAATGAGAAGAGATGAGGAGAGATGAGGAGAGATGAGGAGAGATGAGGAGAAATGAGAACTGATGATTACAGATGAGGAGAGATGATTACAGATGAGGAGAGATGAGGACAGAAAAGGAGAGATGAAGACAGAATAGGAGAGAAGGGAAAGATGAGGAGAGATGAGGACAGATGAGGAGAGATGCAGAGAAATGAGGAGAGATGAGGACAGATGAGGAGAGATGAGGACAGACGAGTAGAGATAAGGACAGATGAGGACAGATGAGGAGAGTTGAGGAGAGATGAGGACAGAATATTACAAATGAGGAGAGATGAGGAGTAATGAAGAGATATGAGGAAAGACGAGAAGAGATGAGGACAGATGAGGACACACGTGGACAGATGAGGATAGATGAGGAGAGATGAGTAGAGATGAGGACAGATGACGAGAGATGAGGAGAGAAGAGGATAGATGAGGAAAGATGAGGAGATATGAGGAGAGATGATGACAAATGAGGAGAGATGAGGAGAGATGAGGACAGACGTGGACAGATGAGGTAGGATGAGGAGAGATGAGGACAGATGAGGAGAGATGAGGACAGATGAGGACAGATGAGGACAGATGAGGACAGATGAGGACAGATGAGGACAGATGAGGACAGATGAGGAGAGATGAGGACAGATGAGGAGAGATGAGGACAGATGAGGAGAGATGAGGAGAGATGAGGACAGATGAGGAGAGATGAGGAGAGATGAGGATAGATGAGGATAGATGAGAAAAGATACGGACAGATAAGGAGAGATGATTAGAGATGAGGAGAGATGAGGAGAGACGAGGACAGACGAGGACAGATAAGGAGAGATTTAGACACATGAGGAGAGATGATGACAGATGAGGAGAGATGAGGACAGATGAGGACAGATGAGGAGTGATGAGGACAGTTAAAGAGAGATGAGTAGAGATGAGGACAGATGAAGGACAGATGAGGACAGAAGAGGACAGATGAGGAGAGATGAGGAAAGATGAGGACAGATGAGGAGAGATGATTAGAGATGAGGACAGATGAGAAGAGATGAGGACAGATGAGGACAGATGAGGAGAGATGAGTACAGATGAGGAGAGATGAGGACAGATGAGGAGAGATGAGGACAGATGAGGAGAGATATCGACAGGTGAGGATAGATGAGGAGAGATGAGGAGAGATTAGGACAGATGTGGACATATGAGGACAGATGAGGAGTGATGAGGACAGATGAGGAGTGATATGGACAGATGAGGAGAGATGAGGAGAGATGAGGAAAGAAGAGGACAGATGAGGACAGATGAGGAGAGATGATGAGAGATGAGTAGAAATGAGAAGAGATGAGGAGAGATGAAAACAGATGAGGACAGATGAATGAAATGAGGAGAGATGAGGATAGATGTGGACAGATGAGGACAGATGAGGAGTGATTAGGACAGATGAGGAGAGATGAGGACACATGAGGAGAGACGAGGACAGATGAGGAGAGATAAGGACAGATGAGGAGAGATATGGACAGATGAGGAGAGATGAGGAAAGAAAAGAACAGATGAGGACAGATGAGGAGAGATAATGAGAGATGAGGAGAAATGAGAAGAGATGAGGAGAGATGAGGACAGATGAGGACAGATGAGGACAGATGAGGAGAGATGAGGAGAGATGAGGAGAAATGAGAAGAGATGAGGAGAAATGAGGAGAGATGAGGAAAGAAGAGGACAGATGAGGACAGATGAGGAGATATATGGACAGATGGGGAGAGATGAGGAGAGATGAGGAAAGAAGAGGACATATGAGAACAGACGAGGAGAGATGATGAGAGATGAGGAGAAATGAGAAGAGATGAGGAGAGATGAAAACAGATGAGGACAGATGAGTAGAGATGAGGAGTGATTAGGACAGATGAGGACACATGAGGACACATGAGGAGAGACGAGGACTGATGAGGAGAGACTAGGACAGATGAGGAGAGATATGGACAGATGAGGAGAGATGAGGAGAGATGAGGAGAGATGAGGAGAAATGAGAAGAGATGAGGAGAAATGAGAAGAGATGAGGAGAAATGAGGACAGATAAGGACAGATGAGGACAGATGAGGAGAGATGAGGAGAAATGAGAAGAGATGAGGAGAAATGAGGACAGATGATTACAGATGAGGAGAGATGAGGAGAAATGAGGACAGACGAGGAGAGACGAGGACAGATGAGGAGAGATGAAGAGAGATTAGGAGAGATGAGGACAGATGAGGAGAAATGAGGAGAGATTAGGAAAGATGGGGAGAGATGAGGACAGATAAGGAGTGATTAGGACAGATGAGGACACATGAGGACACATGAGGAGAGACGAGGAAAGATGAGGAGAGATAAGGACAGATGAGGAGAGATATGGACAGATGAGGAGAGATGAGGAGATATGAGGAAAGAAAAGGACAGATGAGGACAGATGAGGAGAGATAATGAGAGATGAGGAGAAATGAGAAGAGATGAGGACAGATGAGGAAAGATAGGGAGAGATGAGGAGAGATGAAGATAGATGAAGAAAGATGAGGATAGATGAGGAGAGATGAGTACAGACTAGGAGAGATGAGGACAGATGAAAACAGATAAGGACAGATGAGGAGAGATGAGGACAGACGAGGACAGATGAGGACAGATGAGGATAGATGATTACAGATGAGGAGAGATGAATAGAGATGAAGACAGATGAGGAGAGATAAGGAAATGAGGAGAGATCAGGACAGATAAGGAGAGCCGAGGACAGACGAGGAAAGATGACAGATGAGGACAGATGAGGAGAGATGAGGAGAGATGAAGAAAGATAAGGAGAGATGAGGAGAGATTATGAGAGATGGGGACAGATGAGAAGAGATGAGGACAGATGAGGAAAGATGAGGAAAAATGAGGACAGATGATTACAGATGAATAGAGATAAGGAGAGATGAGGAGAAATGAGGAGAAATAAGGACAGATGAGGAGAGATGACAGATGAGGAGAGATGAGGACAGATGATTACAAATGGGGAGAGATGATTACAGATGAGGAGAGATAAGGAGAAATGAGAAGAAATGAGGACAGATGATTACAGATGAGGAGAGATACGGAGAGATGAGGAGAAATGAGGACAGACCAAGAGAGATGAGGACAGATGAGGAGAGATGAGGAGAGATGAGGAGAAATGAGGAGAAATGAGGCCAAATGATTACAGATGAGGAGAAATGAGGAGAGATGATGACAGATGAGGACAGATGAGTACAGATAAAGACAGATGGGTACAGATGAGGAGAGGTGAGAAGAGATGAAGAGAGATGAGGACAGATGATTACAGATAAGGAGAGATGAGGAGAGATGATTACAGATGAGGACAGATGAGGACAGATGAGGACAGATGAGGACAGATGAGGAGAGATGAGGACAGATAATTACAGCTGAGGACAGATGACGACAGATGAGGACACACGTGGACAGATGAGGACAGATGAGGAGAGATGAGTAGAGATGAGGACAGATGAGGAAAGATGAGGACAGATGAGGAAAGATGAGGACAGATGAGGAGAGATGAGGACAGATGAGGAGAGATGCAGAGAAATGAGGAGAGATGCAGGGAAATGAGGAGAGATGAGGACAGATGAGGAGAGATGAGGACCAACAAGTAGAGATGAGGACAGATGAGGACAGATGACGAGAGTTGAGGAGAGATGAGGACAGAATATTACAAATGAGGAGAGATGAGGAGTAATGAAGAGATATGAGGAAAGACGAGAAGAGATGAGGAAAGATGAGGACACAAGTGGACAGATGAGGATAGATGAGGAGAGATGAGTAGAGATGAGGACAGATGACGAGAGATGAGAGATGAGTAGAGAAGGGGATTGATGAGGAAAGATGAGGAGATATTTGGAGAGATGATGACAAATGAGGAGAGATAAGGAGATGAGGACAGACGTGGACAGATGAGGTAGGATGAGGAGAGATGTGGACAGATGAGGAGAGATGAGGACAGATGAGGACAGATGAGGACAGATGAGGACAGATGAGGACAGATGAGGAGAGATGAGGACAGATGAGGAGAGATGAGGAGAGATGAGTAGAGATGAGGACAGATGAGGAGAGATGAGGAGAGATGAGGAGAGATGAGGAGAGATAAGGAGAGATGAGGATAGATGAGAAAAGATGAGGACAGATAAGGAGAAATGATTAGAGATGAGGAGAGATGAGGAGAGATGAGGACAGATATGAGGACAGACGAGGACAGATAAGGAGAGATTTAGACACATGAGGAGAGATGATGACAGAGGAGGAGAGATGAGGACGGATGAGGACAAATGAGGAGTGATGAGGACAGTTAAAGAGAGATGAGTAGAGATGAGGACAGATGAAGAACAGATGAGGACGGAAGAGGACAGATGAGGAGAGATGAGGAAAGATGAGGAGAGATGAGGAAAGATGAGGAGAGATGATTAGAGATGAGGACAGATGAGAAGAGATGAGGACAGATGAGGACAGATGAGGAGAGATGAGTACAGATGAGGAGAGATGAGGACAGATTAAGAGAGATATCGACAGGTGAGGATAGATGAGGAGAGATGAGGAGAGATTAGGATAGATGTGGACATATGAGGACAGATGAGGAGTGATGAGGACAGATGAGGAGAGATATGGACAGATGAGGAGAGATGAGGAGAGATGAGGAAAGAAGAGGACAGATGAGGACAGATGAGGAGAGATGATGAGAGATGAGGAGAAATGAGAAGAGATGAGGAGAGATGAAAACAGATGAGGACAGATGAGTAGAAATGAGGAGAGATGAGGATAGATGTGGACAGATGAGGACAGATGAGGAGTGATTAGGACAGATGTGGTGAGATGAGGACACATGAGGAGAGACGAGGACAGATGAGGAGAGACGAGGACAGATGAGGAGAGATAAGGACAGATGTGGAGAGATATGGACAGATGAGGAGAGATGAGGAAAGAAAAGAACAGATGACGAGAGATGATGAGAGATGAGGAGAAATGAGAAGAGATGAGGAGAGATGAGGACAGATGAGGACAGATGAGGACAGATGAGGAGAGATGAGGAGAAATGAGGAGAAATGAGGACAGATGAGGAGAGATGAGAAGAGATGAGGAGAGATGAGGAGAGATAAGGAGAGATAAGGACAGACGAGGAGAGATGAGAACAGATGAGGAGAGATGAGGAGAGATGAGGACAGATGAGGAGAAATGAGGAGAGATTAGGAAAGATGAGGAGAGATGAGGACAGATGAGGACAGACGAGGAGAGATGAGGAGAGATGAGTACAGATAAGTACAGATGAGTACAGATGAGGAGAGGTGAGGAGAGATGAAGAGAGATGAGGAGAGATGAGGAGAGATGATTACAGATGAGGACAGATGAGGACAGATGAGGAGAGATGAAGAGAGATGTGGACAGATAATTACAGCTGAGGACAGATGAAAACACATGGACAGATGAGGACAGATGAGGAGAGATGAGTAGAGATGAGGACAGATGAGGAGAGATGAGGACAGATGAGGAGAGATGAGGAGAAATGAGAACTGATGATTACAGATGAGGAGAGATGATTACAGATGAGGAGAGATGAGGAGAGATGAGGACAGAAAAGGAGAGATGAGGACAGATGAGGAGAGATGAGGACAGTTAAACAGAGATGAGTAGAGATGAGGACAGATGAAGGACAGATGAGGACAGAAGAGGACAGATGAGGAGAGATGAGGAAAGATGAGGACAGATGAGGAGAGATGAGTAGAGATGAGGACAGATGAGGAGAGATGAGGAGAGATGAGGACAGATGAGGAGAGATGAGTACAGATGAGGATAGATGAGTAGAGATGAGGAGAGATCAGGACAGATAAGGAGAGCCGAGGACAGACGAGGAAAGATGACAGATGAGGACAGATGAGGAGAGATGAGGAGAGATGAAGACAGATGAAGAAAGATAAGGAGAGATGAGGAGAGATTATGAGAGATGGGGACAGATGAGGAGAGATGAGGACAGATGAGGAAAGATGAGGAAAGATGAGGAGAGATGAGGACAGATGATTACAGATGAATAGAGATGAGGAGAGATGAGGAGAAATGAGGAGAAATAAGGACAGATGAAGAGAGATGACAGATGAGGAGAGATGAGGACAGATGATTACAAAAGGGGAGAGATGATTACAGATGAGGAGAGATAAGGAGAAATGAGAAGAAATGAGGACAGATGATTACAGATGAGGAGAGATAAGGAGAGATGAGGAGAAATGAGGAGAAATGAGGACAGACGAAGAGAGATGAGGACAGATGTGGAGAGATGAGGACAGATGAGGAGATATGAGGAGAGATGAGAACAGATGATTACAGATGAGGAGAGATGAGGAGAGATGAGGAGAAATGAGGCCAGATGATTACAGATGATGAGAGATGAGGAGAAATGAGGAAAGATGAGGAGAAATGAATACAGATGATTACAGATGAGGAGAGATGAGGAGAAATGAGGAGAGATGATGACAGATGAGGACAGATGAGTACAGATAAGTACAGATGGGTACAGATGAGGAGATGTGAGAAGAGATGAAGAGAGATGAGGACAGATGATTACAGATGAGGAGAGATGAGGAGAGATGATTACAGATGAGGACAGATGAGGACAGATGAGGAGAGATGAGGAGAGATGAAGAGAGATGAGGACAGATAATTACAGCTGAGGACAGATGAGGACAGATGAGGACACACATGGACAGATGAGGACAGATGAGGAGAGATGAGGAGAAATGAGAACTGATGATTACAGATGAGGAGAGATGATTACAGATGATGAGAGATGAGGACAGAAAAGGAGAGATGAGTACAGAATAGGAGAGATGGGACAGATGAGGAGAGATGAGGACAGATGAGAAGAGATGCAGAGAAATGAGGCGAGATGAGGACATATGAGGAGAGATGAGGACAGACGAGTAGAGATGAGGACAGATGAGGAGAGTTGAGGAGAGATGAGGACAGAATATTACAAATGAGGAGAGATGGGGAGTAATGAAGAGATATGAGGAAAGACGAGAAGAGATGAGGACAGATGAGGACACACGTGGACAGATGAGGATAGATGAGGAGAGATGAGTAGAGATGAGGACAGATGACGAGAGATAAGGAGAGATGAGGAGAGAAGAGGATAGATGAGGAAAGATGAGGAGATATGAGGAGAGATGATGACAAATGAGGAGAGATGAGGACAGACGTGGACAGATGAGGTAGGATGAGGAGAGATGAGGACAGATGAGGACAGATGAGGCGAGATGAGGACATATGAGGACAGATGAGGACAGATGAGGACAGATGAGGAGAGATGAGGACAGATGAGGAGAGATGAGTAGAGATGAGGACAGATGAGGAGAGATAAGGAGAGATAAGGAGAGATGAGGATGGATGAGAAAAGATGAGGACAGATAAGGAGAGATGATTAGAGATGAGGAGAGATGAGGACAGATATGAGGACAGACGAGGACAGATAAGGAGAGATTTAGAGACATGAGGAGAGATGATGACAGATGAGGAGAGATGAGGACAGATGAGGACAGATGAGGAGTGATGAGGACAGTTAAAGAGAGATGAGTAGAGATGAGGACAGATGAAGGACAGATGAGGACAGAAGAGGACAGATGAGGAGAGATGAGGAAAGATGAGGACAGATGAGGAGAGATGATAAGAGATGAGGACAGATGAGGAGAGATGAGGACAGATGAGGAGAGATTAGGACAGATGAGGAGAGATATCGACAGGTGAGGATAGATGAGGAGAGATGAGGAGAGATTAGGATAGATGTGGACATATGACGACAGATGAGGAGTGATGAAGACAGATGAGGAGAGATATGGACAAATGAGGAGAGATGAGGAGGACAGATGAGGACACACGTGGACAGATGAGGATAGATGAGGAGAGATGAGTAGAGATGAGGACAGATGACGAGAGATAAGGAGAGATGAGGAGAGAAGAGGATAGATGAGGAAAGATGAGGAGATATGAGGAGAGATGATGACAAATGAGGAGAGATGAGGAGAGTTGAGGACAGACGTGGACAGATGAGGTAGGATGATGAGAGATGAGGACAGATGAGGAGAGATGAGGACAGATGAGGACAGATGAGGACAGATGAGGACAGATGAGGAGAGATGAGGAGAGATGAGGACAGATGAGGAGAGATGAGTAGAGATGAGGACAGATGAGGAGAGATGAGGAGAGATGAGGATAGATGAGAAAAGATGAGGACTGATAAGGAGAGATGATTAGAGATAAGGAGAGATGAGGAGAGATGAGGACAGATATGAGGACAGACGAGGACAGATAAGGAGAGATTTAGACACATGAGGAGAGATGATGACAGATGAGGAGAGATGAGGACAGATGAGGAGTGATGAGGACAGTTAAAGAGAGATGAGTAGAGATGAGGACAGATGAAGGACAGATGAGGACAGAAGAGGACAGATGAGGAAAGATGAGGACAGATGAGGAGAGATGATTAGAGATGAGGACAGATGAGAAGAGATGAGGACAGATGAGGAGAGATGAGTACAGATGAGGAGAGATGAGGACAGATGAGGAGAGATGAGGAGGGATATCGACAGGTGAGGATAGATGAGGAGAGATGAGGAGAGATTAGGATAGATGTGGACATATGAGGACAGATGAGGAGTGATGAGGACAGATGAGGAGAGATATGGACAGTTGAGGAGAGATGAGGAGAGATGAGGAAAGAAGAGGACAGATGAGGACAGATGAGGAGAGATGATGAGAGATAAGGAGAAATGAGAAGAGATGAGGAGAGATGAAAACAGATGAGGACAGATGAGTAGAAATGAGGAGAGATGAGGATAGATGTGGACAGATGAGGACAGATGAGGAGTGATTAGGACAGATGAGGAGAGATGAGGACACATGAGGAGAGAAGAGGACAGATGAGGAGAGATAAGGACAGATGAGGAAAGATATGGACAGATGAGGAAAGAAAAGAACAGATGAGGACAGATGAGGAGAGATAATGAGAGATGAGGAGAAATGAGAAGAGATGAGGAGAGATGAGGACAGATGAGGACAGATGAGGACAGATGAGGACAGATGAGGAAAAATGAGAAGAGATGAGGAGAAATGAGGACAAATGAGGAGAGATGAGGAGAGATGAGGAGAGATGAGGAGAGATAAGGACAGACGAGGAGAGATGAGAACAGATGAGGAGAGATTAGGAGAGATGAGGACAGATGAGGAGAAATGAGGAGAGATTAGGAAAGATGATGAGAGATGAGGACAGATGAGGACAGACGAGGAGAGATGAGGAGAGATGAGTACAGATAAGTACAGATGAGTACAGATGAGGAGAGGTGAGGAGAGATGAAGAGAGATGAGGACAGATGATTACAGATGAGGAGAGATGAGGAGAGATGATTACAGATGAGGACAGATGAGGACAGATGAGGAGAGATGAGGAGAGATGAGGAGAGATGAAGAGAGATGAGGACAGATAATTACAGCTGAGGACAGATGAGTACAGATGAGGACACATGTGGACAGATGAGGACAGATGAGGAGAAATGAGTAGAGATGAGGACAGATGAGGAGAGATGAGGACAGATGAGGAGAGATGAGGAGAGATGAGGAGAAATGAGAACTGATGATTACAGATGAGGAGAGATGATTACAGATGAGGAGAGATGAGGAGAGATGAGGAAAAAAAGGAGAGATTAGGACAGATGAGGAGACATGAGGACAGATGATTACAGATGAGTAGAGATCAGGAGAGATGAGGAGAAATGAGGAGAAATGAGGAAAAACGAGGAGAGATGAGGACAGAAGAGGAGAAATGAGGACAGATGAGGAGAAATGAGGACAGATGAGGAGAGATGAGGAGAGATGAGGACAGATGATTACAGATGAGGGGAGATGATTACAGATGAGGATAGATGAGGAGAATGAGGACAGATGATTACATACGAGGAGAGATGAGGAGAAATGAGGACAGATGAAGCCAAATGAGGACAGATGAGGAGAGATGAGGAGAGATGAGGATAGATGAGGAAAGATGAGGATAGATGAGGAGAGATGAGGACAGATGAGGACGGATGAGGACAGATGAGAATAGATGATTACAGATGAGGAGAGATGAATAGAGATGAGGACAGATGAGGATAGATGAGGAGAGATTAGGAGAGATCGGACATATAAGGAGAGCCCAGGAAAGACGAAGAGAGATGACAAATGAGGACAGATGAGGAGAAATGAGGACAGATGATTACAAATGAGGAGAGTTGAGGAGAAATGAGGACATACGAGGAGAGATGAGGACAGATGAGGAGAGATGAGGAGAGATGAGGAGAAATGAGAAGAGATGAGGAGAGATGAGGACAGATGACGACAGATGAGGACAGATGATGAGAGATGAGGAGAGATGAGAACAGATGAGCAGAGATGAGGACAGATGAGGAAAGTTAAGGAGAGATGAGGAGACACGTGGACAGATGAGGTCAGATGAGTAGAGATGAGTAGAGATGAGGACAGATGAGGAGAGATGAGGAGAGATGAGGAAAGAAAAGGACAGATGAGGACAGATGAGGAGAGATAATGAGAGATGAGGAGAAATGAGAAGAGATGAGGACAGATGAGGAAAGATAAGGAGAGATGAGGAGAGATGAAGATAGATGAGGAAAGATGAGGATAGATGAGGAGAGATGAGTACAGACTAGGAGAGATGAGGACAGATGAAAACAGATAAGGACAAATGAGGAGAGATGAGGACAGACGAGGACAGATGAGGACAGATGATGATAGATGATTACAGATGAGGAGAGATGAATAGAGATGAAGACAGATGAGGAGAGATAAGGACATGAGGAGAGATCAGGACAGATAAGGAGAGCCGAGGACAGACGAGGAAAGATGACAGATGAGGACAGATTAGGAGAGATGAGGAGAGATGAAGAAAGATAAGGAGAGATGAGGAGAGATTATGAGAGATGGGGACAGATGAGAAGAGATGAGGACAGATGAGGAAAGATGAGGAAAGATGAGGACAGATGATTACAGATGAATAGAGATGAGGAGAAATGAGGACAGATGAGGAGAGATGACAGATGAGGAGAGATGAGGACAGATGATTACAAATGGGGAGAGATGATTACAGATGAGGAGAGATAAGGAGAAATGAGAAGAAAAGAGGACAGATGATTACAGATGAGGAGAGATACGGAGAGATGATGACAAATGAGGAGAGATGAGGAGAGTTGAGGACAGACGTGGACAGATGAGGTAGGATGATGAGAGATGAGGACAGATGAGGAGAGATGAGGACAGATGAGGACAGATGAGGACAGATGAGGACAGATGAGGAGAGATGAGGAGAGATGAGGACAGATGAGGAGAGATGAGTAGAGATGAGGACAGATGAGGAGAGATGAGGAGAGATGAGGATAGATGAGAAAAGATGAGGACTGATAAGGAGAGATGATTAGAGATAAGGAGAGATGAGGAGAGATGAGGACAGATATGAGGACAGACGAGGACAGATAAGGAGAGATTTAGACACATGAGGAGAGATGATGACAGATGAGGAGAGATGAGGACAGATGAGGAGTGATGAGGACAGTTAAAGAGAGATGAGTAGAGATGAGGACAGATGAAGGACAGATGAGGACAGAAGAGGACAGATGAGGAAAGATGAGGACAGATGAGGAGAGATGATTAGAGATGAGGACAGATGAGAAGAGATGAGGACAGATGAGGAGAGATGAGTACAGATGAGGAGAGATGAGGACAGATGAGGAGAGATGAGGAGGGATATCGACAGGTGAGGATAGATGAGGAGAGATGAGGAGAGATTAGGATAGATGTGGACATATGAGGACAGATGAGGAGTGATGAGGACAGATGAGGAGAGATATGGACAGTTGAGGAGAGATGAGGAGAGATGAGGAAAGAAGAGGACAGATGAGGACAGATGAGGAGAGATGATGAGAGATAAGGAGAAATGAGAAGAGATGAGGAGAGATGAAAACAGATGAGGACAGATGAGTAGAAATGAGGAGAGATGAGGATAGATGTGGACAGATGAGGACAGATGAGGAGTGATTAGGACAGATGAGGAGAGATGAGGACACATGAGGAGAGAAGAGGACAGATGAGGAGAGATAAGGACAGATGAGGAAAGATATGGACAGATGAGGAAAGAAAAGAACAGATGAGGACAGATGAGGAGAGATAATGAGAGATGAGGAGAAATGAGAAGAGATGAGGAGAGATGAGGACAGATGAGGACAGATGAGGACAGATGAGGACAGATGAGGACAGATGAGGAAAAATGAGAAGAGATGAGGAGAAATGAGGACAAATGAGGAGAGATGAGGAGAGATGAGGAGAGATAAGGACAGACGAGGAGAGATGAGAACAGATGAGGAGAGATTATGAGAGATGAGGACAGATGAGGAGAAATGAGGAGAGATTAGGAAAGATGAGGAGAGATGAGGACAGATGAGGACAGACGAGGAGAGATGAGGAGAGATGAGTACAGATAAGTACAGATGAGTACAGATGAGGAGAGGTGAGGAGAGATGAAGAGAGATGAGGACAGATGATTACAGATGAGGAGAGATGAGGAGAGATGATTACAGATGATGACAGATGAGGACAGATGAGGAGAGATGAGGAGAGATGAGGAGAGATGAAGAGAGATGAGGACAGATAATTACAGCTGAGGACAGATGAGTACAGATGAGGACACATGTGGACAGATGAGGACAGATGAGGACAGATGAGGAGAAATGAGTAGAGATGAGGACAGATGAGGAGAGATGAGGACAGATGAGGAGAGATGAGGAGAGATGAGGAGAAATGAGAACTGATGATTACAGATGAGGAGAGATGATTACAGATGAGGAGAGATGAGGAGAGATGAGGAAAAAAAGGAGAGATTAGGACAGATGAGGAGACATGAGGACAGATGATTACAGATGAGTAGAGATCAGGAGAGATGAGGAGAAATGAGGAGAAATGAGGAAAAACGAGGAGAGATGAGGACAGAAGAGGAGAAATGAGGACAGATGAGGAGAAATGAGGACAGATGAGGAGAGATGAGGAGAGATGAGGACAGATGATTACAGATGAGGGGAGATGATTACAGATGAGGATAGATGAGGAGAATGAGGACAGATGATTACATACGAGGAGAGATGACGAGAAATGAGGACAGATGAAGCCAAATGAGGACAGATGAGGAGAGATGAGGAGAGATGAGGATAGATGAGGAAAGATGAGGATAGATGAGGAGAGATGAGGACAGATGAGGACGGATGAGGACAGATGAGAATAGATGATTACAGATGAGGAGAGATGAATAGAGATGAGGACAGATGAGGATAGATGAGGAGAGATTAGGAGAGATCGGACATATAAGGAGAGCCCAGGAAAGACGAAGAGAGATGACAGATGAGGACAGATGAGGAGAAATGAGGACAGATGATTACAAATGAGGAGAGTTGAGGAGAAATGAGGACATACGAGGAGAGATGAGCACAGATGAGGAGAGATGAGGAGAGATGAGGAGAAATGAGAAGAGATGAGGAGAGATGAGGACAGATGACGACAGATGAGGACAGATGATGAGAGATGAGGAGAGATGAGAACAGATGAGCAGAGATGAGGACAGATGAGGAAAGTTAAGGAGAGATGAGGAGACACGTGGACAGATGAGGTCAGATGAGTAGAGATGAGTAGAGATGAGGACAGATGAGGAGAGATGAGGAGAGATGAGGAAAGAAAAGGACAGATGAGGACAGATGAGGAGAGATAATGAGAGATGAGGAGAAATGAGAAGAGATGAGGACAGATGAGGAAAGATAAGGAGAGATGAGGAGAGATGAAGATAGATGAGGAAAGATGAGGATAGATGAGGAGAGATGAGTACAGACTAGGAGAGATGAGGACAGATGAAAACAGATAAGGACAAATGAGGAGAGATGAGGACAGACGAGGACAGATGAGGACAGATGAGGATAGATGATTACAGATGAGGAGAGATGAATAGAGATGAAGACAGATGAGGAGAGATAAGGACATGAGGAGAGATCAGGACAGATAAGGAGAGCCGAGGACAGACGAGGAAAGATGACAGATGAGGACAGATTAGGAGAGATGAGGAGAGATGAAGAAAGATAAGGAGAGATGAGGAGAGATTATGAGAGATGGGGACAGATGAGAAGAGATGAGGACAGATGAGGAAAGATGAGGAAAGATGAGGACAGATGATTACAGATGAATAGAGATGAGGAGAGATGAGGAGAAATGAGGACAGATGAGGAGAGATGACAGATGAGGAGAGATGAGGACAGATGATTACAAATGGGGAGAGATGATTACAGATGAGGAGAGATAAGGAGAAATGAGAAGAAATGAGGACAGATGATTACAGATGAGGAGAGATACGGAGAGATGAGGAGAAATGAGGACAGACCAAGAGAGATGAGGACAGATGAGGAGAGATGAGGAGAGATGAGGACAGATGAGGAGAAATGAGGAGAAATGAGGCCAGATGATTACAGATGAGGAGAGATGAGGAGAAATGAGGAAAGATGAGGAGAAATGAGTACAGATGATTACAGATGAGGAGAGATGAGGAGAAATGAGAACTGATAATTACAGATGAGGAGAGATGATTACAGATGAGGACAGAAAAGGAGAGATGAGGACAGAATATGAGAGATGGGACAAATGAGGAGAGATGAGGACAGATGAGGAGAGATGCAGAGAAATGAGGAGAGATTCAGGGAAATGAGGAGAGATGAGGACAGATGAGGAGAGATGAGGACAGACGAGTAGAGATGAGGACAGATGAGGAGAGATGAGGAGTAATGAAGAGATATGAGGAAAGACGAGAAGAGATGAGGACAGATGAGGACACAAGTGGACAGATGAGGATAGATGAGGAGAGATGAGTAGAGATGAGGACAGATGACGAGAGATGAGAGATGAGTAGAGAAGGGGATTGATGAGGAAAGATGAGGAGATATGAGGAGAGATGATGACAAATGAGGAGAGATAAGGAGATGAGGACAGACGTGGACAGATGAGGTAGGATGAGGAGAGATGAGGACAGATGAGGAGAGATGAGGACAGATGAGGACAGATGAGGACAGATGAGGACAGATGAGGACAGATGAGGACAGATGAGGACAGATGAGGAGAGATGAGGACAGATGAGGACAGATGAGGAGAGATGAGTAGAGATGAGGACAGATGAGGACAGATGAGGAGAGATAAGGAGAGATAAGGAGAGATGAGGATAGATGAGAAAAGATGAGGACAGATAAGGAGAGATGATTAGAGATGAGGAGAGATGAGGAGAGATGAGGACAGATATGAGGACAGACGAGGACAGATAAGGAGAGATTTAGACACATGAGGAGAGATGATGACAGAGGAGGAGAGATGAGGACGGATGAGGACAGATGAGGAGTGATGAGGACAGTTAAAGAGAGATGAGTAGAGATGAGGACAGATGAAGGATAGATGAGGACAGAAGAGGACAGATGAGGAGAGATGAGGAAAGATGAGGACAGATGAGGAGAGATGATTAGAGATGAGGACAGATGAGAAGAGATGAGGACAGATGAGCACAGATGAGGAGAGATGAGTACAGATGAGGAGAGATGAGGACAGATGAGGAGAGATGAGGACAGATTAGGAGAGATATCGACAGGTGAGGATAGATGAGGAGAGATGAGGAGAGATTAGGATAGATGTGGACATATGAGGACAGATGAGGAGTGATGAGGACAGATGAGGAGAGATATGGACAGATGAGGAGAGATGAGGAGAGAAGAGGAAAGAAGAGGACAGATGAGGACAGATGAGGAGAGATGATGAGAGATGAGAAGAAATGAGAAGAGATGAGGAGAGATGAAAACAGATGAGGACAGATGATTAGAAATGAGGAGAGATGAGGATAGATGTGGACAGATGAGGACAGATGAGGAGTGATTAGGACAGATGTGGAGAGATGAGGACACATGAGGAGAGACGAGGACAGATGAGGAGAGATAAGGACAGATGTGGAGAGATATGGACAGATGAGGAGAGATGAGGAAAGAAAAGAACAGATGAGGAGAGATGATGAGAGATGAGGAGAAATGAGAAGAGATGAGGAGAGATGAGGACAGATGAGGACAGATGAGGAGAAATGAGAAGAGATGAGGAGAAATGAGGAGGGATGAGGAGAGATGAGGAGAGATAAGGAGAGATAAGGACAGACGAGGAGAGATGAGAACAGATGAGGAGAGATGAGGAGAGATGAGGACAGATGAGGAGAGATTAGGAAAGATGAGGAGAGATGAGGACAGATGAGGACAGACGAGGAGAGATGAGGAGAGATGAGTACAGATAAGTACAGATGAGTACAGATGAGGAGAGGTGAGGAGAGGTGAGGAGAGATGAAGAGAGATGAGGACAGATGATTACAGATGAGGAGAGATGAGGAGAGATGATTACAGATGAGGACAGATGAGGACAGATGAGGAGAGATGAAGAGAGATGTGGACAGATAATTACAGCTGAGGACAGATGAGGACACACGTGGACAGATGAGGACAGATGAGGAGAGATTAGAGATGAGGACAGATGAGGAGAGATGAGGACAGATGATGAGAGATGAGGAGAAATGAGAACTGATGACTACAGATGAGGAGAGATGATTACAGATGAGGAGAGATGAGGAGAGATGAGGACAGAAAAGAAGAGATGAGGACAGATGAGGAGAGATGAGGACAGTTAAACAGAGATGAGTAGAGATGAGGACAGATGAAGAACAGATGAGGACAGAAGAGGACAGATGAGGAGAGATGAGGAAAGATGAGGACAGATGAGGAGAGATGAGTAGAGATGAGGACAGATGAGGAGAGATGAGGACAGATGAGGACAGATGAGGAGAGATGAGTACAGATGAGGAGAGATGAGGACAGATGAGGAGAGATTAGGATAGATGTGGACATATGTGGACAGATGAGGAGTGATGAGGACAGATGAGGAGAGATATGGACAGATGAGGAGAGAAAAGGAAAGAAGAAGACAGATGAGGACAGATGAGGAGAGATGATGAGAGATGAGGAGAAATGAGAAGAGATGAGGAGAGATGAAAACAGATGAGGACAGATGAGTAGAGATGAGGAGTGATTAGGACAGATGAGGACACATGAGGACACATGAGGAGAGACGAGGACAGATGAGGAGAGACAAGGACAGATGAAGAGAGACATGGACAGATGAGGAGAGATATGGACAGATGAGGAGAGATGAGGAGAGATAAGGAAATAAAAGGACAGATGAGGACAGATGAGGAGAGATAATGAGAGATGAGGAGAAATGAGAAGAGATGAGGAGAGATGAGGACAGATAAGGACAGATGGGGACAGATGAGGAGAGATGAGGAGAAATGAGAAGAGATGAGGAGAAATGAGGACAGATTTCTAAAGATGAGTAGAGATGAGGAGAGATGAGGAGAGATGATTACAGATGAGGACAGATGAGGACAGATGAGGAGAGATGAGGAGAGATGAAGAGAGATGAGGACAGATAATTACAGCTGAGGACAGATGAGGACAGATGAGGACACACATGGACAGATGAGGACAGATGAGGAGAGATGAGGAGAGATGAGGAGAAATGAGAACTGATGATTACAGATGAGGAGAGATGATTACAGATGAGGAGAGATGAGTAGAGATGAGGACAGATGAGGAGAGATAAGGAGAGATAAGGAGAGATGAGGATGGATGAGAAAAGATGAGGACAGATAAGGAGAGATGATTAGAGATGAGGAGAGATGAGGAGAGATGAGGACAGATATGAGGACAGACGAGGACAGATAAGGAGAGATTTAGAGACATGAGGAGAGATGATGACAGATGAGGAGAGATGAGGACAGATGAGGAGTGATGAGGACAGTTAAAGAGAGATGAGTAGAGATGAGGACAGATGAAGGACAGATGAGGACAGAAGAGGACAGATGAGGAGAGATGAGGAAAGATGAGGACAGATGAGGAGAGATGATAAGAGATGAGGACAGATGAGGAGAGATGAGGACAGATGAGGAGAGATTAGGACAGATGAGGAGAGATATCGACAGGTGAGGATAGATGAGGAGAGATGAGGAGAGATTAGGATAGATGTGGACATATGAGGACAGAT
The DNA here is from genome assembly GCA_964017045.1 of Omphiscola glabra. Lineage (NCBI taxonomy): Eukaryota > Metazoa > Mollusca > Gastropoda > Lymnaeidae > Omphiscola > Omphiscola glabra. The sequence goes on from OZ024797.1 coordinate 4,389,180, forward strand.
GAGGAGTGATGAAGACAGATGAGGAGAGATATGGACAAATAAGGAGAGATGAGGAGGACAGATGAGGACACACGTGGACAGATGAGGATAGATGAGGAGAGATGAGTAGAGATGAGGACAGATGACGAGAGATAAGGAGAGATGAGGAGAGAAGAGGATAGATGAGGAAAGATGAGGAGATATGAGGAGAGATAATGACAAATGAGGAGAGATGAGGAGAGTTGAGGACAGACGTGGACAGATGAGGTAGGATGATGAGAGATGAGGACAGATGAGGAGAGATGAGGACATATGAGGACAGATGAGAAAAGATGAGGACTGATAAGGAGAGATGAGGAGAGATGAGGACAGATATGAGGACAGACGAGGACAGATAAGGAGAGATTTAGACACATGAGGAGAGATGATGACAGATGAGGAGAGATGAGGACAGATGAGGAGTGATGAGGACAGTTAAAGAGAGATGAGTAGAGATGAGGACAGATGAAGGACAGATGAGGACAGAAGAGGACAGATGAGGAAAGATGAGGACAGATGAGGAGAGATGATTAGAGATGAGGACAGATGAGAAGAGATGAGGACAGATGAGGACAGATGAGGAGAGATGAGGAGGGATATCGACAGGTGAGGATAGATGAGGAGAGATGAGGAGAGATTAGGATAGATGTGGATATATGAGGACAGATGAGGAGTGATGAGGACAGATGAGGAGAGATATGGACAGTTGAGGAGAGATGAGGAGAGATGAGGAAAGAAGAGGACAGATGAGGACAGATGAGGAGAGATGATGAGAGATAAGGAGAAATGAGAAGAGATTAGGAGAGATGAAAACAGATGAGGACAGATGAGTAGAAATGAGGAGAGATGAGGATAGATGTGGACAGATGAGGACAGATGAGGAGTGATTAGGACAGATGAGGAGAGATGAGGACACATGAGGAGAGAAGAGGACAGATGAGGAGAGATAAGGACAGATGAGGAGAGATATGGAAAGATGAGGAGAGATGAGGAAAGAAAAGAACAGATGAGGACAGATGAGGAGAGATAATGAGAGATGAGTCGAAATGAGAAGAGATGAGGAGAGATGAGGACAGATGAGGACAGATGAGGACAGATGAGGACAGATGAGGAGAAATGAGAAGAGATGAGGAGAAATGAGGACAAATGAGGAGAGATGAGGAGAGATGAGGAGAGATGAGGAGAGATGAGGAGAGATAAGGACAGACAAGGAGAGATGAGAACAGATGAGGAGAGATTAGGAGAGATGAGGACAGATGAGGAGAAATGAGGAGAGATTAGGAAAGATGATGAGAGATGAGGACAGATGAGGACAGATGAGTACAGATAAAGACAGATGGGTACAGATGAGGAGAGGTGAGAAGAGATGAAGAGAGATGAGGACAGATGATTACAGATAAGGAGAGATGAGGAGAGATGATTACAGATGAGGACAGATGAGGAGAAATGAGGAGAGATGATGACAGATGAGGACAGATGAGTACAGATAAAGACAGATGGGTACAGATGAGGAGAGGTGAGAAGAGATGAAGAGAGATGAGGACAGATGATTACAGATAAGGAGAGATGAGGAGAGATGATTACAGATGAGGACAGATGAGGACAGATGAGGACAGATGAGGAGAGATGAGGACAGATAATTACAGCTGAGGACAGATGACGACAGATGAGGACACACGTGGACAGATGAGGACAGATGAGGAGAGATGAGGAGAGATGAGTAGAGATGAGGACAGATGAGGAAAGATGAGGACAGATGAGGAGAGATGAGGAGAGATGAGGAGAAATGAGAACTGATGATTACAGATGAGGAGAGATGATTACAGATGAGGACAGAAAAGGAGAGATGAGGACAGAATAGGAGAGATGGGACAAATGAGGAGAGATGAGGACAGATGAGGAGAGATGCAGAGAAATGAGGAGAGATTCAGGGAAATGAGGAGAGATGAGGACAGATGAGGAGAGATGAGGACAGACGAGTAGAGATGAGGACAGATGAGGACAGATGAGGAGAGTTGAGGAGAGATGAGGACAGAATATTACAAATGAGGAGAGATGAGGAGTAATGAAGAGATATGAGGAAAGACGAGAAGAGATGAGGACAGATGAGGACACAAGTGGACAGATGAGGATAGATGAGGAGAGATGAGTAGAGATGAGGACAGATGACGAGAGATGAGAGATGAGTAGAGAAGGGGATTGATGAGGAAAGATGAGGAGATATGAGGAGAGATGATGACAAATGAGGAGAGATAAGGAGATGAGGACAGACGTGGACAGATGAGGTAGGATGAGGAGAGATGAGGACAGATGAGGACAGATGAGGACAGATGAGGACAGATGAGGAAAAATGAGGACAGATGAGGACAGATGAGGACAGATGAGGACAGATGAGGACAGATGAGGAGAGATGAGTAGAGATGAGGACAGATGAGGACAGATGAGGACAGATGAGGAGAGATAAGGAGAGATAAGGAGAGATGAGGAGAGATGAGGATAGATGAGAAAAGATGAGGACAGATAAGGAGAGATGATTAGAGATGAGGAGAGATGAGGAGAGATGAGGACAGATATGAGGACAGACGAGGACAGATAAGGAGAGATTTAGACACATGAGGAGAGATGATGACAGAGGAGGAGAGATGAGGACGGATGAGGACAGATGAGGAGTGATGAGGACAGTTAAAGAGAGATGAGTAGAGATGAGGACAGATGAAGGACAGATGAGGACAGAAGAGGACAGATGAGAAGAGATGAGGAAAGATGAGGACAGATGAGGAGAGATGATTAGAGATGAGGACAGATGAGAAGAGATGAGGACAGATGAGGAAAGATGAGTACAGATGAGGAGAGATGAGGACAGATGAGGAGAGATGAGGACAGATTAGGAGAGATATCGACAGGTGAGGATAGATGAGGAGAGATGAGGAGAGATTAGGATAGATGTGGACATATGAGGACAGATGAGGAGTGATGAGGACAGATGAGGAGAGATATGGACAGATGAGGAGAGATGAGGAGAGATGAGGAAAGAAGAGGACAGATGAGGACAGATGAGGAGAGATGATGAGAGATGAGGAGAAATGAGAAGAGATGAGGAGAGATGAAAACAGATGAGGACAGATGAGTAGAAATGAGGAGAGATGAGGATAGATGTGGACAGATGAGGACAGATGAGGAGTGATTAGGACAGATGTGGAGAGATGAGGACACATGAGGAGAGACGAGGACAGATGAGGAGAGATAAGGACAGATGTGGAGAGATATGGACAGATGAGGAGAGATGAGGAAAGAAAAGAACAGATGAGGAGAGATGATGAGAGATGAGGAGAAATGAGAAGAGATGAGGAGAGATGAGGACAGATGAGGAAAGATGAGGACAGATGAGGAGAAATGAGAAGAGATGAGGAGAAATGAGGAGAGATGAGGAGAGATGAGGAGAGATAAGGAGAGATAAGGACAGACGAGGAGAGATGAGAACAGATGAGGAGAGATGATGAGAGATGAGGACAGATGAGGAGAAATGAGGAGAGATTAGGAAAGATGAGGAGAGATGAGGACAGATGAGGACAGACGAGGAGAGATGAGGAGAGATGAGTACAGATAAGTACAGATGAGTACAGATGAGGAGAGGTGAGGAGAGATGAAGAGAGATGAGGACAGATGATTACAGATGAGGAGAGATGAGGAGAGATGATTACAGATGAGGACAGATGAGGACAGATGAGGAGAGATGAAGAGAGATGTGGACAGATAATTACAGCTGAGGACAGATGAGGACACACGTGGACAGATGAGGACAGATGAGGAGAGATGAGTAGAGATGAGGACAGATGAGGAGAGATGAGGACAGATGAGTAGAGATGAGGAGAAATGAGAACTGATGACTACAGATGAGGAGAGATGATTACAGATTAGGAGAGATGAGGAGAGATGAGGACAGAAAAGGAGAGATGAGGACAGATGAGGAGAGATGAGGACAGTTAAACAGAGATGAGTAGAGATGAGGACAGATGAAGGACAGATGAGGACAGAAGAGGACAGATGAGGAGAGATGAGGAAAGATGAGGACAGATGAGGAGAGATGAGTAGAGATGAGGACAGATGAGGAGAGATGAGGACAGATGAGGACAGATGAGGAGAGATGAGTACAGATAAGGAGAGATGAGGACAGATGAGGAGAGATTAGGATAGATGTGGACATATGAGGACAGATGAGGAGTGATGAGGACAGATGAGGAGAGATAAGGACAGATGAGGAGAGAAAAGGAAAGAAGAAGACAGATGAGGACAGATGAGGAGAGATGATGAGAGATGAGGAGAAATGAGAAGAGATGAGGAAAGATGAAAACAGATGAGGACAGATGAGTAGAGATGAGGAGTGATTAGGACAGATGAGGACACATGAGGACACATGAGGAGAGACGAGGGCAGATGAGGAGAGACAAGGACAGATGAGGAGAGACATGGACAGATGAGGAGAGATATGGACAGATGAGGAGAGATGAGGAGAGATAAGGAAATAAAAGGACAGATGAGGACAGATGAGGAGAGATAATGAGAGATGAGGAGAAATGAGAAGAGATGAGGAGAGATGAGGACAGATAAGGACAGATGAGGACAGATGAGGAGAGATGAGGAGAGATGAGGACAGACGAGGAGAGAAGAGGACAGATGAGGAGAGATGAGGAGAGATTAGGAGAGATGAGGACAGATGAGGAGAAATGAGGAGAGATTAGGAAAGATGAGGAGAGATGAGGACAGATAAGGAGTGATTAGGACAGATGAGGACACATGAGGACACATGAGTAGAGACGAGGACAGATGAGGAGAGATAAGGACAGATGAGGAGAGATATGGACAGATGAGGAGAGATGAGGAGATATGAGGAAAGAAAAGGACAGATAAAAACAGATGAGGAGAGATAATGAGAGATGAGGAGAAATGAGAAGAGATGAGGACAGATGAGGAAAGATAAGGAGTGATGAGGAGAGATGAAGATAGATGAGGAAAGATGAGGATAGATGAGGAGAGCTTAGTACAGACTAGGAGAGATGAGGACAGATGAAAACAGATAAGGACAGATGAGGAGAGATGAGGACAGACGAGGACAGATGAGGATAGATGATTACAGATGAGGAGAGATGAATAGGGATGAAGACAGATGAGGAGAGATAAGGACATGAGGAGAGATCAGGACAGATAAGGGAGCCGAGGACAGACGAGGAAAGATGACAGATGAGGACAGATGAGGAGAGATGAGGAGAGATGAAGACAGATGAAGAATGATAAGGAGAGATGAGGAGAGATTATGAGAGATGGGGACAGATGAGGAGAGATGAGGACAGATGAGGAAAGATGAGGAAAGATGAGGAGAGATGAGGACAGATGATTACAGATGAATAGAGATGAGGAGAGATGAGGAGAAATGAGGAGAAATAAGGACAGATGAAGAGAGATGACAGATGAGGAGAGATGAGGACAGATGATTACAAAAGGGGAGAGATGATTACAGATGAGGAGAGATAAGGAGAAATGAGAAGAAATGAGGACAGATGATTACAGATGAGGAGAGATAATGAGAGATGAGGAGAAATGAGGAGAAATGAGGACAGACGAAGAGAGATGAGGACAGATGTGGAGAGATGAGGACAGATGAGGAGATATGAGGAGAGATGAGAACAGATGATTACAGATGAGGAGAGATGATGAGAGATGAGGAGAAATGAGGCCAGATGATTAAGATGAGGAGAGATGAGGAGAAATGAGGAAAGATGAGGAGAAATGAATACAGATGATTACAGATGAGGAGAGATGAGGAGAAATGAGGAGAGATGATGACAGATGAGGACAGATGAGTACAGATAAGTACAGATGGGTACAGATGAGGAGATGTGAGAAGAGATGAAGAGAGATGAGGACAGATGATTACAGATGAGGAGAGATGAGGAGAGATGAGTAGAGATGAGGACAGATGACGAGAGATAAGGAGAGATGAGGAGAGAAGAGGATAGATGAGGAAAGATGAGGAGATATGAGGAGAGATGATGACAAATGAGGAGAGATGAGGACAGACATGGACAGATGAGGTAGGATGAGGAGAGATGAGGACAGATTAGGCGAGATGAGGACATATGAGGACAGATGAGGACAGATGAGGACAGATGAGGAGAGATGAGGACAGATGAGGAGAGATGAGTAGAGATGAGGACAGATGAGGAGAGATAAGGAGAGATAAGGAGAGATGAGGATAGATGAGAAAAGATGAGGACAGATAAGGAGAGATGATTAGAGATGAGGAGAGATGAGGAGAGATGAGGACAGATATGAGGACAGACGAGGACAGATAAGGAGAGATTTAGAGACATGAGGAGAGATGATGGCAGATGAGGAGTGATGAGGACAGTTAAAGAGAGATGAGTAGAGATGAGGACAGATGAAGGACAGATGAGGACAGAAGAGGACAGATGAGGAGAGATGAGGAAAGATGAGGACAGATGAGGAGAGATGATAAGAGATGAGGACAGATGAGGAGAGATGAGGACAGATGAGGAGAGATGAGGACAGATGAGGAGAGATATCGACAGGTGAGGATAGATGAGGAGAGATGAGGAGAGATTAGGATAGATGTGGACATATGAGGACAGATGAGGAGTGATGAGGACAGATGAGGAGAGATATGGACAAATGAGGAGAGATGAGGAGGACAGATGAGGACACACGTGGACAGATGAGGATAGATGAGGAGAGATGAGTAGAGATGAGGACAGATGACGAGAGATAAGGAGAGATGAGGAGAGAAGAGGATAGATGAGGAAAGATGAGGAGATATGAGGAGAGATGATGACAAATGAGGAGAGATGAGGAGAGATGAGGACAGACGTGGACAGGTGAGGTAGGATGAGGAGAGATGAGGACAGATGAGGAGAGATGAGGACATATGAGGACAGATGAGGACAGATGAGGACAGATGAGGAGAGATGAGGAGAGATGAGGACAGATGAGGAGAGATATGGACAGATGAGGAGAGATGAGGAGATATGAGGAAAGAAAAGGACAGATGAAAACAGATGAGGAGAGATAATGAGAGATGAGGAGAAATGAGAAGAGATGAGGACAGATGAGGAAAGATAAGGAGTGATGAGGAGAGATGAAGATAGATGAGGAAAGATGAGGATAGATGAGGAGAGCTTAGTACAGAGTAGGAGAGATGAGGACAGATGAAAACAGATAAGGACAGATGAGGAGAGATGAGGACAGACGAGGACAGATGAGGATAGGTGATTACAGATGAGGAGAGATGAATAGGGATGAAGACAGATGAGGAGAGATAAGGACATGAGGAGAGATCAGGACAGATGAGAGCCGAGGACAGACGAGGAAAGATGACAGATGAGGACAGATGAGGAGAGATGAAGACAGATGAAGAAAGATAAGGAGAGATGAGGAGAGATTATGAGAGATGGGGACAGATGAGGAGAGATGAGGACAGATGAGGAAAGATGAGGAAAGATGAGGAGAGATGAGGACAGATGATTACAGATGAATAGAGATGAGGAGAGATGAGGAGAAATGAGGAGAAATAAGGACAGATGAAGAGAGATGACAGATGAGGAGAGATGAGGACAGATGATTACAAAAGGGGAGAGATGATTACAGATGAGGAGAGATAAGGAGAAATGAGAAGAAATGAGGACAGATGATTACAGATGAGGAGAGATAAGGAGAGATGAGGAGAAATGAGGAGAAATGAAGACAGACGAAGAGAGATGAGGACAGATGTGGAGAGATGAGGACAGATGAGGAGATATGAGGAGAGATGAGAACAGATGATTACAGATGAGGAGAGATGAGGAGAGATCAGGAGAAATGAGGCCAGATGATTAAGATGAGGAGAGATGAGGAGAAATGAGGAAAGATGAGGAGAAATGAATACAGATGATTACAGATGAGGAGAGATGAGGAGAAATGAGGAGAGATGATGACAGATGAGGACAGATGAGTACAGATAAGTACAGATGGGTACAGATGAGGAGATGTGAGAAGAGATGAAGAGAGATGAGGACAGATGATTACAGATGAGGAGAGATGAGGAGAGATGATTACAGATGAGGACAGATGAGGAGAGATGAGGAGAGATGAAGAGAGATGAGGACATATAATTACAGCTGAAGACAGATGAGGACAGATGAGGACACACATGGACAGATGAGGACAGATGAGGAGAGATGAGTAGAGATGAGGACAGATGAGGAAAGATGAGGACAGATGAGGAGAGATGAGGAGAGATGAGGAGAGATGAGGAGAAATGAGAACTGATGATTACAGATGAGGAGAGATCATTACAGATGAGGAGAGATGAGGACAGAAAAGGAGAGATGAGTACAGAATAGGAGAGATGGGACAGATGAGGAGAGATGAGGACAGATGAGAAGAGATGCAGAGAAATGAGGAGAGATGAGGACATATGAGGAGAGATGAGGACAGATGAGGAGAGTTGAGGAGAGATGAGGACAGAATATTACAAATGAGGAGAGATGAGGAGTAATGAAGAGATATGAGGAAAGACGAGAAGAGATGAGGACAGATGAGGACACACGTGGACAGATGAGGATAGATGAGGAGAGATGAGTAGAGATGAGGACAGATGACGAGAGATAAGGAGAGATGAGGAGAGAAGAGGATAGATGAGGAAAGATGAGGAGATATGAGGAGAGATGATGACAAATGAGGAGAGATGAGGACAGACGTGGACAGATGAGGTAGGATGAGGAGAGATGAGGACAGATGAGGCGAGATGAGGACATATGAGGACAGATGAGGACAGATGAGGACAGATGAGGACAGATGAGGACAGATGAGGAGAGATGAGTAGAGATGAGGACAGGTGAGGAGAGATAAGGAGAGATAAGGAGAGATGACGATAGATGAGAAAAGATGAGGACAGATAAGGAGAGATGATTAGAGATGAGGAGAGATGAGGAGAGATGAGTACAGATATGAGGACAGACGAGGACAGATAAGGAGAGATTTAGAGACATGAGGAGAGATGATGACAGATGAGGAGAGATGAGGACAGATGAGGACAGATGAGGAGTGATGAGGACAGTTAAAGAGAGATGAGTAGAGATGAGGACAGATGTAGGACAGATGAGGACAGAAGAGGACAGATGAGGAGAGATGAGGAAAGATGAGGACAGATGAGGAGAGATGATAAGAGATGAGGACAGATGAGGAGAGATGAGGACAGATGAGGAGAGATGAGGAGATGTGAGAAGAGATGAAGAGAGATGAGGACAGATGATTACAGATGAGGAGAGATGAGGAGAGATGATTACAGATGAGGACAGATGAGGACAGATGAGGAGAGATGAGGAGAGATGAAGAGAGATGAGGACATATAATTACAGCTGAGGACAGATGAGGACAGATGAGGACACACATGGACAGATGAGGACAGATGAGGAGAGATGAGTAGAGATGAGGACAGATGAGGAAAGATGAGGAGAGATGAGGAGAGATGAGGAGAGATGAGGAGAAATGAGAACTGATGATTACAGATGAGGAGAGATCATTACAGATGAGGAGAGATGAGGACAGAAAAGGAGAGATGAGTACAGAATAGGAGAGATGGGACAGATGAGGAGAGATGAGGACAGATGAGAAGAGATGCAGAGAAATGAGGAGAGATGAGGACATATGAGGAGCGATGAGGACAGACGAGTAGAGATGAGGACAGATGAGGACAGATGAGGAGAGTTGAGGAGAGATGAGGACAGAATATTACAAATGAGGAGAGATGAGGAGTAATGAAGAGATATGAGGAAAGACGAGAAGAGATGAGGACAGATCAGGCACACGTGGACAGATGAGGATAGATGAGGAGAGATGAGTAGAGATGAGGACAGATGACGAGAGATAAGGAGAGATGAGGAGAGAAGAGGATAGATGAGGAAAGATGAGGAGATATGAGGAGAGATGATGACAAATGAGGAGAGATGAGGACAGACGTGGACAGATGAGGTAGGATGAGGAGAGATGAGGACAGATGAGGCGAGAGGAGGACATATGAGGACAGATGAGGACAGATGAGGAGAGATGAGGACAGATGAGTAGAGATGAGTAGAGATGAGGACAGGTGAGGAGAGATAAGGAGAGATAAGGAGAGATGAGGATAGATGAGAAAAGATGAGGACAGATAAGGAGAGATGATTAGAGATGAGGAGAGATGAGGAGAGATGAGTACAGATATGAGGACAGACGAGGACAGATAAGGAGAGATTTAGAGACATGAGGAGAGATGATGACAGATGAGGAGAGATGAGGACAGATGAGGACAGATGAGGAGTGATGAGGACAGTTAAAGAGAGATGAGTAGAGATGAGGACAGATGTAGGACAGATGAGGACAGAAGAGGACAGATGAGGAGAGATGAGGAAAGATGAGGACAGATGAGGAGAGATGATAAGAGATGAGGACAGATGAGGAGAGATGAGGACAGATGAGGAGAGATGAGGACAGATGAGGAGAGATATCGACAGTTGAGGATAGATGAGGAGAGATTAGGATAGATGTGGACATATGAGGACAGATGAGGAGTGATGAGGACAGATGAGGAGAGATATGGACAAATGAGGAGAGATGAGGAGGACAGATGAGGACACACGTGGACAGATGAGGATAGATGAGGAGAGATGAGTAGAGATGAGGACAGATGACGAGAGATAAGGAGAGATGAGGAGAGAAGAGGATAGATGAGGAAAGATGAGGAGATATGATGAGAGATGATGACAAATGAGGAGAGATGAGGAGAGATGAGGACAGACGTGGACAGATGAGGTAGGATGAGGAGAGATGAGGACAGATGAGGAGAGATGAGGAGAGATGAGGAGAGATGAGGACAGATGAGGAGAGATGAGTAGAGATGAGGACAGATGAGGAGAGATAAGGAGAGATGAGGATAGATGAGAAAAGATGAGGACTGATAAGGAGAGATGATTAGAGATAAGGAGAGATGAGGAGAGATGAGGACAGATATGAGGACAGACGAGGAGAGATAAGGAGAGATTTAGACACATGAGGAGAGATGATAACAGATGAGGAGAGATGAGGACAGATGAGGAGTGATGAGGACAGTTAAAGAGAGATGAGTAGAGATGGGGACAGATGAAGGACAGATGAGGACAGAAGAGGACAGATGAGGAGAGATGAGGAAAGATGAGGACAGATGAGGAGAGATGATTAGAGATGAGGACAGATGAGAAGAGATGAGGACAGATGAGGACAGATGAGAAGAGATGAGGACAGATGAGGACAGATGAGAAAAGATGAGGAGGGATATCGACAGGTGAGGATAGATGAGGAGAGATGAGGAGAGATTAGGATAGATGTGGACATATGAGGACAGATGAGGAGTGATGAGGACAGATGAGGAGAGATATGGACAGATGAGGAAAGATGAGGAGAGATGAGGAAAGAAGAGGACAGATGAGGACAGACGAGGAGAGATGATGAGAGATGAGGAGAAATGAGAAGAGATGAGGAGAGATGAAAACAGATGAGGACAGATGAGTAGAAATGAGGAGAGATGAGGATAGATGTGGACAGATGAGGACAGATGAGGAGTGATTAGGACAGATGAGGAGAGATAAGGACAGATGAGGAGAGATATGGACAGATGAGGAGAGATGAGGAAAGAAAAGAACAGATGAGGACAGATGAGGAGAGATAATGAGAGATGAGGAGAAATGAGAAGAGATGAGGAGAGATGAGGACAGATGAGGACAGATGAGGACAGATGATGAGAGATGAGGAGAAATGAGGAGAAATGAGGACAGATGAGGAGAGATGAGGAGAGATGAGGAGAGATGAGGAGAGATAAGGAGAGATAAGGACAGACGAGGAGAGATGAGAACAGATGAGGAGAGATTAGGAGAGATGAGGACAGATGAGGAGAAATGAGGAGAGATTAGGAAAGATGAGGAGAGATGAGTACAGATGAGGAGAGGTGAGGAGAGATGAAGAGAGATGAGGACAGATGATTACAGATGAGGAGAGATGAGGAGAGTTGATTACAGATGAGGACAGATGAGGACAGATGAGGAGAGATGAGGAGAGATGAAGAGAGATGAGGACAGATAATTACAGCTGAGGACAGATGAGGACAGATGAGGACACAAGTGGACAGATGAGGACAGATGAGGAGAAATGAGTAGAGATGAGGACAGATGAGGAGAGATGAGGACAGATGAGGAGAGATGAGGAGAGATGAGGAGAAATGAGAACTGATGATTACAGATGAGGAGAGATGATTACAGATGAGGAGAGATGAGGAGAGATGAGGACAGAAAAGGAGAGATGAGGACAGATGAGGAGAGATGAGGACAGATGATTACAGATGAGTAGAGATCAGGAGAGATGAGGAGAATTGAGGAGATATGAGGAAAAACGAGGAGAGATGAGGACAGAAGAGGAGAAATGAGGACAGATGAGGAGAAATGAGTACAGATGAGGAGAGATGAGGAGAGATGAGGACAGATGATTACAGATTAGGGGAGATGATTACAGATGAGGATAGATGATGAGAATGAGGACAGATGATTACATACGAGGAGAGATGAGGAGAAATGAGGACAGATGAAGCCAAATGAGGACAGATGAGGAGAGATGAGGAGAGATGAGGATAGATGAGGAAAGATGAGAATAGATGAGGAGAGATGAGGACAGATGAGGACGGATGAGGACAGATGAGAATAGATGATTACAGATGAGGAGAGATGAATAGAGATGAGGACAGATGAGGATAGATGAGGAGAGATTAGGAGAGATCGGACATATAAGGAGAGCCGAGGAAAGACGAGGAGAGATGACGGATGAGGACAGATGAGGAGAAATGAGGACAGATGATTACAGATGAGGAGAGTTAAGGAGAAATGAGGACATACGAGGAGAGATGAGGACAGATGATGAGAGATGAGGAGAAATGAGAAGAGATGAGGAGAGATGACGACAGATGACGACAGATGAGGACAGATGATGAGAGATGCGGAGAGATGAGAACAGATGAGCAGAGATGAGGACAGATGAGGAAAGATAAGGAGAGATGAAAAGAGATGAGGAGAGATGAGGGGAGATGAGGAGAAATGAGAACTGATGATTACAGATGAGGAGAGATGAGGACAGATGAGGACAGATGACGAGAGATGAGGAGAAATGAGGAAAGATAAGGAGAGATGAGGAGACACGTGGACAGATGAGGACAGATGAGTAGAGATGAGTAGAGATGAGGACAGATGAGGAGAGATGAGGACAGATGAGGAGAGATGAGGAGAGATGAGGGGAGATGAGGAGAAATGAGAACTGATGATTACAGATGAGGAGAGATGATTACAGATGAGGAGAGATGAGGAGAGATGAGGACAGAAAAGGAGAGATGAGGACAGATGAGGAGAGATGGGACAGATGAGGAGAGATGAGGACAGATGAGGAGAGATGCAGAGAAATGAAGTGAGATGAGGACAGAGGACAGAGGACAGACGAGTAGAGATGAGGACAGATGAGGTCAGATAAGGACAGATGAGGAGAGTTGAGGAGAGATGAGGACAGAATATTACAAATGAGGAGAGATGAGGAGTAATGAAGAGATATGAGGAACGACGAGAAGAGATGACGACAGATGAGGACACACGTGGAAAGATGAGGATAGATGAGGAGAGATGAGTAGAGATGAGGACAGATGAGGAGAGATAAGGAGAGATAAGGAGAGATGAGGAGAGAAGAGGATAGATGAGGAAAGATGAGGAAAGATGAGGAGATATAAGGAGAGATGAGGACAAATGAGGAGAGATGAGGAAAGATGAGGACAGACGTGGACAGATGAGGACAGATGAGGAGAGATGAGGACAGATGAGGAGAGATGAGGACAGATGAGGACAGATGAGGACAGATGAGGAGAGATGAGGAGAGATGAGGACAGATAAGGAGAGATGATTACAGATGAGGACAGATGAGGAGAGATGAGGACAGATGAGGAGAGATAAGGAGAGATAATGAGAGATGAGGATAGATGAGAAAAGATGAGGACAGATAAAGAGAGATGATTAGAGATGAGGAGAGATGAGGAGAGATGACAGATATGAGGACAGACGAGGACAGATGAGGAGAGATTTAGACACATGAGGAAAGATGAGGACAGATGAGGACAGATGACAGATGAGGAGTGATGAGGACAGATGAGGAGAGATGAGTACATATGAGGAGAGATAAGGACAGTTAAAGAGAGATTAGTAGAGATGAGGACAGATGAAGGACAGATGAGGACAGAAGAGGACAGATGAGGAGAGATGAGGAAAGATGAGGACAGATGAAAAGAGATGAGAAGAGATGAGGACAGATGAGGAGAGATGAGGACAGATGAGGACAGATGAGGAGAGATGAGGACATATGAGGACAGACGAGGAGAGATAAGGAGAGATGAGGACAGTTGAGGACAGATGAGGACAGACGAGAATAGATGAGGAGAGTTTAGGACAGATGAGGAGAGATTATTTTAATTGAGTACAGATGAGGAGAGATGAGGAGTAATGAAGAGATATGAGGAAAGACGAGAAGAGATGAGGACAGATGAGGACAAACGTGGACAGATGAGGATAGATGAGGAGAGATGAGTAGAGATGAGGACAGATGAGGAGAGATAAGGAGAGATGAGGAGAGAAGAGGATAGATGAGGAAAGATGAGGGGATATGAGGATAGATGAGGACAAATGAGGAGAGATGATGAGAGATTAGGACAGATGAGGAGAGATGAGGACAGATGAGGACAGATGAGGAAAGATGAGGACAGATGAGGACAGATGAGTAGAGATGAGGACATATGAGGAGAGATAAGGAGAGATAAGGAGAGATAAGGAGAGATGAGGATAGATGAGAAAAGATGAGGACAGATAAGGAGAGATGATTAGAGATGAGAAGAAATGAGGAGAGATATGAGGACAGACGAGGACAGATGAGGAGAGATTTAGACACATGAGGAGAGATGAGGACAGATGAGGACAGATGAGGAGAGATGAGGAGAAATGAGAAGAGATGATGAGAAATGAGGACAGATGATTACAGATGAGGAGAGATGAGGAGAGATGAGGACAGACGAGGAGAGACGAGGACAGATGAGGAGAGATGAGGAGAGATTAGGAGAGATGAGGACAGATGAGGAGAAATGAGGAGAGATTAGGAAAGATGAGGAGAGATGAGGACAGACAAGGAGAGATAAGGAGAAATGAGGACAGTTGAGGACAGATGAGGACAGACGAGAATAGATGAGGGGAGATGAGGACAGATGAGGAGAGATTATTACAATTGAGTACAGATGAGGAGAGATGAGGACAGATGATTACAGATGAGTAGAGATCAGGAGAGATGAGGAGAAATGAGGAGAAATGAGGACAAACGAGGAGAGATGAGGACAGAAGAGGAGAAATGAGGACAGATGAGGAGAAATGAGGACAGATGAGGAGAGATGAGGAGAGATGAGAACAGATGAGCAGAGATGAGGACCGATGAGGAAAGATAAGGAGAGATGAGGAGAGATGAAGATAGATGAGGAAAGATGAGGATAGATGAGGAGAGATGAGTACAGACTAGGAGAGATGAGGACAGATGAAAACAGATAAGGACAGATGAGGAGAGATGAGGACAGACAAGGACAGATGAGGAGAGATGAGGACAGATGAGGATAGATGATTACAGATGAGGAGAGATGAATAGACATGAGGACAGATGATGAGAGATGAGGACATGAGGAGAGATCAGGACAGATAAGTAGAGCCGAGGACAGACGAGGAAAGACGACAGATGAGGACAGATGAGGAGAGATGAGGAGAGATGAAGACAGATGAAGAAAGATAAGGAGAGATGAGGAGAGATTATGAGAGATGAGGACAGATGAGGAGAGATGAGGACAGATGAGGAAAGATGAGGAAAGATGAGGAGAGATGAGGACAGATGATTTCAGATGAATAGAGATGAGGAGAGATGAGGAGAAATGAGGAGAAAAAAGAACAGATGAGGAAAGATGACAGATGAGGATAGATGAGGACAGATGATTACAAATGGGGACAGATGATTACAGATGAGGAGAGATGAGTAGAGATGAGGACAGATGAGGAGAGATGAGGACAGATGAGGAGAGATGAGGAGAGATGAGGAGGAATGAGAACTGATGATTACAGATGAGGAGAGATGATTACAGATGAGGAGAGATGCAGAGAAATGAGGAGAGATGAGGACAGATGAGGACAGACGAGTAGAGATGAGGACAGATGAGGACAGATGAGGACAGATGAGGAGAGTTGAGGACAGAATATTACAAATGAGGAGAGATGAGGAGTAATGAAGAGATATGAGGAAAGACGAGACGAGATGAGGACAGATGAGGACACACGTGGACAGATTAGGATAGATGAGGAGAGATGAGTAGAGATGAGGAAAGATTAGGAGAGATAAGGAGAGATGAGGAGAGAAGAGGATAGATGAGGAAAGATGAGGAGATATGAGGATAGATGAGGACAAATGAGGAGAGATGATGAGAGATTAGGACAGATGAGGAGAGATGAGGACAGATGAGGAGAGATGAGGACAGATGAGGAAAGATGAGGACAGATGAGGAGAGATGAGTAGAGATGAGTAGAGATGAGGACAGATGAGGAGAGATAAGGAGAGATGAGGATAGATGAGAAAAGATGAGGACAGATAAGGAGATATGATTAGAGATGAGAAGAGATGAGGAGAGATGAGGACAGATATGAGGACAGACGAGGACAGATGAGGAGAGATTTTGACACATGAGGAGAGATGAGGACAGATGAGGAGAGATGAGGACAGATGAGGACAGATAAGGAGTGATGAGGACAGATGAGGAGAGATGAGGACAGATAAGGAGAGATGAGGACAGTTAAAGAGAGATGAGTAGAGATGAGGACAGATGAAGGACAGATGAGGACAGAAGAGGACAGATGAGGAGAGATGAGGAAAGATGAGGACAGATAAAAAGAGATGAGTAGAGATGAGGACAGATGAGGAGAGATGAGGACAGATGAGGACAGATGAGGAGAGATGAGTACAGATGAGGAGAGATGAGGACAGATGAGGAGAGATGAGGACAGATGAGGAGAGATATCGACAGGTGAGGATAGATGAGGAGAGATGAGGAGAGATAAGAATAGATGTGGACATATGAGGACAGATGAGGAGTGATGAGGACAGATGATGAGAGATATGGACAGATGAGGATAGATGAGGAGAGATGAGGAAAGAAGAGGACAGATGAGGACAGATGAGGAGAGATGAGAGATGAGGAGAAATGAGAAGAGATGAGGAGAGATGAAAACAGATGAGGACAGATGAGTAGAGATGAGGAGAGATGAGGATAGATGTGGACATATGAGGACAGATGAGGAGTGATTAGGACAGATGAGGAGAGATGAGGACACATGAGGAGAGACGAGGACAGATGAGGAGAGATAAGGACAGATGAGGAGAGATATGGACAGATGAGGAGAAATGAGGAGAGATGAGGAAAGAAAAGGACAGATGAGGACAGATGAGGACAGATAATGAGAGATGAGGAGAAATGAGAAGAGATGAGGAGAGATGAGGACAGATGAGGACAGATGAGGAGAAATGAGAAGAGATGAGGAGCAATGATGACAGATGATTACAGATGAGGAGAGATGAGGAGAGATGAGGACAGACGAGGAGAGACGAGGACAGATGAGGAGAGATGAGGAGAGATTAGGAGAGATGAGGACAGATGAGGAGAAATGAGGAGAGATTAGGAAAGATGAGGAGAGATGAGGACAGATAAAGACAGACGAGTAGAGATAAGGAGAGATGAGGACAGTTGAGGACAGATGAGGACAGACGAGAATAGATGAGGAGAGATGAGGACAGATGAGGAGAGATTATTACAATTGAGGACAGATGAGGAGAGATGAGGACAGATGATTACAGATAAGTAAAGATCAGGAGAGATGAGGAGAAATGAGGAGAAATGAGGACAAACGAGGAGAGATGAGGAAAGAAGAGGAGAAATGAGGACAGATGAGGGGAAATGAGGACAGATGAGGAGAGATGAGGAGAGATGAGGAGAGATGAGGAGAGATGAGAACAGATGAGCAGAGATGAGGACAGATGAGGAAAGATAAGGAGAGATGAGGAGAGATGAAGATAGATGAGGAAAGATGAAGATAGATGAGGAGAGATGAGTACAGAATAGGAGAGATGAGGACAGATGAAAACAGATAAGGACAGATAAGGAGAGATGAGGACAGACGAGGACAGATGAGGAGAGATGAGGACAGATGAGGATAGATGATTACAGATGAGGAGAGATGAATAGAGATGAGGACAGATGAGGAGAGATGAGGACAGATGAGGAAAGATGAGGACAGATGAGGAGAGATGAGTAGAGATGAGGACAGATGAGGAGAGATAAGGAGAGATAAGGAGAGATGAGGATGGATGAGAAAAGATGAGGACAGATAAGGAGAGATGATTAGAGATGAGGACAGATATGAGGAGAGATGAGGACAGATATGAGGACAGACGAGGACAGATGAGGAGAGATTTAGACACATGAGGAGAGATGAGGACAGATGAGGAGAGATGAGGACAGATGAGGACAGATAAGGAGTGATGAGGACAGATGAGGAGAGATGAGGACAGATGAGGAGAGATGAGGACAGTTAAAGAGAGATGAGTAGAGATGAGGACAGATGAAGGACAGATGAGGACAGAAGAGGACAGATGATGAGAGATGAGGAAAAATGAGGACAGATGAGGAGAGATGAGTAGAGATAAGGACAGATGAGGAGAGATGAGGACAGATGAGGACAGATGAGTACAGATGAGGAGAGATGAGGACAGATGAGGAGAGATGAGGACAGATGAGGAAAGATATCGACAGGTGAGGATAGATGAGGAGAGATGAGGAGAGATTAGGATAGATGTGGACATATGAGGACAGATGAGGAGAGATATGGACAGATGAGGAGAGATGAGGAGAGATGAGGAAAGAAAAGGACAGATGATGACAGATGAGGACAGATGAGGAGAGGTGATGAGAGATTAGGAGAAATGAGAAGAGATGAGGAGAGTTGAAAACAGATGAGGACAGATGAGTAGAGATGAGGAGTGATTAGGACAGATGAGGACACATGATGACACATGAGGAGAGACGAGGACAGATGAGGAGAGATAAGGACAGATGAGGAGAGATATGGACAGATGAGGAGAGATGAGGAGAGATGAGGAAAAAAAAGGACAGATGAGGACAGATGAGAAGAGATAATGAGAGATGAGGAGAAATGAGAAGAGATGAGGAGAGATGAGGATAGATAAGGACAGATGAGGACAGATGAGGAGATGAGGAGAAATGAGAAGATATGAGGAGAAATGAGGACAGATGATTACAGATGAGGAGAGATAAGGAGAGATGAGGACAGATGAGGAGAGATGAGGAGAGATTAGGAGAGATGAGTAGAGATGAGGACAGATGAGGAGTGATGAGGAGAAATGAGGAAAGATGAGGAGAAATGAGTACAGATGATTACAGATGAGTAGAGATGAGGAGAAATGAGGAGAGATGATGACAGATGAGGACAGATGAGTACAGAGAAGTACAGATGGGTACAGATGAGGAGAGGTGAGAAGAGATGAAGAGAGATGAGGACAGATGATTACAGATGAGGAGAGATGAGGAGAGATGATTACAGATGAGGACAGATGAGGACAGATGAGGAGAGATGAGGACAGACGAGGAGAGATGAGGACAGATGAGGATAGATGATTACAGATGAGGAGAGATGAATAGAGATGAGGACAGATGAGGAGAGATGAGGACATGAGGAGAGATCATTACAGATATGGAGAGCCGAGGACAGACGAGGAAAGATGACAGATGAGGACAGATGAGGACAGATGAAGAAATATAAGGAGAGATGAGGAGAGATTATGAGAAATGGGGACAGATGAGGAGAGATGAGGACAGATGAGGAAAGATGAGGAAAGATTAGGAGAGATGAGGACAGATGATTACAGATGAATAGAGATGAGGAGAAATGAGGAGAAATGAGGAGAAATAAGGACAGATGAGGAGAGATTACAGATGAGGAGAGATGAGGACAGATGATTACAAATGAGGAGAGATGATTACAGATGAGGAGAGATGAGGAGAAATGAGAAGAAATGAGGACAGATGATTACAGATGAGGAGAGATAAGGACAGACGAAGAGAGATGAGGACAGATGTGGAGAGATGAGGACAGATGAGGAGAGATGATGAGAGATGAGAACAGATGATTACAGATGAGGAGAGATGAGGAGAGATGAGGAGAAATGAGGCCAGATGATTACAGATGAGGAGAGATGAGGAGAAATGAGGAAAGATGAGGAGAAATGAGTACAGATGATTACAGATGAGGAGAGATGAGGAGAAATGAGGAGAGATGAGGACAGATGAGTACAGAGAAGTACAGATGGGTACAGATGAGGAGAGGTGAGAAGAGATGAAGAGAGATGAGGACAGATGATTACAGATGAGGAGAGATGAGGAGAGATGATTACAGATGAGGACAGATGAGGACAGATGAGGACAGATGAGGAGAGATGAGGAGAGATGAGGACAGATAATTACAGCTGAGGACAGATGAGGACAGATGAGGACACACGTGGACAGATGAGGACAGATGAGGAGAGATGAGTAGAGATGAGGACAGATGAGGAAAGATGAGGACAGATGAGGAGAGATGAGGAGAAAGAACTGATGATTACAGATGAGGAGAAATAATTACAGATGAGGAGAGATGAGGACAGAAAAGGAGAGATGAGGACAGATGAGGAGAGATGGGACAGATGAGGAGAGATGAGGACAGATGTAAAGAGATTCAGAGAAATGAGGAGAGATGAGGACAGATGAGGAGAGATGAGGACAGACGAGTAGAGATGAGGACATATGAGGACAGATGAGGAGAGTTGAGGAGAGATGAGGACAGAATATTACAAATGAGGAGAGATGAGGAGAAATGAAGAGATATGAGGAAAGTCGAGAAGAGATGAGGACAGATGAGGACACACGTGGACAGATGAGGATAGATGAGGAGAGATGAGTAGATATGAGGACAGATGACGAGAGATAAGGAAAAATGAGGAGAGATGAGGACAAATGAGGAGAGATGATGAGAGATGAGGACAGACGTGGACAGATTAGGACAGATGAGGAGAGATGAGGACAGATGAGGAGAGATGAGGACAGATGAGGACAGATGAGGACAGATGAGGACAGATGAGGAGAGATGAGGAGAGATGAGGACAGATGAGGAGAGATGAGTAGAGATGAGGACAGATGAGGAGAGATAAGGAGAAATGATTTGAGATGAGGAGAGATGAGGACAGATATGAGGACAGACGAGGACAGATGAGGAGAGATTAGACACATGAGGAGAGATGAGGACAGATGAGGAGAGATGAGGACAGATGAGGAGTGATGAGGACAGTTAAAGAGAGATGAGTAGAGATGAGGACAGATGAAGGACAGATGAGGACAGAAGAGGACAGATGAGGAGAGATGAGGAAAGATGAGGACAGATAAGGAGAGATGAGTAGAGATGAGGACAGATGAGAAGAGATGAGGACAGATGAGGACAGATGAGGAGAGATGAGTACAGATTAGGAGAGATGAGGACAGATGAGGAGAGATGAGGACAGATGAGGAGAGATATCGACAGGTGATGATAGATGAGGAGAGATGAGGAGAGATTAGGATAGATGTGGATATATGAGGACAGATGAGGAGTGATGAGGACAGATGAGGAGAGATATGGACAGATGAGGAGAGATATGGACAGATGAGGAGAGATGAGGAAAGATGAGGAAAGAAGAGGACAGATGAGGACAGATGAGGAGAGATGATGAGAGATGAGGAGAAATGAGAAGAGATGAGGAGAGATGAAAACAGATGAGGACAGATGAGTAGAAATGAGGAGAGATGAGGATAGATGTGGACAGATGAGGACAGATGAGGAGTGATTAGGACAGATGAGGAGAGATGAGGACACATGAGGAGAGACGAGGACAGATGAGGAGAGATGAGGACAGATGAGGAAAGAAAAGAACAGATGAGGACAGATGAGGAGAGATAATGAGAGATGAGGAGAAATGAGAAGAGATGAGGAGAGATGAGGACAGATGAGGACGGATGAGGAGAGATGAGGAGATATGAGGAGAGATAAGGAGACATAAGGACAGACGAGGAGAGATGAGAACAGATGAGGAGAGATTAGGAGAGATGAGGACAGATGAGGAGAAATGAGGAGAGATTAGGAAGGATGAGGAGAGATGACGACAGATGAGGACAGACGAGGAGAGATGAGGAGAGATGAGGACAGTTAAGGACAGATGAGGACAGACGAGAATAGATGAGGAGAGATGAGGAGAAATGAGGACAGATGATTACAGATGAGTAGAGATCAGGAGAGATGAGGAGAAATGAGGAGAAATGAGGAGAAATGAGGACAAACGAGGAGAGATGATGACAGAAGAGGAGAAATAAGGACAGATGAGGAGAAATTAGGACAGTTGAGGAGAGATGAGGAGAGATAAGGACAGATGATTACAGATGAGGGGAGCTGATTACAGATGAGGATAGATGAGGAGAAATGAGGAGAATGAGGACAGATGATTACAGATGAGGAGAGATAAGGAGAGATGAGGAGAAATGAGGACAGACGAGGAGAGATGAGGACAGATGAGGAGAGATGAGGACAGATGAGGAGATATGAGGAGAGATGATTACAGACTAGGAGAGATGAGGACAGATGAAAACAGATAAGGACAGATGAGGAGAGATGAGGACAGATGAGGATATATGATTACAGATGAGGAGAGATGAATAGAGATAAGGACAGATGAGGAGAGATGAGGACATGAGGAGAGATCAGGACAGATAAGGAGAGCCGAGGACAGATGAGGAAAGATGACAGATGAGGAGAGATGAGTAGAGATGAGGACAGATGAGGAAAGATGAGGACAGATGAGGATAGATGAGGAGAAAGAACTGATGATTACAGATGAGGAGAAATAATTACAGATGAGGAGAGATGAGGACAGAAAAGGAGAGATGAGGACAGATGAGGAGAGATGGGACAGATGAGGAGAGATGAGGACAGATGTAAAGAGATTCAGAGAAATGAGGAGAGATGAGGACAGATGAGGAGAGATGAGGACAGACGAGTAGAGATGAGGACAGATGAGGACAGATGAGGAGAGTTGAGGAGACATGAGGACAGAATATTACAAATGAGGAGAGATGAGGAGTAATGAAGAGATATGAGGAAAGTCGAGAAGAGATGAGGACAGATGAGGACACACGTGGACAGATGAGGATAGATGAGGAGAGATGAGTAGATATGAGGACAGATGACGAGAGATAAGGAAAAATGAGGAGAGAAGAGGATAGATGAGGAAAGATGAGGAGATATGAGGAGAGATGAGGACAAATGAGGAGAGATGATGAGAGATGAGGACAGACGTGGACAGATTAGGACAGATGAGGAGAGATGAGGACAGATGAGGAGAGATGAGGACAGATGAGGACAGATGAGGACAGATGAGGACAGATGAGGAGAGATGAGGAGAGATGAGGACAGATGAGGAGAGATGAGTAGAGATGAGGACAGATGATGAGAGATAAGGAGAAATGATTTGAGATGAGGAGAGATGAGGAGAGATGAGGACAGATATGAGGACAGACGAGGACAGATGAGGAGAGATTAGACACATGAGGAGAGATGAGGACAGATGAGGAGAGATGAGGACAGATGAGGACAGATGAGGAGTGATGAGGACAGTTAAAGAGAGATGAGTAGAGATGAGGACAGATGAAGGACAGATGAGGACAGAAGAGGACAGATGAGGAGAGATGAGGAAAGATGAGGACAGATGAGGAGAGATGAGTAGAGATGAGGACAGATGAGAAGAGATGAGGACAGATGAGGACAGATGAGGAGAGATGAGTACAGATTAGGAGAGATGAGGACAGATGATGAGAGATGAGGACAGATGAGGAGAGATATCGACAGGTGATGATAGATGAGGAGAGATGAGGAGAGATTAGGATAGATGTGGATATATGAGGACAGATGAGGAGTGATGAGGACAGATGAGGAGAGATATGGACAGATGATGAGAGATATGGACAGATGAGGAGAGATGAGGAAAGATGAGGAAAGAAGAGGACAGATGAGGACAGATGAGGAGAGATGATGAGAGATGAGGAGAAATGAGAAGAGATGAGGAGAGATGAAAACAGATGATGACAGATGAGTAGAAATGAGGAGAGATGAGGATAGATGTGGACAGATGAGGACAGATGAGGAGTGATTAGGACAGATGAGGAGAGATGAGGACACATGAGGAGAGACGAGGACAGATGAGGAGAGATGAGGAGAGATGAGGAAAGAAAAGAACAGATGAGGACAGATGAGGAGAGATAATGAGAGATGAGGAGAAATGAGAAGAGATGAGGAGAGATGAGGACAGATGAGGACGGATGAGGAGAGATGAGGAGATATGAGGAGAGATAAGGAGACATAAGGACAGACGAGGAGAGATGAGAACAGATGAGGAGAGATTAGGAGAGATGAGGACAGATGAGGAGAAATGAGGAGAGATTAGGAAGGATGAGGAGAGATGACGACAGATGAGGACAGACGAGGAGAGATGAGGAGAGATGAGGACAGTTGAGGACAGATGAGGACAGACGAGAATAGATGAGGAGAGATGAGGAGAGATGAGGACAGATGATTACAGATGAGTAGAGATCAGGAGAGATGAGGAGAAATGAGGAGAAATGAGGACAAATGAGGAGAGATGATGACAGAAGAGGAGAAATAAGGACAGATGAGGAGAAATGAGGACAGTTGAGGAGAGATGAGGAGAGATAAGGACAGATGATTACAGATGAGGGGAGCTGATTACAGATGAGGATAGATGAGGAGAAATGAGGAGAATGAGGACAGATGATTACAGATGAGGAGAGATAAGGAGAGATGAGGAGAAATGAGGACAGACGAGGAGAGATGAGGACAGATGAGGAGAGATGAGGACAGATGAGGAGATATGAGGAGAGATGAGGATATATGATTACAGATGAGGAGAGATGAATAGAGATGAGGACAGATGAGGAGAGATGAGGACATGAGGAGAGATCAGGACAGATAAGGAGAGCCGAGGACAGACGAGGAAAGATGACAGATGAGGACAGATGAGGAGAGATGAGGAGAGATGAAGACAGATGAAGAAATATAAGGAGAGATGAGGAGAGATTATGAGAGATGTGGACAGATGAGGAGAGATGAGGACAGATGAGGAAAGATGAGGAAAGATTAGGAGAGATGAGGACAGATGATTACAGATGAATAGAGATGAGGAGAGATGAGGAGAAATGAGGAGAAATAAGGACAAATGAGGAGAGATGACAGAAGAGGAGAGATGAGGACAGATGATTACAAATGAGGACAGATGATTACAGATGAGGAGAGATAAAGACAGACGAAGAGAGATGAGGACAGATGTGGAGAGATGAGGACAGATGAGGAGAGATGAGAACAGATGATTACAGATGAGGAGAGATGAGGAGAGATGAGGAGAAATGAGGCCAGATGATTACAGATGAGGAGAGATGAGAAGAAATGAGGAAAGATGAGGAGAAATGAGTACAGATGATTACAGATGAGGAGAGATGAGAAGAAATGAGGAGAGATGATGACAGATGAGGACAGATGAGTACAGAGAAGTACAGATGGGTACAGATGAGGAGAGGTGAGAAGAGATGAAGAGAGATGAGGACAGATGATTACAGATGAGGACAGATGAGGACAGATGAGGAGAGATGAGGAGAGATCAAGAGAGATGAGGACAGATAATTACAGCTGAGGACAGATGAGGACAGATGAGGACACACGTGGACAGATGAGGACAGATGAGGAGAGATGATTAGAGATGAGGACAGATGAGAAGAGATGCAGAGAAATGAGGAGAGATGAGGACAGATGAGGAGAGATGAGGAAAGACGAGTAGAGATGAGGACAGATGAGGACAGATGAGGAGAGATGATTAGAGATGAGGACAGATGAGAAGAGATGCAGAGAAATGAGGAGAGATGAGGACAGATGAGGAGAGATGAGGAAAGACGAGTAGAGATGAGGACAGATGAGGACAGATGAGGAGAGTTGAGGAGAAATGAGAACTGATGATTACAGATGAGGAGAGATGATTACAGATGAGGAGAGATGAGGACAGAAAAGGAGAGATGAGGACAGATGAGGAGAGATGGGACAGATGAGGAGAGAGGAGGACAGATGAGAAGAGATGCAATGAGGAGAGATGAGGACAGATGAGGAGAGATGAGGACAGACGAGTAGAGATGAGGACAGATTAGGACAGATGAGGAGAGTTGAGGAGAGATGAGGACAGAATATTACAAATGAGGAGAGATGAGGAGTAATGAAGAGATATAAGGAAAAACGAGAAGAGATGAGGACAGATGAGGACACACGTGGACAGATGAGGAAAGATGAGGAGAGATGAGTAGAGATGAGGACAGATGACGAGAGATAAGGAGAGATGAGGAGAGAAGAGGATAGATGAGGAAAGATGAGGAGATATGAGGAGAGATGAGGACAAATGAGGAGAGATGAGGACAGATGAGGACAGACGTGGACAGATGAGGACAGATGAGGAGAGATGAGGACAGATGAGGAGAGATGAGGACAGATGAGGACAGATGAGGACAGATGAGGACAGATGAGGAGAGATGAGGAGAGATGAGGACAGATGAGGAGAGATGAGGAGAGATGAGGACAGATGAGGAGAGATAAGGAGAGATAAGGAGAGATGATGATAGATGAGAAAAGATGAGGACAGATAAGGAGAGATGATTAGATTTGAGGAGAGATGAGGAGAGATGAGGACAGATATGAAGACAGACGAGGACAAATGAGGAGAGATGAGGACAGATGAGGAGAGATGAGGACAGATGAGGACAGATGAGGAGTGATGAGGACAGTTAAAGAGAGATGAGTAGAGATGAGGACAGATGAAGGACAGATGAGGACAGAAGAGGACAGATGAGGAGAGATGAGGAAAGATGAGGACAGATGAGGAGAGATGAGTAGAGATGAGGACAGATGAGAAGAGATGAGGACAGATAAGGACAGATGAGGAGAGATGAGTACAGATGAGGAGAGATGAGGACAGATGAGGAGAGATGAGGACAGATGAGGAGAGATATCGACAGGTGAGGATAGATGAGGAGAGATGAGGAGAGATTAGGATAGATGTGGACATATGAGGACAGATGAGGAGTGATGAGGACAGATGAGGACAGATGAGGAGTGATTAGGACAGATGAGGAGAGATGAGGATACATGAGGAGAGACAAGGACAGATGAGGAGAGATGAGGAGAGATGAGGAAAGAAAAGAACAGATGAGGACAGATGAGGAGAGATAATGAGAGATGAGGAGAAATGAGAAGAGATGAGGAGAGATGAGGAGAGATGAGGACAGATGAGGACAGATGAGGAGAGATGAGGAGAAATGAGAAGAGATGAGGAGAGATGAGGAGAAATGAGGATAGATGAGGAGAGATGAGGAGAGATGAGGAGAGATAAGGAGAGATAAGGACAGACGAGGAGAGATGAGAACAGATGAGGAGAGATTAGGAGAGATGAGGACAGATGAGGAGAAATGAGGAGAGATTAGGAAAGATGAGGAGAGATGAAGACAGATGAGGACAGACGAGGAGAGATGAGGAGAGATGAGGACAGATGAGGAGAGATGATTACAATTGAGGACAGATGAGGAGAGATGAGGACAGATGATTACAGATGAGTAGAGATCAGGAGAGATGAGGAGAGATGAGGAGAAATGAGGAGAAATGAGGACAGATGAGGAGAGATGAGGACAGATGATTACAGATGAGGGGAGATGATTACAGATGAGGATAGATGAGGAGAAATGAGGAGAATGAGGACAGATGATTACAGATGAGGAGAGATAAGGAGAGATGAGGAGAAATGAGGACAGACGAGGAGAGATGAGGACAAATGAGGAAAGATGAGGACAGATGAGGAGAGATGAGGAGAGATGATTACAGATGAGGAGACATGAGGAGAGGTGACGAGAAATGTTGACAGATGATTACATATGAGGACCGATGAGGAGAAATGAGGACAGATGAGGCCAAATGAGGACAGATGAGGAGAGATGAGGAGAGATGAGGATAGATAAGGAAAAATGAGAATATATGAGGACAGATGAGGACAGATGAGGACAGATGAGGACAGATGAGAATAGATGATTACAGATGAGGAGAGATGAATAGAGATGAGGACAGATGAGGATAGATGAGGAGAGATTAGGAGAGATCGGACATATAAGGAGAGCCGAGGACAGACGAGGAGAGATGACAGATGAGGACAGATGATGACAGATGATTACAGATGAGGAGAGATAAGGAGAGATGAGGAGAAATGAGGACAGATGATTACAGTTGAGGAGAGTTGAGGAGAAATGAGGACATACGATGAGAGATGAGGACAGATGAGGAGAGATGAGGACAGATGAGGAGAGATGAGGAGAGATGAGGAGAAATGAGAAGAGATGAGGAGAGATGAGGACAGATGACGACAGATGAGGACAGATGATGAGAGATGAGGAGAGATGAGAACAGATGAGCAGAGATGAGGACAGATGAGGAAAGATAAGAAGAGATGAGTAGAGATGAAGATGGATGAGGAAAGATGACGATAGATGAGGAGAGATGAGTACAGACTAGGAGAGATGAGGACAGATGAAAACAGATAAGGACAGATGAAGAGAGATGACGACAGACGAGGACAGATGATTACAGGTGAGGAGAGATGAATAGAGATGAGGACAGATAAGGAGAGATGAGGACATGAGGAGAGATCAGGACAGATAAGGAGAGCCGAGGACAGACGAGGAAATATGACAGATGAGGACAGATGAGGATAGATGAGGAGAGATGAAGACAGATGAAGAAAGATAAAGAGAGATGAGGAGAGATTATGAGAGATGAGGACAGATGAGGAAAGATGAGGAAAGATGAGGAGATATGAGGACAGATGATTACAGATGAATAGAGATGAGGAGAGTTGAGGAGAAATGAGTAGAAATAAGGACAGATGAGGAGAGATGACAAATGAGGAGTGATGAGGACAGATGAGGAGAGTTGAGGACAGATGAGGACAGTTAAAGAGAGATGAGTAGAGATGAGGACAGATGAAGGACAGATGAGGACAGAAGAGGACAGATGAGGAGAGATAAGGAAAGATGAGGACAGATGAGGAGAGATGAGGAGAAATGAGAAGAAATGAGGACAGACGAAGAGAGATGAGGACAGATGTGGAGAAATGAGGACAGATGAGGAGAAATATGGAGAAATGAGGACAGACGAAGAGAGATGAGGACAGATGTGGAGAGATGAGGACAGATGAGGAGAGATGAGGAGAGATGAGAACAAATGATTACAGATGATGAGAGATGAGGAGAGATGAGGAGAAATGAGGACAGATGATTACAGATGAGGAGAGATGAGGAGAAATGAGGAAAGATGAGGAGAAATGAGTACAGATGATTACAGATGAGGAGAGATGAGGAGAAATGAGGAGAGATAAGGACAGATGAGGACAGATGAGTACAAATAAGTACAGATGAGTACAGATCAGGAGAGGTGAGGAGAGATGAAGAGAGATGAGGACAGATGATTACAAATGGGGAGAGATGATTACAGATGAGGAGAGATGAGGAGAGATGAGGAAAGATGAGGAGATATGAGGAGAGATGAGGACAAATGAGGAGAGATGAGGAGAGATGAGTACAGATGAGGAGAGATGAGGACAGATGAGGAGAGATGAGGACAGATGAGGAGAGATATCGACAGGTGAGGATAGATGAGGAGAGATGAGGAGAGATTATGATAGATGTGGGTATATGAGGACAGATGAGGAGTGATTAGGACAGATGAGGAGAGATATGGACAGATGAGGAGAGATGAGGAGAGATGAGGAAAGAAGAGGACAGATGAGGACAGATGAGGAGAGATGATGAGAGATGAGGAGAAATGAGAAGAGATGAGGAGAGATGGAAACAGATGATTACAAATGAGGAGAGATGAGGATAGATGTGGACAGATGAGGACAGATGAGGAGAGATGAGGACACATGAGGAGAGACGAGGACAGATGAGGAGAGATGAGGAAAGAAAAGAACAGATGAGGACAGATGAGTAGAGATAATGAGAGATGAAGAGAAATGAGAAGAGATGAGGAGAGATGAGGACAGATGAGGAGAGATGAGGACAGATGAGGACAGATGAGGACAGATGAGGACAGATGAGGACAGATGAGGACAGATGAGGACAGATGAGGACAGATGAGGACAGATGAGGAGAGACGAGGAGAGATGAGTAGAGATGAGGACAGATGAGAAGAGATGAGGACAGATGAGGATATATGAGGAGAGATGAGGAGAGATGAGGAGAGATAAGGAGAGATAAGGAGAGATAAGGACAGACGAGGAGAAATGAGAAGAAATGAGGACAGATGATTACAGATGAGGACAGATGAGGACAGACGAGGATAGATGAGGAGAGATGAGGACAGATATGAGGACAGACGAGGACAGATGAGGAGAGATTTAGACACATGAGGAGAGATGAGGACAGATGAGGAGAGATGAGGACGGATAAGGACAGAAGAGGAGTGATGAGGACAGATGAGGACAGATGAGGACAGTTAAAGAGAGATGAGTAGAGATGAGGACAGATGAGGAGAGATGAGTAGAGATGAGGACAGATGAGGAGAGATAAGGAGAGATAAGGAGAGATGAGGATAGATGAGAAAAGATGAGGACAGATAAGGAGAGATGATTAGAGATGAGGAGAGATGAGGATAGATGAGGACAGATATGAGGACAGACCAGGACAGATGAGGAGAGATTTAGACACATGAGGAGAGATGAGGACATATGAGGAGAGATGAGGACAGATGAGGACAGATGAGGAGTGATGAGGACAGTTAAAGAGAGATGAGTAGAGATGAGGACAGATGAAGGACAGATGAGGACAGATGAGGAGAGATGAGGAAAGATGAGGATAGATGAGGAGAGATGAGTAGAGATGAGGACAGATGAGAAGAGATGAGGACAGATGAGGAGAGATGAGTACAGATGAGGAGATATGAGGACAGATGAGGAGAGATGAGGACAGATGAGGAGAGATATCGACAGGTGAGGATAGATGAGGAGAGATGAGGAGAGATTAGGATAGATGTGGATATATGAGGACAGATGAGGAGTGATTAGGACAGATGAGGAGAGATATGGACAGATGAGGAGAGATGAGGAGAGATGAGGAAAGAAGAGGACAGATGAGGACAGATGAGGAGAGATGATGAGAGATGAGGAGAAATGAGAAGAGATGAGGAGAGATGGAAACAGATGATTACAAATGAGGAGAGATGAGGATAGATGTGGACAGATGAGGACAGATGAGGAGAGATGAGGACACATGAGGAGAGACGAGGACAGATGAGGAGAGATGAGGAAAGAAAAGAACAGATGAGGACAGATGAGGAGAGATAATGAGAGATGAAGAGAAATGAGAAGAGATGAGGAGAGATGAGGACAGATGAGGAGAGATGAGGAGAAATGAGAAGAGATGAGGAGAAATGAGGATAGATGAGGAGAGATGAGGAGAGATGAGGAGAGATAAGGAGAGATAAGGACAGACGAGGAGAGATGAGAACAGATGAGGAGAGATTAGGAGAGATGAGGACAGATGAGGAGAAATGAGGAGAGATTTCGAAAGATGAGGAGAGATGAGGACAGACGAGGAGAGATGAGGAGAGATGAGGACAGTTAAGGACAGATGAGGACAGACGAGAATAGATGAGGGGAGATGATTACAGATGAGGATAGATGAGGAGAAATGAGGAGAATGAGGACAGATGATTACAGATGACGAGAGATAAGGAGAGATGAGGAGAAATGAGGACAGACGAGGAGAGATGAGGACAGATGAGGAGAGATGAGGACAGATGAGGACAGATGAGGAGAGATGAGGAGAGATGATTGCAGATGAGGAGAGATGAGGAGAGATGACGAGAAATGTTGACAGATGATTACATATGAGGAGAGATGAGGAGAAATGAGGACAGATGAGGCCAAATGAGGACAGATGAGGAGAGATGAGGAGAGATGAGGAAAGATGAGGAAAGATGAGGATAGATGAGGAGAGATGATTACAGATGAGAATAGATGATTACAGATGAGGAGAGATGAATAGAGATGAGGACAGATGAGGATAGATGAGGAGAGATTAGGAGAGATCGGACATATAAGGAGAGCCGAGGACAGACGAAGAGAGATGACAGATGAGGACAGATGAGGAGAGATGAAGACAGATGAGGAAAGATGAGGAGAGATGAGGAGAAATGAGGACAGATGATTACAGATGAGGAAAGTTGAGGAGAAATGAGGACATACGTGGAGAGATGAGGACAGATGAGGAGAGATGAGGACAGATGAGGAGAGATGAGGAGAGATGAGAAGAGATGAGGAGAGATGAGGACAGATGACGACAGATGAGGACAGATGATGAGAGATGAGGAGAGATGAGAACAGATGAGCAGAGATGAGGACAGATGAGGAAAGATAAGAAGAGATGATGAGAGATGAAGATAGATGAGGAAAGATGAGGATAGATGAGGAGAGATGAGTACAGACTAGGAGAGATGAGGACAGATGAAAACAGATAAGGACAGATGAGGAGAGATGAGGACAGACGAGGACAGATGAGGAGAGATGAGGACAGATGAGGATAGATGATTACAGATGAGGAGAGATGAATAGAGATGAGGAGAGATGAAGACATGAGGAGAGATCAGGACAGATAAGGAGAGCCGAGGACAGACGAGGAAATATGACAGATGAGGACAGATGAGGAGAGATGAGGAGAGATGAAGACAGATGAAGAAAGATAAAGAGAGATGAGGAGAGATTATGAGAGATTAGGACAGATGAGGAAAGATGAGGAAAGATGAGGAGATATGAGGACAGATGATTACAGATGAATAGAGATGAGGAGAGTTGAGGAGAAATGAGGAGAAATAAGGACAGATGAGGAGAGATGACAAATGAGGAGTGATGAGGACAGATGAGGAGAGATGAGGACAGATGAGGACAGTTAAAGAGAGATGAGTAGAGATGAGGAAAGATGAAGGACAGATGAGGATAGAAGAGGACAGATGAGGAGAGATGAGGAAAGATGAGGACAGATGAGGAGAGATGAGAAGAAATGAGAAGAAATGAGGACAGATGATTACAGATGAGGAGAAATATGGAGAGATGAGGAGAAATGAGGACAGACGAAGAGAGATGAGGACAGATGTGGAGAGCTGAGGACAGATGAGGAGAGATGAGGAGAAATGAGGAAAGATGAGGAAAGATGAGGAGAAATGAGTACAGATGATTACAGATGAGGAGAGATGAGGAGAAATGAGGAGAGATAAGGACAGATGAGGACAGATGAGTACAAATAAGTACAGATGAGTACAGATGAGGAGAGGTGAGGAGAGATGAAGAGAGATGAGGACAGATGATTACAAATGGGGAGAGATGATTACAGATGAGGAGAGATGAGGAGAGATGAGGAAAGATGAGGAGATATGAGGAGAGATGAGGACAAATGAGGAGAGATGAGGAGAGATGAGTACAGATGTGGACAGATGAGGACAGATGAGGAGAGATGAGGACAGATGAGGACAGATGAGGACAGATGAGGACAGATGAGGACAGATGAGGACAAATGAGGACGAGGACAGATGAGGAGAGATGAGGAGAGATGAGTAGAGATGAGGACAGATGAGGAGAGATCAGGAGAGATAAGGAGAGATGAGGATAGATGAGAAAAAATGAGGACAGATAAGGAGAGATGATTAGAGCTGAGCAGAGATGAGGAGAGATGAGGACAGATATGAGGACAGACGAGGACAGATGAGGAGAGATTTAGACACATGAGGAGAGATGAGGACAGATGAGGAGAGATGAGGACAGATGAGGAGTGATGAGGACAGATGAGGAGAGATGAGGACAGATGAGGACAGTTAAAGAGAGATGAGTAGAGATGAGGACAGATGAGGATAGATGAGTAGAGATGAGGACAGATGAGGAGAGATAAGGAGAGATAAGGAGAGATGAGAATAGATGAGAAAAGATGAGGACAGATAAGGAGAGATGATTAGAGATGAGGAAAGATGAGGAGAGATGAGGACAGATATGAGGACAGACGAGGACAGATGAGGAGAGATTTAGACACATGAGTAGAGATGAGGACAGATGAGGAGAGATGAGGACAGATGAGGACAGATGAGGAGTGATGAGGACAGTTAAAGAGAGATGAGTAGAGATGAGGACAGATGAAGGACAGATGAGGACAGAAGAGGACAGATGAGGAGAGATGAGGAAAGATGAGGACAGATGAGGAGAGATGAGTAGAGATGAGGACAGATGAGAAGAGATGAGGACAGATGAGGACAGATGAGGAGAGATGAGTACAGATGAGGAGAGATGAGGATAGATGAGGAGAGATGAGGACAGATGATGAGAGATATAGACAGGTGTGGATAGATGAGGAGAGATGAGGAGAGATTAGGATAGATGTGGATATATGAGGACAGATGAGGAGTGATGAGGACAGATGAGGAGAGATATGGACAGATGAGGAGAGATGAGGAGAGATGAGGAAAGAAGAGGACAGATGAGGACAGATGAGGACAGATGATGAGAGATGAGGAGAAATGAGAAGAGATGAGGAGAGATGAAAACAGATGAGGACAGATGAGTAGAAATGAGGAGAGATGAGGATATATGTGGACAGATGAGGACAGATGAGGAGAGATGAGGACACATGAGGAGAGATGCAGACAGATGAGGAGAGATGAGGAGAGATGAGGAAAGAAAAGAACAGATGAGGACAGATGAGGAGAGATAATGAGAGATGAGGAGAAATGAGAAGAGATGAGGAGAGATGAGGACAGATGAGGAGAGATGAGGAGAAATGAGAAGAGATGAGGAGAAATGAGGATATATGAGGAGAGATGAGGAGAGACGAGGAGAGATAAGGAGAGATAAGGACAGACGAGGAGAAATGAGAAGAAATGAGGACAGATGATTACAGATGAGGACAGATGAGGACAGACGAGGATAGATGAGGAGAGATGAGGACAGTTGAGGACAGATGAGGACAGACGAGAATAGATGAGGAGAGATGAGGACAGATGAGGAGAGATGATTACAATTGAGGAGAGATGAGGAGAAATGAGGAGAAATGAGGACAAACGAGGAGAGATGAGGACAGAAGAGGAGAAATGAGGACAGATGAGGAGAAATGAGGACAGATGAGGAGAGATGAGGAGAGATGATTACAGATGAGGGGAGATGATTACAGATGACGATAGATGAGGAGAAATGAGGAGAATGAGGACAGATGATTACAGATGAGGAGAGATAAGGAGAGATGAGGAGAAATGAGGACAGACGAGGAGAGATGAGGACAGATGAGGAGAGATGAGGACAGATGAGGAGAGATGAGGAGAGATGATTACAGATGAGGAGAGATGAGGAGAGATGACGAGAGATGAGGACAGATGATTACAGATGAGGGGAGATGATTACAGATGAGGATAGATGAGGAGAAATGAGGAGAATGAGGACAGATGATTACAGATGAGGAGAGATAAGGAGAGATGAGGAGAAATGAGGACAGACGAGGAGAGATTAGGACAGATGAGGAGAGATGAGGAGAGATGAGGAGAGATGATTACAGATGAGGAGAGATGACGAGAAATGTTGACAGATGATTACATATGAGGAGAGATGAGGAGAAATGAGGACAGATGAGGCCAAATGAGGACAGATGAGGAGAGATGAGGAGAGATGAGGAGAGATGAGGAGAAATGAGGACAGATGAGGCCTAATGAGGACAGATGAGGAGAGATGAGGAGAGATGAGGATAGATGATTACAGGTGAGGAGAGATGAATAGAGATGAGGACAGATGAGGATAGATGAGGAGAGATTAGGAGAGATCGGACATATAAGGAGAGCCGAGGACAGACGAGGAGAGATGACAGATGAGGACAGATGAGGAGAGATGAAGACAGATGAGGAAAGATGAGGAGAAATGAAGACATACGAGGAGAGATGAGGACAGATGAGGAGAGATGAGGACAGATGAGGAGAGATGAGGAGAGATGAGGAGAAATGAGAAGAGATGAGGAGAGATGACGACAGATGAGGACAGATAAGGACAGATGATGAGAGATGAGGAGAGATGAGAACAGATGAGCAGAGATGAGGACAGATGAGGAAAGATAAGAAGAGATGAGGAGAGAAGAAGATAGATGAGGAAAGATGAGGAGAGATGAGGACAGATGAAAACAGATAAGGACAGATGAGGAGAGATGAGGACAGACGAGGACAGATGAGGAGAGATGAGGACAGATGAGGATAGATGATTACAGATGAGGAGAGATGAATAGAGATGAGGAGAGATGAGGACATGAGGAGATATCAGGACAGATAAGGAGAGCCGAGGACAGACGAGGAAATATGACAGATGAGGACAGATGAGGAGAGATGAGGAGAGATGAAGACAGATGAAGAAAGATAAAGAGAGATGAGGAGAGATTATGAGAGATGAGGACAGATGAGGAAAGATGAGGAAAGATGAGGAGATATGAGGACAGATGATTACAGATGAATAGAGATGAGGAGAGTTGAGGAGAAAAAAGTAGAAATAAGGACAGATGAGGAGAGATGACAAATGAGGAGTGATGAGGACAGATGAGGAGAGATGAGGACAGATGAGGACAGTTAAAGAGAGATGAGTAGAGATGAGGACAGATGAAGGACAGATGAGGATAGAAGAGGACAGATGAGGAGAGATGAGGAAAGATGAGGACAGATGAGGAGAGATGAGGAGAAATGAGAAGAAATGAGGACAGATGATTACAGATGAGGAGAAATATGGAGAGATGAGGAGAAATGAGGACAGACGAAGAGAGATGAGGACAGATGTGGAGAGATGAGGACAGATGAGGAAAGATGAGGAGAGATAAGAACAGATGATTACAGATGAGGAGAGATGAAGAGAGATGAGGAGAAATGAGGACAGATGATAACAGATGAGGAGAGATGAGGAGAAATGAGGAAAGATGAGGAGAAATGAGTACAGATTATTACAGAATAGGTGAGATGAGGAGAAATGAGGAGAGATAAGGACAGATGAGGACAGATGAGCAAAGATAAGTACAGATGAGTACAGATGAGGATAGGTGAGGAGAGATGAAGAGAGATGAGGACAGATGATTACAAATGGGGAGAGATTATTACAGATGAGGAGAGATGAGGAGAGATGAGGACAGATAAGGACAGATGAGGATAGATGAAGACAGATGAGGACAGATGAGGACAGATGAGGACAGATGAGGAGAGATGAGGAGAGATGAGGACAGATGAGGAGAGATGAGTAGAGATGAGGACAGATGAGGAGAGATCAGGAGAGATAAGGAGAGATAAGGAGAGATGAGGATAGATGAGAAAAAATGAGAACAGATAAGGAGAGATGATTAGAGATGAGCAGAGATGAGGAGAGATGAGGACAGATATGAGGACAGACGAGGACAGATGAGGAGAGATTTAGAAACATGAGGAGAGATGAGGACAGATGAGGAGAGATGAGGACGGATGAGGACAGATGAGGAGTGATGAGGACAGATGAGGAGAGATGAGGGCAGATGAGGACAGTTAAAGAGAGATGAGTAGAGATGAGGACAGATGAGGAGAGATGAGTAGAGATGAGGACAGATGAGGAGAGATAAGGAGAGATGAGGATAGATGAGAAAAGATGAGGACAGATAAGGAGAGATGATTAGAGATGAGGAGAGATGAGGAGAGATGAGGACAGATATGAGGACAGACGAGGACAGATGAGGAGAGATTTAGACACATGATGAGAGATGAGGACAGATGAAGAGAGATGAGGACAGATGAGGACAGATGAGGAGTGATGAATACAGTTAAAGAGAGATGAGTAGAGATGAGGACAGATGAAGGACAGATGAGGACAGAAGAGGACAGATGAGGAGAGATGAGGAAAGATGAGGACAGATGAGGAGAGATGAGTAGAGATGAGGACAGATGAGAAGAGATGAGGACAGATGAGGACAGATGAGGAGAGATGAGTACAGATGAGGAGAGATGAGGACAGATGAGGAGAGATGAGGACAGATGAGGAGAGATATCGACAGGTGAGGATAGATGAGGAGAGATGAGAAGAGATTAGGATAGATGTGGATATATGAGGACAGATGAGGAGTGATGAGGACAGATGAGGAGAGATATGGACAGATGATGAGAGATGAGGAGAGATGAGGAAAGAAGAGGACAGATGAGGACAGATGAGGAGAGATGATGAGAGATGAGGAGAAATGAGAAGAGATGAGGAGAGATGAAAACAGATGAGGACAGATGAGTAGAAATGAGGAGAGATGAGGATAGATGTGGACAGATGAGGACAGATGAGGAGTGATTAGGACAGATGAGGAGAGATGAGGACACATGAGGAGAGACGAGGACAGATGAGGAGAGATGAGGAGAGATGAGGAAAGAAAAGAACAGATGAGGACAGATGAGGAGAGATAATGAGAGATGAGGAGAAATGAGAAGAGATGAGATGAGGACAGATGAGGAGAGATGAGGAGAAATGAGAAGAGATGAGGAGAAATGAGAATAGATGAGGAGAGATAAGGAGAGATAAGGACAGACGAGGAGAGATGAGAACAGATGAGGAGAGATTAGGAGAGATGAGGACAGATGAGGAGAAATGAGGAGAGATTAGGAAAGATGAGGAGACATGACGACAGATGAAGACAGACGAGGAGAGATGAGGAGAGATGAGGACAGTTGAGGACAGATGAGGACAGACGAGAATAGATGAGGAGAGATGAGGACAGATGAGGAGAGATGATTACAATTGAGGACAGATGAGAAGAGATGATGACAGATGATTACAGATGAGTAGAGATCAGGAGAGATGAGGAGAAATGAGGAGAAATGAGGACAAACGAGGAGATATGAGGACAGAAGAGGAGAAATGAGGACAGATGAGGAGAAATGAGGACAGTTGAGGAGAGATGAGGAGAGATGAGGACAGATGATTACAGATGAGGGGAGCTGATTACAGATGAGGATAGATGATGAGAAATGAGGAGAATGAGGACAGATGATTACAGATGAGGAGAGATAAGGAGAGATGAGGAGAAATGAGGACAGACGAGGAGAGATGAGGACAGATGAGGAGAGATGAGGACAGATGAGGAGAGATGAGGAGAAATGATTACAGATGAGGAGAGATGATGAGAGACGACGAGAAATGTTGACAGATGATTACATATGAGGAGAGATGAGGAGAAATGAGGACAGATGAGGCCTAATGAGGACAGATGAGGAGAGATGAGGAGAGATGAGGATAGATGAGAATAGATGATTACAGATGAGGAGAGATGAATAGAGATGAGGACAGATAAGGATAGATGCGGAGAGATTACGAGAGATCTGACATATAAGGAGAGCCGAGGACAGACGAGGAGAGATGACAGATGAGGACAGATGAGGAGAGATGAAGACAGATGAGGAAAGATGAGGAGAGATAAGGAGAAATGAGGACAGATGATTATAGATGAGGAGAGTTGAGGAGAAATGAGGACATACGAGGAGAGATGAGGACAGATGAGGAGAGATGAGGACAGATGAGGAGAGATGAGGAGAGATGAGGAGAAATGAGAAGAGATGAGGAGAGATGAGGACAGATGACGACAGATGAGGACAGATGATGAGAGATGAGGAGAGATGAGAACAGATGAGCAGAGATGAGGACAGATGAGGAAAGATAAGAAGAGATGAGTAGAGATGAAGATAGATGAGGAAAGATGAGGATAGATGAGGAGAGATGAGTACAGACTAGGAGAGATGAGGACAGATGAAAACAGATAAGGACAGATGAGGAGAGATGAGGACATACGAGGACAGATGAGGAGAGATGAGGACAGATGAGGATAGATGATTACAGATGAGGAGAGATGAAACATGAGGAGAGATTAGGACAGATAAGGAGAGCCGAGGACAGACGAGGAAATATGACAGATGAGGACAGATGAGGAGAGATGAGGAGAGATGAAGACAGATGAAGAAAGATAAAGAGAGATGAGGAGAGATTATGAGAGATGAGGACAGATGAGGAAAGATGAGGAAAGATGAGGAGATATGAGGACAGATGATTACAGATGAATAGAGATGAGGAGAGTTGAGGAGAAATGAGGAGAAATAAGGACAGATGAGGAGAGATGACAGATGAGGAGTGATGAGGACAGATGAGGAGAGATGAGGACAGATGAGGACAGTTAAAGAGAGATGAGTAGATATGAGGACAGATGAAGGACAGATGAGGACAGAAGAGGACAGTTTAGGAGAGATGAGGAAAGATGAGGACAGATGAGGACAGATGAGGAGAAATGAGAAGAAATGAGGACAGATGATTACAGATAAGGAGAAATATGGAGAGATGAGGAGAAATGAGGACAGACGAATAGAGATGAGGACAGATGTGGAGAGATGAGGACAGATGAGGAGAGATGAGGAGAGATGAGAACAGATGATTACAGATGAGGAGAGATGAGGAGAAATGAGGACAGATGATTACAGATGAGGAGAGATGAGGAGAAATGAGGAAAGATGAGGAGAAATGAGTACAGATGATTACAGATGAGGAGAGATGAGGAGAAATGAGGAGAGATAAGGACAGATGAGGACAGATGAGTACAGATAAGTACAGATGAGTACAGATGAGGAGAGGTGAGGAGAGATGAAGAGAGATGACGACAGACGATTACAAATGGGGAGAGATGATTACAGATGAGGAGAGATGAGGAGAGATGAGGAAAGATGAAGAGATATGAGGAGAGATGAGGACAAATGAGGAGAGATGAGGAGAGATGAGTACAGATGTGGACAGATGAGGACAGATGAGGAGAGATGAGGACAGATGAGGACAGATGAGGACAGATGAGGACAGATTAGGACAGATGAGAACAGATGAGGGCAGATGAGGACAGATGAGGACAGATGAGGACAGATGAGGAGAGATGAGTAGAGATGAGGACAGATGAGGAGAGATCAGGAGAGATAATGAGAGATGAGGAGAGATGTAAACAGATTTACAGATGAGGAGAGATGAATAGAGTTGAGGACAGATAAGGAGAGATGAGGACATGAGGAGAGATCAGGACATATAAGGAGAGCCAAGGATAGAGGAAGAGAGATGACAAATGAGGACAGATAAGGAGAGATGAAGACAGGTGAGGAAGGATGATGAGAGATGAGGAGAGATTATGAGAGATGAGGTTAGATGAGGACAGATGAGGAGAAATGAGGACAGACGAGGAGAGATGAGGACTGATGATGAGAGATGAGGAGAGATGATTACAGATGAGGAAAAATTAGGAGAAATGAGGACAGATGAGGAGACATGAGGACAAATGAGGACAGATGAGGAGAGATGAGGAGAAATGAGGATAAATGAGGAGAGATGAGGAGAGATGAGGACAGATGAGGACAGATGATTACACAAGAGGAGAGATGAGGAGAAATGAGGAAAAATGAGGACAGATGATTACAGATGAGGAGAGATTAGGAGAAAATAGGAGAAATGAGATAAGGACAGATGAGGAGAGATGAGGACAGACGAAGAGACATGAGGACAGATGATGACAGATGAGGACAGATGATGAGAGATGAGGAGAGATCAGTAGAGTTGAGGACAGATGAGGAGAGATGAGGACAGACGAGGAGAGATGAGGAAAGATGATGATGGAGGAGGACAGATGAGGAGAGATGAGGAGAGATGAGTAGAGATGAAGAGAGATGAGGACAGACGTGGATATATGAGGACAGATGAGGACAGACTAGGAAAGATGAGGAGAGATTAGGACAGGTGAGCACAGGTAATGAGAGATGAGGACAGATGAAGAGAGATAAGGACACATGATGAGAGATAAGGACAGATGAGGAGAGATGAGTACAGATGAGGACAGATGAGGACATATGAGTAGAGATGAGGACAGATGATTACAGATGAGGAGAAAGGATAGATGAGGAGAAATGAGGACAGATGATTACAGATGAAAAGAGATGAGGAGAAATGAGGAGAAATGAGGACAGACGAGGAGAGATGAGGACAGATAAGGAGAGATGAGGAGAGATGAGGACAGACGAGGAGAGATGAGGACAGATAAGGAGAGATGAGGAGAGATGAGGAGAAATGAGGACAGATGATTACAGATGAGGAGAGATGAGGAGAGAAGGACTGATGAGGACAGATGAGGATAGATGAGGATAGATGTGGACAGATGAGGAGTGGTGAGGACAGATGAGGAGAGATGAGGAGAGACGAGGAAAGAAGGGGACAGATGAGGACAGATGAGGACAGATAATGAGAGATAAGGAGATATGAGGAAAGATGAGGAGAGATGAGGACAGATGAGGAGACACGTGGACAGATGAGGATAGATGAGGAGAGATGAGTAGAGATGAAGACAGATGAGGAGAGATAAGGAGAGATGAGGATAGATGAGGAAAGATGAGGAAAGATGAGGAGAGATGAGGACAAATGAGGAGAGATAAGGACAGATGAGGAGAGATGCA
Source organism: Omphiscola glabra (assembly GCA_964017045.1). Taxonomy (NCBI): domain Eukaryota; kingdom Metazoa; phylum Mollusca; class Gastropoda; family Lymnaeidae; genus Omphiscola; species Omphiscola glabra. The sequence goes on from OZ024797.1 coordinate 4,432,091, forward strand.
GAGAAATGTGGAGAGATGAGGACAGATGAGGAGAGATGAGGACAGACGAGTAGAGATGTGGACAGATGAGGAGAGATGAGGACAGAAAATGAAAGATGAGGACAGATGAGGAGAGATGCAGAGAAATGAGGAGAGATGAGGACAGATGAGGACAGATGAGGACAGACTAGGAAAGATGATAAATATATATCATACCTATATCACATTTAGGTAGTTATAACATACCTTTATGACATTTAGGTAGTTATAACATACCTTTATCACATTTAGGTAGCTATAACATACCTTTATTACACCTATGGAGCTGTATCATATCCATTTCAGACCTAGGTACTTATATCATGCCTATACCTCAGCTAGGTAGTTATATCATACCTATACCTCAGCTAGGTAGCTATTTCACACCTATATCACACCCAGGTAGCTTTATTATTACTTATATCATACTAAGGTAACTATATAATTCCTATACCATACAAGTGCAGGATTGACTTTAATTAGTTATTTGAAATTGATGTTGAGACTTTTGACAACCCAAGTGCTTCTATGGGTGCTGACCCAAGTGCTTCTATTGATGCTGACCCAAGTGCTTTTATTGGTGCGGACCCAAGTGCTTCTATTGGTGCTGACCCAAGTGCTTCTATTGGTGCTGACCCAAGTGCTTCTATTGGTGCTGACCCAAGTGCTTCTGTTGGTGCCGACCCAAGTGCTTCTATTGGTGCTGACCCAAGTGCTTCTGTTGGTGCCGACCCAAGTGCTTCTATTGGTGCTGACCCAAGTGCTTCTATTGGTGCTGACCCAAGTGCTTCTGTTGGTGCTGACACAAGTGCTTCTATTGGTGCTGACCCAAGTGCTTCTATCGGTGCCGACCCAAGTGCTTCTATTGGTGCTGACCCAAGTGCTTCTGTTGGTGCTGACCCAAGTGCTTCTGTTGGTGCTGACCCAAGTGCTTCTATTGGTGCTGACCCTAGTGCTTCTATTGGTGCTGACCCAAGTGCTTCTGTTGGTGCTGACACAAGTGCTTCTATTGGTGCTGACCCAAGTGCTTCTGTTGGTGCCGACCCAAGTGCTTCTATTGGTGCTGACCAAAGTGCTTCTATTAGTGCTGACCCAAGTGCTTCTATTGGTGCTGACCCAAGTGCTTCTAATGTGCTGACCCAAGTGCTTCTATTGGTGCTGACCCAAGTGCTTCTGTTGGTGCCGACCCAAGTGCTTCTATTGGTGCTGACCCAAGTGCTTCTGTTGGTGCCGACCCAAGTGCTTTTATTGGTGCTGACCCAAGTGCTTCTGTTGGTGCTGACCCAAGTGCTACTGTTGGTGCTGACCCAAGTACTTCTATTGGTGCTGACCCTAGTGCTTCTATTGGTGCTGACCCAATTGCTTCTTTTGGTGCTGACCCTAGTGCTTCTGTTGGTGCTGACCCAAGTGCTACTGTTGGTGCTGACCCAAGTACTTCTATTGGTGCTGACCCAAGTGCTTCTATTGGTGCTGATCCAAGTGCTTCTGTTGGTGCTGACCCAAGTGCTTCTATTGGTGCTGACCCAAGTGCTTCTATTGGTGCTGACCCAAGTGCTTCTGTTGGTGCCGACCCAAGTGCTTCTATTGGTGCTGATCCAAGTGCTTCTGTTGGTGCTGACCCAAGTGCTTCTATTGGTGCTGACCCAAGTGCTTCTGTTGGTGCTGACCCAAGTGCTTCTATTGGTGCTGACCCAAGTGCTTCTGTTGGTGCCGACCCAAGTGCTTCTATTGGTGCTGATCCAAGTGCTTCTGTTGGTGCTGACCCAAGTGCTTCTATTGGTGCTGACCCAAGTGCTTTTGTTGGTGCTGACCCAAGTGCTTCTATTGGTGCTGACCCAAGTGCTTCTATCGGTGCTGACCCAAGTGCTTCTATTGGTGCTGACCCAAGTGCTTCTGTTGGTGCCGACCCAAGTGCTTCTGTTGGTGCTGACCCAAGTGCTTCTATTGGTGCTGACCCTAGTGCTTCTATTGGTGCTGACCCAAGTGCTTCTGTTGGTGCTGACCCAAGTGCTTCTATTGGTGCTGACCCAAGTGCTTCTAATGTGCTGACCCAAGTGCTTCTATTGGTGCTGACCCAAGTGCTTCTGTTGGTGCTGACCCAAGTGTTACTGATGGTGCTGACCCAAGTGCTTCTATTGGTGCTGACCCTAGAGCTTCTATTGGTGCTGACCCAAGTGCTTCTTTTGGTGCTGACCCAAGTGCTTCTAATGGTGCTGACCCAAGTGCTTCTAATGTGCTGACCCAAGTGCTTCTATTGGTGCTGACCCAAGTGCTTCTGTTGGTGCCGACCCAAGTGCTTCTATTGGTGCTGATCCAAGTGCTTCTGTTGGTGCTGACCCAAGTGCTTCTATTGGTGCTGACCCAAGTGCTTTTGTTGGTGCTGACCCAAGTGCTTCTATTGGTGCTGACCCAAGTGCTTCTATCGGTGCCGACCCAAGTGCTTCTATTGGTGCTGACCCAAGTGCTTCTGTTGGTGCTGACCCAAGTGCTTCTGTTGGTGCTGACCCAAGTGCTTCTATTGGTGCTGACCCTAGTGCTTCTATTGGTGCTGACCCAAGTGCTTCTGTTGGTGCTGACCCAAGTGCTTCTATTGGTGCTGACCCAAGTGCTTCTAATGTGCTGACCCAAGTGCTTCTGTTGGTGCTGACCCAAGTGCTTCTATTGGTGCTGACCCAAGTGCTTCTAATGTGCTGACCCAAGTGCTTCTGTTGGTGCTGACCCAAGTGTTACTGTTGGTGCTGACCCAAGTGCTTCTATTGGTGCTGACCCTAGAGCTTCTATTGGTGCTGACCCAAGTGCTTCTTTTGGTGCTGACCCAAGTGCTTCTATTGGTGCTGACCCAAGTGCTTTTGTTGGTGCTGACCCAAGTGCTTCTATTGGTGCTGACCCAAGTGCTTCTATCGGTGCCGACCCAAGTGCTTCTATTGGTGCTGACCCAAGTGCTTCTGTTGGTGCTGACCCAAGTGCTTCTGTTGGTGCTGACCCAAGTGCTTCTATTGGTGCTGACCCTAGTGCTTCTATTGGTGCTGACCCAAGTGCTTCTGTTGGTGCTGACCCAAGTGCTTCTATTGGTGCTGACCCAAGTGCTTCTAATGTGCTGACCCAAGTGCTTCTGTTGGTGCTGACCCAAGTGTTACTGTTGGTGCTGACCCAAGTGCTTCTATTGGTGCTGACCCTAGAGCTTCTATTGGTGCTGACCCAAGTGCTTCTTTTGGTGCTGACCCAAGTGCTTCTATTGGTGCTGACCCAAGTGCTTCTAATGTGCTGACCCAAGTGCTTCTATTGGTGCTGACCCAAGTGCTTCTGTTGGTGCCGACCCAAGTGCTTCTATTGGTGCTGACCCAAGTGCTTCTATTGATGCTGACCCTAGTGCTTCTATTGGTGGCAACCCAAGTGCTTCTATTGGTGCTGACCCAAGTGCTTCTATTGGTGCTGACCCAAGTGCTTCAGTTGGTGCTGACCCAAGTGCTTCTGTTGATGATGACCCAAGTGCTTCTATTAGTGCTGACCCAAGTGCTTCTATTGGTGCTCACCCAAGTGCTTCTATTGGTGCTGACGCAAGTGCTTCTATTGGTGCTGACCCAAGTGCTTCTATTGGTGCCTACCTACCTACCTACCTACCAATCAAACAAACAACCTACCTACATGCCTATCTATCTATCTAACTACATACCTAACTAATTTCCTACCTAACTACCTTCCTATCCAACTACCTACCTACCAACATAACTACTGTAAATGTCAGTAACAATGTCAGGGCCAATGTGTGTAACAATGCCAGTAACGATGTCATTATCAATCTCAGTAACAATGTCAGTGCAAATGTCTTTAACAAATCAGTGTTAATATCAGTGCCAATGTCATTAACAATGTCGGTGTCATTGTCAGTATCAATATCAGTAACGATGTCATTATCATGGTCGTTGTCAATTATTTTAAAGTCACCGTCAGTAACAATGCCAGCATTAGTATGGATGTCAGTGTCCGTGTCTGTGTCAATTTCAGGGGCATTGACAGCGTCAATGTAATTGTCAAATGCAGTATCGATGTCAATGCCAATGACAGTTTCCTTTCATTTGATGTTTTAGTTTAAATATCAATGTCAGAATGTCAGTGTTAGGGTTCACACTGGTTGTTATGTCAGGGTGACTGTCAGCGTCGATACCTGTTGTTGTTACATAACACCAAACACAATGTTGAGCATGCAATCACCTTCCACCAAACACAATGTTGAGCATGCAGTCACCTTCCACCAAACACAATGTTGAGCATGCAATCACCTTCCACCAAACACAATGTTGAGCATGCAATCACCTTCCACCAAACACAATGTTGAGCATACAACCACCTTCCACCAAATACAGTGTTCATGATGAAACCACTTTCCACCAAAAACAATGTTCAGGATTCAACAACCTTCCACCTAATACAGTTTTCAGCATGCAACCCCCTTCCACTAAACACAATGTTGAGCATGTTTCCACCACAGGTAAATAGTCGGACGATCGCACTAAAACAACCTTCCACCAAACACAATGATGAGAATGCAATCACCTTCCACCAAACCCAATGTTCAGGATGCAACCCCCTTCCACCAAATACAATGTTTAAAATGCAACCACCTTCCACCAGATACAATGTTTAGGGTGCAACCACCTTCCACCAGATACAATGTTTAGGGTGCAACCCCCTTCCACCATATACAATGCTTAAAATGCAATCACCTTCCACCAGATACAATGTTCATGATACAACCACGTTCCACCAAATGTAATGAAATGCAATCACATTCCACCAAACCCAATGTTCAGGGTGCAACCCCCTTCCACCATATACAATGCTTAAAATGCAACCACCCTCCACCAAATAAAATGTTTAGGGTGCAACCCCCTTCCACCATATACAATGCTTAAAATGCAACCACCCTCTACCAAATAAAATGTTCAGGATACAGCCACTTTCCACCAAATACAATGTTCAGGATACAACCACGTTCCACCAGATACAATGTTCAGGATACAACCACCCTCCACCAAATAAAATGTTCATGATACAACCACCTTCCACCAGATACAATGTTCAGGGTGCAACAAGGCTTTTATTCTCTGTTTGAATTAAATTTGGCAAACAGTTTTGATAATTAATCAATGCCCAATGTGGATATCGTGAAGGGGTCTGCACCAATAGAAGCACTTAGGTCAGCACCCGTAGAAGCACTTGGGTCAGCACCAATAGAAGCACTTGGGTCAGCACCAATAGAAGCACTTGCGTCAGCACCAATAGAAGCACTTGGGTGAGCACCAATAGAAGCACTTGGGTCAGCACCAATAGAAGCACTTGGGTCATCACCAACAGAAGCACTTGGGTCAGCACCAACTGAAGCACTTGGGTCAGCACCAATAGAAGCACTTGGGTCAGCACCAATAGAAGCACTTGGGTTGCCACCAATAGAAGCACTAGGGTCAGCATCAATAGAAGCACTTGGGTCAGCACCAATAGAAGCACTTGGGTCGGCACCAACAGAAGCACTTGGGTCAGCACCAATAGAAGCACTTGGGTCAGCACATTAGAAGCACTTGGGTCAGCACCAATAGAAGCACTTGGGTCAGCACCAAAAGAAGCACTTGGGTCAGCACCAATAGAAGCTCTAGGGTCAGCACCAATAGAAGCACTTGGGTCAGCACCAACAGTAACACTTGGGTCAGCACCAACAGAAGCACTTGGGTCAGCACCAATAGAAGCACTTGGGTCAGCACATTAGAAGCACTTGGGTCAGCACCAATAGAAGCACTTGGGTCAGCACCAACAGAAGCACTTGGGTCAGCACCAATAGAAGCACTAGGGTCAGCACCAATAGAAGCACTTGGGTCAGCACCAACAGAAGCACTTGGGTCAGCACCAACAGAAGCACTTGGGTCAGCACCAATAGAAGCACTTGGGTCGGCACCGATAGAAGCACTTGGGTCAGCACCAATAGAAGCACTTGGGTCAGCACCAACAAAAGCACTTGGGTCAGCACCAATAGAAGCACTTGGGTCAGCACCAACAGAAGCACTTGGATCAGCACCAATAGAAGCACTTGGGTCGGCACCAACAGAAGCACTTGGGTCAGCACCAATAGAAGCACTTGGGTCAGCACATTAGAAGCACTTGGGTCAGCACCAATAGAAGCACTTGGGTCAGCACCAAAAGAAGCACTTGGGTCAGCACCAATAGAAGCTCTAGGGTCAGCACCAATAGAAGCACTTGGGTCAGCACCAACAGTAACACTTGGGTCAGCACCAACAGAAGCACTTGGGTCAGCACCAATAGAAGCACTTGGGTCAGCACATTAGAAGCACTTGGGTCAGCACCAATAGAAGCACTTGGGTCAGCACCAACAGAAGCACTTGGGTCAGCACCAATAGAAGCACTAGGGTCAGCACCAATAGAAGCACTTGGGTCAGCACCAACAGAAGCACTTGGGTCGGCACCAACAGAAGCACTTGGATCAGCACCAATAGAAGCACTTGGGTCAGCACCGATAGAAGCACTTGGGTCAGCACCAATAGAAGCACTTGGGTCAGCACCAACAAAAGCACTTGGGTCAGCACCAATAGAAGCACTTGGGTCAGCACCAACAGAAGCACTTGGATCAGCACCAATAGAAGCACTTGGGTCGGCACCAACAGAAGCACTTGGGTCAGCACCAATAGAAGCACTTGGGTCAGCACCAACAGAAGCACTTGGGTCAGCACCAATAGAAGCACTTGGGTCAGCACCAACAGAAGCACTTGGATCAGCACCAATAGAAGCACTTGGGTCGGCACCAACAGAAGCACTTGGGTCAGCACCAATAGAAGCACTTGGGTCAGCACCAATAGAAGCACTTGGGTCAGCACCAACAGAAGCACTTGGATCAGCACCAATAGAAGCACTTGGGTCAGCACCAATAGAAGTACTTGGGTCAGCACCAACAGTAGCACTTGGGTCAGCACCAACAGAAGCACTAGGGTCAGCACCAAAAGAAGCAATTGGGTCAGCACCAATAGAAGCACTAGGGTCAGCACCAATAGAAGTACTTGGGTCAGCACCAACAGTAGCACTTGGGTCAGCACCAACAGAAGCACTTGGGTCAGCACCAATAAAAGCACTTGGGTCGGCACCAACAGAAGCACTTGGGTCAGCACCAATAGAAGCACTTGGGTCGGCACCAACAGAAGCACTTGGGTCAGCACCAATAGAAGCACTTGGGTCAGCACATTAGAAGCACTTGGGTCAGCACCAATAGAAGCACTTGGGTCAGCACTAATAGAAGCACTTTGGTCAGCACCAATAGAAGCACTTGGGTCGGCACCAACAGAAGCACTTGGGTCAGCACCAATAGAAGCACTTGTGTCAGCACCAACAGAAGCACTTGGGTCAGCACCAATAGAAGCACTAGGGTCAGCACCAATAGAAGCACTTGGGTCAGCACCAACAGAAGCACTTGGGTCAGCACCAACAGAAGCACTTGGGTCAGCACCAATAGAAGCACTTGGGTCGGCACCGATAGAAGCACTTGGGTCAGCACCAATAGAAGCACTTGTGTCAGCACCAACAGAAGCACTTGGGTCAGCACCAATAGAAGCACTTGGGTCAGCACCAATAGAAGCACTTGGGTCGGCACCAACAGAAGCACTTGGGTCAGCACCAACAGAAGCACTTGGGTCGGCACCAACAGAAGCACTTGGGTCAGCACCAATAGAAGCACTTGGGTCAGCACCAATAGAAGCACTTGGGTCAGCACCAATAGAAGCACTTGGGTCCGCACCAATAAAAGCACTTGGGTCAGCATCAATAGAAGCACTTGGGTCAGCACCCATAGAAGCACTTGGGTTGTCAAAAGTCTCAACATCAATTTCAAATAACTAATTAAAGTCAATCCTGCACTTGTATGGTATAGGAATTATATAGTTACCTTAGTATGATATAAGTAATAATAAAGCTACCTGGGTGTGATATAGGTGTGAAATAGCTACCTAGCTGAGGTATAGGTATGATATAACTACCTAGCTGAGGTATAGGCATGATATAAGTACCTAGGTCTGAAATGGATATGATACAGCTCCATAGGTGTAATAAAGGTATGTTATAGCTACCTAAATGTGATAAAGGTATGTTATAACTACCTAAATGTCATAAAGGTATGTTATAACTACCTAAATGTGATATAGGTATGATATATATTTATCCGAGTGGTGAAGAGTGTGTGAATAGTGGGTGATGAGTGGATGAAGAGTGGGTGAAGAGTGGGTGAAGATTTGGTGAAGAGTGGGTGAAGAGTGGGTGAAGAGTGTGTGAAGAGTGTGTGAAGAGTGGGTGAAGAGTGGGTGAAGAGTGTGTGAAGAGTGTGCGATTGGTTGGTGGCATAATCTTACCCTGCTCTCAGCGCCAAAAAACTACAGCCATGTGGTGAGTGACAGCCGTGTGGTGAGTGACAGCCGTGTGGTGAGTGACAGCCGTGTGGTGAGTGACAGCCATGTGGTGAGTGACTGCCATGTGGTGAGTGACAGCCGTGTAGTGAGTGACAGCCGACAATTTTAAATATATATTTGATTTATTTATAAGCTCAAGAAATTAAGGTCCCGAAAACTATAGACTTTTATTTGTTCTGAAATTGTTGCATAAGTTAGGAGTGGTAGACGGAAAAGCCTAAGAAAAACTACAACAAAAAGGATTTGAAGAAAAGGGAAAGTATCTGAAAAGACACAAATAGTGCAAGTTAACAATCTCCTGACTAACAATAATACTAACATTTATATTACACTGTTAACAGGCTAAATAAATATGTAATTACAGGCAGGGCCGATTTAGAATTGATGAAGACTTAAAGTCCCCGTAGCGTTTTAACATGTTAAATATAAAGCCTCTAAATTGTGAAGCCCAGAGCTGTCGCTCATTTAGCTTCTACGTAAATCAGGCCCTGATGACAGGTTATGACAAATACGCTTACTAACAATGCAGATGCATGTTGAGCACGTAGCACAGGTTATGACAAATACGCTTACTAACAATGCAGATGCATGTTGAGCACGTAGCACAGGTTATGACAAATATGCTTACTAACAATGCAGATGCACGTGGAGCACGTAGCACATGTTATATAAATGTCCATTGAATTTGTTATTTAAATAATTGTTTAATTATAAAAGAAATCACGTGGTAGGTTTCAAATTGTAGCACGTTCATCTTCTTACATTCACAATGAATCGGAGTGAGTTGTGTGTGAGGGCTAATATACAGGTATGAGATGTGAGGGCTAACATACAGGTGTGAGATGTGAGGGCTAACATACAGTTGTGACGTGTGAGGTCGAACATACAAGTGTGACGTGTGAGATCTACAATACAGGTGTGACATGTGAGGTCTAACATACAGGTGTGAGGGTTAACATACAGGTGTGACGTGTGAGGTCTAACATACATGTGTGACGTGTGAGGGCTAACATACATGTGTGACGTGTGAGGTCTAACATACATGTGTGACGTGTGAGGTCTAACATACATGTGTGACGTGTGAGGTCTAACATACATGTGTGACGTGTGAGGTCTAACATACATGTGTGACGTGTGAGGTCTAACATACATGTGTGACGTGTGAGGTCTAACATACATGTGTGACGTGTGAGGGCTAACATACATGCGAACATAATAAGACATTTACTACAATGTTATGACCTATATCAACCTTTAGAAAAATTGGTGTATCTTATCAATTTGCATTTCAGAATGTCTAATTATATTATTACAGGCGCCAGTTTCTATGTGACAATTTAGCAGTGGGCAGAACAGTTACTACACATGTTCTAGTTCTACGTTACGTATTTTCGCTGGTTGGATTGGTTCGTCCTTCGACTTCAATTATAGTAGCCTTCATTTCAGACTTGAGTAGTAGCCTTCATTTTAGACTTGAGTAGTAGCCTTCATTTTAGACTTGAGTAGTAGCCTTCATTTCAGACTTGAGTAGTAGCCTTCATTTTAGACTTGAGTAGTAGCCTTCATTTTAGACTTGAGTAGTAGCCTTCATTTCAGACTTGAGTAGTAGCCTTCATTTTAGACTTGAGTAGTAGCCTTCATTTTAGACTTGAGTAGTAGCCTTCATTTTAGACTTGAGTAGTAGCCTTCATTTTAGACTTGAGTAGTAGCCTTCATTTTAGACTTGAGTAGTAGCCTTCATTTTAGACTTGAGTAGTAGCCTTCATTTCAGACTTGAGTAGTAGCCTTCATTTCAGACTTGAGTAGTAGCCTTCATTTCAGACTTGAGTAGTAGCCTTCATTTCAGACTTGAGTAGTAGCCTTCATTTCAGACTTGAATAGTAGCCTTCATTTCAGACTTGAGTAGTAGCCTTCATTTCAGACTTGAGTAGTAGCCTTCATTTCAGACTTGAGTAGTAGCCTTCATTTCAGACTTGAGTAGTAGCCTTCATTTCAGACTTGAGTAGTAGCCTTCATTTCAGACTTGAGTAGTAGCCTTCATTTCAGACTTGAGTAGTAGCCTTCATTTCAGACTTGAGTAGTAGCCTTCATTTCAGACTTGAGTAGTAGCCTTCATTTCAGACTTGAGTAGTAGCCTTCATCAGACTTGAGTAGTAGCCTTCATTTCAGATGGGTTTTTTTAAAGTGAGATAGAGTTGCTTAATTCGTCATATTCTGGCAGACAATACGTGTATTCTGGCAGCTAAGACATGTATTCTGGCAGACAAGACGTGTATTCTGGCAGACAAGACGTGTATTCTGGCAGAAAAAACATGTGTATTCTGGCAAACAAGACATGTATTCTGGCAGACAAGACGTGTATTCTGGCAGACAAGACGTGTATTCTGGCAGACAAGACGTGTATTCTGGCAGACAAGACGTGTATTCTGGCAGACAAGTCGTGTATTCTGGCAGACAAGACATGTATTCTGGCAGAAAAGACGTGTATTCTGGCAAACAAGATGTGTATTCTGGCAGACAAGACGTGTATTCTGGCAAACAAGACGTGTATTCTGGCAGACAAGACATGTATTCTGGCAGAAAAGACGTGTATTCTAGCAGACAAGACGTGTATTCTGGCAGACAAGACGTGTATTCTAGCAGACAAGACGTGTATTCTGGCAGACAAGACGTGTATTCTTGCAGACAAGATTAGTTATTTTTCTCAGTGTGTAAAAACCTTTTAATTATCTAACAAAAATCAGGTGAATGGAAAAATATTTTGTTAATTTCAACTCCGCCTATTATGTTTACAGTAATGGAATTTACATTTACTATCACCTGATTTTTTCTAACTTATTTATTTTTTAGTGAATTTTACAAATGTAACAAAATGCATTTTTTGTCTCAGTTGATATTTTGCAAAATGGAGTTCATTTTTTAATTACAATTTGTTAGCAACGGTCTTTGTATGTGTATGTTCAAGCTCAATGTATAACAGATTGCATGTGAAGGTATTTCAATCACCCACTCCTCAGAACCAATCTCCCGCTCCTAAAAAACCAATCACACACTCCTCACAACCATTCACCCACTCCTCACAACCATTCACCCACTCCTCACAACCCCTCACAGACAACGACCCACTTCTCACAGCCAACAATCCACTCTTCAGCTAATCACAAGCTCCTCACAACCAACCACCCACTCCTTAGAACCAATCACCCACTCCTCACAACCAATAACCCACTCCTTAGAACCAATCTCCCACTCCTCACAACCAATCACCCACTCCTCACCACAATCAATCACCCACTCCTCACAACCAATCACCCACTCCTCACAATCAATCACCCACTCCTCACAACCAATCACCCACTCCTCACAACCAATCTCCCACTCCTCACAACCAATCACCCACTCCTCACAACCAATCACCCACTCCTCACAATCAATCTCCCACTCCTCACAACCAATCACCCACTCCTCACAACCAATCTCCCACTCCTCACAACCAATCACCCACTCCTCACAACCAATCACCCACTCCTCACAACCAATCTCCCACTCCTCACAACCAATCACCCACTCCTCACAACCAATAACCCACTCCTTAGAACCAGTCACACAATCCTTAGAACCAACCATCGACTCCTCACAAGCAATCACCCACTCCTCACAGCCAATCACCCACTCCTCACAGCCAATCACCCACTCCTCACAGCCAATCACCCACTCCTCACAGCCAATCTCCCACTCCTCACAGCCAATCTCCCACCCCTCACACGGTCACATAACAAACGTCATCACAACGTCTTTCTTGATAAGGACTGGGCTTGGATTAGCTCGGGGCGTTGCGGGAAAGTCCCTTTTACTTTTAGAATAACAAGTTCTTAAACAACAAAATGTAGGCCATGTAATGTGACTGTACAAAAACTGGTTTATTCAAGGCCAGGTTGTGTGACTCTACCAATGCTTCTTTATTAAAGGTTTTATAAAAGTGACTTTATACCACTACTGATTTAATAAAGGGACCACGGTCACATGGACATCCTTGTCCAGCTCATATTGCACAAGATATGTCAACTGTCTGATGACAAGTGAAGCAGAACAATGTGTGAGGTTTTCTAACACTACGTGGCATTAGTTATATTTAATTATAAACGTTTTCAGTGCCTTGATACAACTGTCACATTCTTTGTCAACACGCGATAACATGTCCTTTGTGTTGTCATGATACAAATATCGTTTATGTTGTCACTATCATGATACAATGTCGTTTCTGTTGTCATTGTCACGATACAAATGTCGTCTATGTTGTCATTGTTGTCAAGGTCATGAAAACAGGGCAGTGTGTGTGGGTTGATTCTGGGAGAAATGGGGCATGTGAGCGAGGTGAACGATTGTCATCTCACGGACTGGTGCATGGTTTGTTAGCGGTATAAAAGGGGAGTTAGCTAATTTAAAGGACGTGTGAGAGTGAACTATCTTGAGACAGCGAGAGATAACTTGGTTTTGAGAGCTCGTGTGAGAGTGATCTATCTTGAGACAGCGAGAGATAACTTGGTTTTGAGAGCTCGTGTGAGAGTGATCTATCTTGAGACAGCGAGAGATAACTTGGTTTTGAGAGCTCGTGTGAGAGTGATCTATCTTGAGACAGCGAGAGATAACTTGGTTTTGAGAGCTCGTGTGAGAGTGATCTATCTTGAGACAGCGAGAGATAACTTGGTTTTGAGAGCTCGTGTGAGAGTGATCTATCTTGAGACAGCGAGAGATAACTTGGTTTTGAGAGGTAGTGTGAGATTCTTGAACTATGGATTGACTGATTGGTAGCTGATTTTTGTATTGCAAGTCTGGGAAAATCTACTTCTTTTGCATCGGGAGTATTCTTGTACATTTGATGCTATGTCAAAAGAATAATATGAATTATACAACCTCTGGAATCAAGTATAGTTAGTGTACTTTGGACAGTGTTGCCTTTTCTTATCGGAGAGAAAGACAGTTATTGTGAAGTGGAATAAAATAGACCAGGTGAAGGAATTGACATAATCAAGAGACCTTAGACAACCAAATATTCTGATATGAGCCAGAATGTTCATCATGAGACAGAATGTTTGACAATCGTCATGATATATACGACGTTTACGTTGTCATTGCCATGATACACATGACGTCTATATTGTCATTGTCATGATAAAAATATCATATTCGTTTTCAGTGGTTAACAGTCTATAATAATTTGACAGTTTGATTTGAATTTGAACAAAAGTTGCTGTCCAGCTGATACAATACATGGAGTTCTGATACAATACATGGAGTTCTGATATAATCCATGGAGTTCTGATACAATACATGGAGTTCTGATACAATACATGGAGTTCTGATACAATACATGGAGTTCTGATACAATACATAGAGTTCTGATACAATACATGGAGTTCTGATACAATACATGGAGTTATCAATTTAATTCATTATGTGTAGCGTGTAGTTTTACTTGTTTTTAAATCCCTTTCTTCGCCTTCTCCAACTCCTACTCCCCCCCCCCCCCCCCCCCCCCCATTGCAAATTTTTTAGAACTACTGATTATCAAGATTGTACTGTAAAATAGAATTCGTATCATAACGCCAATCCGTGTCAAGGGGAATCCGGCTAACTAAGATGCTAAAATTAGACATTGATTTATATCACAAGGACCAATGAAAAGGGTTATATTTTTAGTTCTGTTTAACGTGAATATTTGTGTATATAAGGAACCCAAGTAGCCGAGTCTTGACTGTGTCCAAGTCCAAGGTAAAACGTGTTTTAATACTTTCTTTATAATTTTTTTAAAAGGGTATTAAAAAATCTGTAATATTACGGTTTTGAAAAATTTTCACTAATAGCGTGGCGTTTAGGCCTATCGTTGAAATCTTTGTTGCCTACTCAGATTCTCAGTGCCAGATTAATTAAGCTAGTGCTGGGTCTGTATTCTAGGGGAAATCTATCTATCTATCTATCTATCTGTCTGTCTGTCTGTATGTCTGTCTGTCCGTCCGTCCGTCCGTGTCTATATAAATGCCTTATCATAAAATAAAATAATAGGATAAAATCCACAAAGAATATTAAATAACCAAGTGCTATAGGTACACGGGTACCAGAATTGAGAGGTTGGGATTAAAAAACGATTAAAAATATTATTGTTGGGTTTGTAAGACCAAATGAGGTATCAAATGAAAGATAATTGAATGTACTATACGTTTGAAATGTTAATTCTTCAGTTTTACTAAAATAAACTACCACAAATGACATCCGAATAACAATGGTACCCGGGTGCGATTGGCGGCGCTGTTTTTTGTCCGGGTCTATTTTGACTAATGCTATTCGGATGTCATTTTTAGTAGGTTTTTTTTAGTTAAAATGAAGAAATAGGTGCAGCCAATAAATAAAGATGAACATAATAAAGAGTCCCACTGGTTCGACCTATTTTCCTCACAATTTCGTCACACAAAATAATGGCATAACTCAGTAGATCTTTGGTTTAACGCTCACATTACAAGATGAACACGCAAAAAATGATATAGATTTTTATTGGCTTCGGGCCCGTAATATTTACTGTTTCACGTCATAGTTACTGTTGCGCGTCTTTGTTACTGTTGCACGTCATAGTTACTGTTGCACGTCATAGTTACTGTTGCACGTCATAGTTACTGTTGCACGTCTTAGTTACTGTTGCACGTCTTAGTTACTGTTGCACGTCATTGTTACTGTTGCACGTCTTAGTTACTGTTGCACGTCATTGTTACTGTTGCACGTCATAGTTACTGTTGCACGTCATAGTTACTGTTGCACGTCTTAGTTACTGTTGCACTTCATTGTTACTGTTGCACGTCATAGTTACTGTTGCACGTCATAGATACTGTTTCATATTAAAATTAAAGTTAAATATCTTTATTTATGTATAATAAGATTGTATTTATTGGTTGTGGCTGTTATTATAATTTATTACTTTAAATTTATACTATATATGGCATCCTTCCGCCTTCGCGAGACGATGGAGTAGCTAAGTACACTTCATCAAATTACTCACTGGGCCAATCCTTGAATGGCAGTCTCGGCTGCATTTCTCGCAGGAGAATCTTGACTTCTGGTTAGATTTAGCCTTCCGTATTGTTCTTTTTTGTTGCTATGGCTTCGTTTCAGAGACCGCGCCATTGAAGGCTACTGTACTGTGCATTTTTGTGTAAAATTACTGGATGATTGAGATTGGTCCTTTTGGAGAACCTATTCTATTCTAAGATACTAAACAGGCGATTCCCTCAGTCGAACGCCTTGATTAGATCTATGACAGCAATATAAAGAGTCCTATGCTGTTCACAACCATTCTCTTGTAATTGGCGTAATGATAATATCATGTCTATTCTTAAAAGACCACTTCGGAAGCACAACTGCATGGGCCTCTGGGTAGATGCAGTTAGTCAGACTCTGCAATCGTTTAAGGGCGACACGGGCAAACGTCTTTCCAAATAACCAAGTAGAGAAATTCCTCTGTAATTATTATTTTAGCATGATGTAATTTTGTGGGAATTGATCGTATCTTGCTTGCAGCGAGAGAATTGTCCGTGTCACAGTCGGGACTATGGTAATTGCGGATGTGAAGTACACTAGCTGGCTCTACACGCCTAGTGATGACGAGATCTAGCTGATGTCAGTTGCGTGAACGTGGGTTAGACAGGATTTTCATTATTCTAAGTGGGAAAAAGCGATGAAGCTCCAATGTTGTTCAGTAAAATATTAGGCAAAAAACATTTTTTTTTTAAAACAATTAAAATTTTTAGGTTCTTAACGATGCTACCAGTCCTTGGGAAATGATCCCAGATTTATGGAATCACGATCGTCCTAAATCTTGTGAAATTTCAAGGCTTGTGGAGTAACATTTAAAATCAAAACAACAAAAAAAATCAAAATTTGGCGTATATTCAAGCTACGAATAAATAAATTAAATTTTCAAAAGTAAAATGAATAATTTCAATCATAGAAACAGTGGCGTAACAACGGCTTGGCATGGGGGCAGTTGCCAAGGGCGACGGCCTGCGCCAGTTCAAAAGGGCGCCGCTAAATCCCTAATTTTTAAATTTTTATTTAAATAAAGTATAAAGGGCGCCAAAAATAAATCAGCCAAGGGCGCCAAAAACCCAGTTACGCTCCTGCATAGAAAAACTTTATTAGATATTTTCCACTCAGGGATATTATAGATGGTTAATATATTTTATTTTCCAAATCTAACGATTGTGCTACTTCACCACCAATTAAATGTAATCATTTATTTTGAAGTTATCAAAGCTCTTAATAATAGATTTAACGGCCAGACCGTTCCTGTGAATTTTCCGTTGTTGCAGTCGAAATACTAAAAATTTAATAACATTTGCTTTTTCCATATTTTTAATTTTGGAAACATGCTGACGGAGTAAATTTATTGCCAATTGAAGTTGAATGGTTTAAAATTCCCCATTCTAAAAAATATTTAAAATTTTAACACGTGAAACAAATTATTCTTTTTAAATGGGGTTTAGAGCTAAGTGATATATTTAAAAAGAGGTAGAAGTAGAGGAAGAAATGAAGGACAAGAAAGTGGACGTTTTGTACAAAAAGCCTTCGTCAGCAAAAATAGTTAAAGACTGAAAAAAAAAGTGTACACATCTGAAGTGTTTTCACGATTTCTGCACATGTCTTAGATGAGCGCTCGGACCCTTATTAAAATATATCAATCATCTGGGTAAATCTGGGATATTATGAAAAACTGTGAATGGTAGCACTAGTTTTTAAATATTGTTCGCGCCTTTGGTTGGACCACCTCTCCCCCCCCCCCCCCAGGGAATTTTTTTTTCGCTTGGATGCATTTTGTCTCCCCCCTCGATTTCTGCTCCTCATCCCAATCAAAGTGATAGTCCCGGCACCAAGTCCAAGTCTTTTAAATACAAAAATAAACCAATATATTGTATACTTGTTTCCCTACCAGAAATTTGTTTGAATGAAATTCGATCTCGTGCATGTCTTTCTAACAGAAGTTTGATCAATGAAGTGGAGAAAAAACAAAAATATATTATATAATTAAAAAGTTTTCATTTGTCGCATTTCTCACTTGCACCTCTTAATAAACATTTTTTTAAAAAACAACCTCTGTCTGAACACATTTCCGAAGTAATAGTTAAATAAATAGTTATCGGCTTATAATTATCTCAGGCTTGCATTTGATTTGATAAGTCATAAAAAATAAAGAGAGGAAGATTGACATTCCTTTGAAATGGTTAATACTATTAATAGATCTAATTCTTTCAAGTTTTAAAATAATGTTTCCCAAACATTAGTTCATTGTTGATTTAAGTCTTAAAGATCTCAGCTAGCTCAACTACATTTTACTATAACTTAAATTTAATGATTTTTTTGAGTTACCATTATAATGCTTTGTATCCGAATAAACTGAGAGAGAGGAAGATACTTGGAAAAAATAAATAAATAGGGTAGGGGTGATGTGGAAGGGGGGAATTACATTTACAATTTCAAAGATTGTAGTTATGGATTTTTTAAATAAATAAAACTCACTTCATGTACAACATTTTTGACAGGTCAAAAGGACTATTGCTAAAACTTTATGATTGAAGAGGAGGGGAGACAATTACCAATTTCATTATAAGAAAATTTGGAAGCAGGGGATTGATTTAATTGATATTAATAAGCTTTTAACACTAATATGTGTGATATTAAGTATAATCTTTGCAATGATTTGAACTCATCTCATCGTCATCAATTGAATCTTCTTCTTTTTTTTCACCCAGTTATAAAATGGAGTTTGGAAGTAAATTTGTTTACCTGGGAAACAATAACGAAGATGAGGAAGAAATACAAGTAACAGAAAAAGATGTTGTTGTTTCTGAGAGTGATTTGGAGGGAGATGATGGCCAGGTAAAGATTGAAAATAGTTTGAATTCATTTTTTTTACCTATAATAAGTAAAGAGTCCAATTAGGCCTCCTAAAAAAATTATAAGTATCTCAACCCAATCTTATTCTGATCCAAAATAGGAATCCCTTCATAGAATCGGAAAGTATTCATTATAATATAAGAAATACAGCAATCAAGTTATTTAAAAGCAAATGTGAAATACAAGCTTAAAAATAACGTGACGAAAAGACAACGCTTAAAGTTCAACAAAAAGCCTTTTTGGCAAACAAATTAAACAAATAATAAATAAAGGAAAATGAACTTAGTTTATACACTTGAAGTCCAAGAGAAAACTGACAACTCAAAGAATTAGGTTTTCTTTTGTTCAAACAGTGATTTTGTTGAAAGAGTGAGTTTAATTTAAATTTGATTTGTCACACACAATATTAGAGAAATAAATGGCTGATGTGTAGTTGTGTGTCCGTGGCGTCATTTGCGTTAGGGAGAGGGTCAAAACCCTGTTAGGGAGAGGGTCAAAACCGGGTTAGGGAGGAATTTAGGGTTCAGGTTAGGGTGAGGGATAGATTTAGATCATTTTTTCATTTTTAAAAACTTTTTATTCGTCATGGTAAAAAACGCGGACACATAACTACACATTTACCAAATAAATCTACACCTTTTACTTTTGCAACAAAAGAAAAGCGGTGTGATCATCAACTGGTGTGCATCATTAACAAGAATTGGATAATTTCATTGAAGGGAAAGTTGATTTTCTCCTTTTGAAAAGAAAGTTTGGTTGGTATGGTCCCTATATCAACTATATGAATAATTTTACCATATTCGGTCAATACAAAGAAGAGATGCCATGACATCATTTGCCTGTTTATTACAATTGCCGTGAATTAGGGTTCAGTTTAGGTTTAGGGATACATTTACTTATATTTAGTGACAGACTTAACTGGTCTTGTCAACCAAGATGGCGGCCATGGGAAAAAACATGGCATCTCTTCTTTGCATTTACCAAGTAAGTTATATATTGGAGTTCAATCTAAAAATTATTATTATTTATGCTATGAGAATTATTCTACCAATGACCAATGTTAATCATTCCGTTAAAAAATATTTAATAAGCTACATGAATTTGTAACTATTTATGAAAGAAGGAAACTAAAATATTTTTTATCCCGAGTCGTTTCAGTTTTTGAAGGCATGAAAGTTGAAAGCATTTATTGTGTTATTTTATAAAAAAAAATTGTAACATAAATTAATGTATTTTTTAATGAAGCCTTATGTAATTTTTAGACCTGTTTTCTGGATATATTGGATACTGCTGGTCAAGAAGAATTTTCACTACAAAGGGATGTGTACGTACGCACTGGGGATGGATTTGTCATCATATACAGCATCACTGATGTATCAAGTTTTACAGAGTCTGAATTCATTTTCAATTGGGTGACACGAATAAAAGCACAAGAAGGAACACCAGTAAATGCTGTGAGTTTTCTTGAAAATTGGGTGACAATAAAGTTTAGAGAATATCTATTAAATAAAATTATTCATGACAGAAAAGTGTGGACCTTCAAATACTTGCCTTCTAATCAACTCCTATACATTAAAAAGATATCAGCTAAATTCAGTGGTGCGATTTAAAAATCATTTATTGTTGTTATACATTAGACTACTCGTGTTTATTTTATTGACTACATCATAAATAGATGGGGATTTTTGTTTTTTTAATTGTGTATTTTTAAAAAGTTATTTGAGAAAGTGGGATAACTTCAGTTTGGTCTTGTTTAAATGGCTGCAGCGACTTAATAAAATATTATCCTCTGACTTAATTTTAAATGATTTGTAACACTGCAAATACTTGATAGTTTCTAATTTGAACATAATTCAACATCTTTTTCTCTCATAAATTAATCTAGATTTTGGTGGCCAACAAGCAGGATCTAGTTTCTGAATCAAAGGTCTCATCTCAAGATGGCCATGCTCTTGCTTCAAAATTGGGAATTAAATTTTTTGAAACTTCAGCAAAAACAGGGGATGGTGTCAATGAGGCTGTAGTTGGCCTTGTAAAAGTTATTCCTCGGACTAGCAAAAACTATAAGGTTTGCTTGAGCTTATTTTAGCAACATTAAACCAAGCAGGTTCAATACATAAAATATTGGTCCAAAAGTTAAAATCCCCATTAAAATCATAGAATTATGTCATAGCAGGTTTTATTAAATGTTAATGTCATTTTCAAACTATCCATGCTTATATCAAATTATCAAAGTTATTCTCAAATGCTCAATGTTATTTTCTTTAAACATCAACGTTATACTCTCAAAGATATTTTCTTAAACCATCAATTATTCTCAAACTACCAATGTTATGTTCTTAAAGTATCTATGTTATCCTCAAACTCTTAATGCTGTTTTCTTAAACCATCAATGTTAAACACTCAAGTGTACTCAGCGTATGTCAAATGTCCAGCAAAAAGTTCCTTTCTTGAATTTTATCTTAATAATTAATGGAGATAATAGTATTGAATGGAAGATATTTTTTTATTTATGAAATAATACATTATTGTCAATGAAAAATAAAATGTTTGATAAATAATTATCTCTCTAGATTGTGATGCTTGGCAGTGGTGCTGTTGGAAAATCTAGCGTCACCAATCGTTTTGTCAGCGACGTTTTTGTCAATGATTATGATCCCACTATTGAAGATTCCTATCGTAAAATGATCACTGTAAGTGGCTTACCTCCCATGATCACTGCAAGTGGCTTACCTTCCTATACTGCTAAGAAGGACCAAAGAAAGCTTGAGAAAAGGAAATCAAAACCATTTTTTGGCAGTTTGTATAATGTATTTTCTAGAAATCGTCAAAGTCACCAGGCTCCTGTACCACCCCCACCCCCGCCCGCTGCAACTCTCCCACAACAAAAATTAAATAAGAAGAAAGAGAGGAAAACAGATGGAAATGTGTTGCTGATACCTCTCAAAAACTTGGATGAGGAACCCAAGCTGGTCACAGGGGATCCAATCAAATGCGCTGGCTGTAATGTTATCCTAACCAGCACTGCAAAGCTTGTGGCTGAGGGTAACACGAAAACATGGAACTGGTAGGTTGTTGTTTAAAAATAGTTTTTATAGTGATAATAAACATAGTCGAGTTCTTTAAATCTTTTTAGATAAAAATACTCTTTGGAAGGAATTGCTAGCATCAGATTTTAAAAAAGCAGACATTATGCAAGTGACAGAAACTATTTTTATAATCTTTCATTTTATTATGACTTTATTTACTGCTAAAACCACTTTAAAAAACCTTGTTTAGACTATATAGCTACAAATTAGCATTTATAAGAAAGAATTTTCAAATGATATATCAAAATTAATTTGAAATTTAGTGAATTTTGCGGCCACGCAAACCACAACCTAGAGCTTTCTGACGATGAGCTTCCTCAAGGGGAACTTCTTGACTTTATGCTCTCCCCTTCTACCAAGCAAAAAGAAGAAGCTTCTGATAGTGCAGGAGTTGCTGGTGCTTCTCCGAAGAAATGTTCAACAGATGGGATCATTGTTTACTGTATGGACATTAGTTCCTCTATGGACACTATGTGTCAAGTACCACAATCACAACGTAAGCAGTGTTCAAATATTAAATTTGTCAAGTACCAGAATAACAATGTAATCTATAGCCATCTTCCATTAGTCAGGTGCATTTATTTTACTTGAAAAAAAACTTTTTACTGATCAGTGTGAACGATAAGAAATTGCTTTCTATAAAGAAGATGAATCAAGTTTAAAATAATACAGTTGTATTTTACATAATCAAAACATTCTGTGACCAAAAGTTCTAATTCTAAAGTTTGTTCATTCAATACCACCCGCCCCCACCCCTTTTGTTGAATCACCCCCCCCCCTGCAAATGTCCTCATATGTCCTACTATGTCCTCCTGTGTCCTGACTGCCTCCAGTGTCCTGCTATTTTCTCCTCAATCTCAGAGGCTTACACCCCAGACATATTCCCTTGAAATATTTCCCCCAAAAAGTCAGCTTTACGAGTAAATATTTGTATATGTAAATTTAAGTGTACGTTTATGGTTTGTGGTTGAAAACTGTTCATTGTTAATTGTATGCCTTGCAGAACATGTCCTTTGACCCCATCAATAAAACTGTCAGCATTTTATATTTTAGCTATTTTTAGAGAATAAATAATTTGTAAAACCTTTATTATCAGTGGCCTGGAGAGAAGAAAGAACCCAAGGGGCAGAATCCATAACCAATGTTTCCAGACTTGCTTGCATCAAGAGGGCTATTGAAAGGTAGTTCTTTCCCTTGCAGTAACTCACTCTTGAAATGATCAATAAGTTCTTATTTTGTGAATTAGAAATACAATTTCAATAGAAGAATAAGTATTGTAAATTTTTTTGTAATTTCAAAAAAATATTCCATAGTAATATGCCTTTGTTAAATTGATAAGCTTTTTATAGAACACATTTTTTGGAAAAGAATTTCTTTAAAAAAAATGTACAAAATTGGTTCTCATTTTATTAATTTTGATCTTTTAATAA
The DNA here is from genome assembly GCA_964017045.1 of Omphiscola glabra. Lineage (NCBI taxonomy): Eukaryota > Metazoa > Mollusca > Gastropoda > Lymnaeidae > Omphiscola > Omphiscola glabra. The sequence goes on from OZ024797.1 coordinate 4,455,023, forward strand.
TACTTTAAAAATAAAAGATTATTAAAAGCTAAAGTAATTTTTTTTAATGTCTCTGTAACATATCATGTTACTAATTTAATGTCTCTATGTAACATTACATGTTACTAATTTAATGTCTCTATGTGACACAACATGTTACAAATATAATATGTATGTTACATAACTTGTTACTAACTTAATGTCCCTATGTGACACAACATGTTACTTATTTAATGTGTATGTTACATAACATGTTACTAATTTAATGTCTCTATGTTACATTACATGTTACTAATTTAATGTGTATGTTACATAACACGTTACAGGTTGGCTGAACAACTCAAGCTAGATGAGCCAGATAAGCGGGTCATGCTTTCTGTGTTCAGTTCTGAGTTTTATGTCAAAGGAGGGGGCAGAACTCATAACCTACCACAGTTCACTGGACTTGAGCAAAAAACATTTGAAGATCTACTAGCAATGGGCCTGAGTCTCTCCAATGATTATCCTCTTTCCAAAATTACTGATTCTCATGAGTGAGTTCATTTTAATGTTCTTATCTTTTGTGGAATGCAATATTAATTTTGGGAAATTTAATACTTGCTTCTCAGAACTGCAATATAATTTTAGGAGAATTCAATGCAAGGTTTTTGGGGCTACGTAATAATTTTGGGGGAATTCAGTACTGGGGACTGCATATTTATATCACACTAAGTGAACTGTCAAAACTTGTTTAAAATTAACATTATAAATATTTTAAATATAAGTTTTAGAATCTTCAATTTATACTTGGCATGAAACATTACTAAAATAAGATATCATGATTTATATCTATGCCAAGCCTGGCTGGGGGGATCAGTGTTATGCCATCTGTATGATGCCATATGTATGCTGCCATCTGTATGATGCCATCTGTATGATGCCATATGTATGATGCCATCTGTATGATGCCAACTGTGTGATGCCAAACTATGCTCATTTCAAATAAATTATCTTAATTTAAACATTTTTTTAAAAAATGTAAGAAATGATTGTGCTGCTTAATATAGTTTAATTTAAGGCAAATAGATTAGTATCAATATGTCCATATATTAAATAGTATAAATGTGTCCATATTTTGACTAGTATCAATATGCCCATATTTTCACTCACATCAATATTTCCATATTTTGACTAGCATCAATATTTCCATATTTTGATTAGCATCAATATGTCCATTATTTGACAGGTCTATAGATGCTGCTGTGAAACAACTTCATACAACTGGGTGCACTGCACTGGGACCAGCTTTGTCAATATGCACAGGATTTCTGAGTAAAAGTCCTGGTTCTGAGATAATTGTGTGCACAGATGGTGAACCAAATGTTGGAGTTGGTTCACTCAGTCGTAATCAAGACAATACTTTTTACAGAACAGTAAGATTTCTCTTCTCTTATTTTATTTAATAAAGGTGAATATTAATTAGAAATAAAAATTAGAGGGTGAAATATTTTTATATGTAATTTTCAATATGTTTCCAATGAATTTCCAATACAGTCCATACAGTGCATACAGTCCATACAGTCCACACAGTGCATACAGTCCATACAGTCCATACAGTGCATATAGTCCATACAGTGCATACAGTCCGTACAGTCCGTACAGTGCGTACAGTCTGTACAGTCCGTACAGTGCATACAGTCCACACAGTCCACACAGTGCATACAGTCCATACAGTGCATACAGTGCATACAGTGCATACAGTGCATACAGTCCATACAGTGCATACAGTCCATACAGTCCATACAGTCCATACAGTCCACACAGTCCACACAGTGCATACAGTCCATACAGTACATACAGTCCACACAGTGCATACAGTCCATACAGTCCATACAGTGCATACAGTCCATACAGTCCATACAGTGCATACAGTCCATACAGTGCATACTGTCCATACAGTGCATACAGTCCATACAGTCCATACAATCCATACAATCCATACAATCCATACAATCCATACAATCCACACAATCCATACAGTGCATAAAATGCAATTCACATTTACAGGAAAAATCCAGTTTTCAACCATTGAATTTGATAGTGTGTAAAACTAACATTTCAACATTTTAGCATTGCATTTTTAACATAGCATTTAACATAGTATTATAGCATTTTAGTATAGCAACTTAACACCGCATTTTAAAATAGCATTTTAACATAGCATTTTAAAATAGCATTTTAGCATAGCATTTTAATAAAGCATTTTAACATAGTATTTTAGCATAGCATTTTAATATAGCATTTTAACATAGCATTTTATCATAGCATTTTAACGTAGTATTGTAGCTGCTGTTGCTCAAACTAAAACTCAAGAATAATATTTCCTATACATACTTTAGATGTCAAACTGTGCACACAAAATATGCTACACAATATATAGGCCTACAAATTAAATACTGTCTATACTGTGTCAATAACACTGTCTGACAATAAAACTGTCACCTAAACTCTGATAGCAATAAAGAAGCTGCAACTATGACTAAGCTGAATAAGCTGGTGTGGAATAATCTTAAACTATCTGAAAGTACAAAACTAAGCGTCTATCAGGCATGCGTGCTTAGTCTGCTCCTATATGGCAGTGAAGTGTGGATGACATATTCCAGTCATGAGCGGAAACTCAGCAGCTTCCACCCAATTTGACTTCATTACTTCATTGCTTTTTGTGAATTCAATGGCCAGGAAAAGTGCCTAACACAGAAGTTTTGGAACGTGCCGAAATGTGTAGCATGTTCTCCCTTCTTAGCAAGTGTTGCCTTTGCTGGTTAGGCCATGTAAAGAGAATCGAGGAAGGCTGTCTTCCAAAGGATCTGCTTATGGAGATTTGACAGAAAGGTTAAGACTTGTAGGATGGACACAACTGCCACTTAAGGACGTTTACAAAAGGAACATGAGGGAAGCCAACAGAGAAGTCAACAAATGGGAGATCATCACTGAGCACCATTCCAGCTGATGAACAGCAACACATGAAGGAGTCCATCAGGCAGAAGATGCGGCAAACAAAGCTCTTGAACAAAAAGAGGATTACAGGAGGCCAAATTAACCAGGAGTCGAGGTTCTCCTGCTTGGAGTGCAGCTAAGACTGCCATTCCAGGATTGGCCTTGTAAGCCATTTAATCAAGTGTCTTGCAAAGACAGGAGGCCATATAGTTTTGGACCCTTCCTTCATCATCCCATATTATTTGTCACAAAATTTAGACACCCTTGTAGTCCATTGTCACTAATTCATGATCCCCTTGTGCTCTAGATGCATGACATTTTTGGATGTCCCCCTTACCAATAAATTAATTCATCGAAGTACAATTTGCCAAACTCACTGTTTACTCAAAGCCTTCAAATAAATTCAAATAAACAACCAAGTTACAAATTATCAAACACAATCAAATTGATTTATATTATTCCAAAGTTTTCTAAAAAAAAGTACATGCTTATCAGAATTGAATTCCCTACCATTTAATATAGGCCTAATATTGAAATTTTAGAGTATGCCATCAAAAAGATTTGTTTTAAGAAGACCTTGATGAATGCACCACGTTTAGAAAACATTTGTATCTTTATTGTTATCTCCAGGTTGGTCAATATGCAAGATCCAAAGATATTACCATCAATATCTTAGCTATGGAGGGGGCCTCAGCAGGACTCCAGCAGGTGAGTGCGGCAGCAGAGCTGTCAGGGGGAACAACTAACAAGCTCAACCCAATGGAGATTATCAGGCAACTCCGAATTATTGCACAGAATGAAGTCATAGCAACATCAGTTACTGTCAGGCTATTTCTGCACCCAGACTTTGTCTTTGATGAACCGGAGTTTGGAAGTGTAAGTAAACTCTATTTCTATATCCTAGGATATCTATGATATGAAGATATAAGTGAATTCTATTTCTATATCCATATAATGAACAAGGATATGAGGATATATTAATATAAGTAAACTCTATTTCTATATCCATAATATATATTTATACTTTATATCTACATCTAAATATAATGCACAACTGCTTGTTTACTTATTCACCATAAATTTAAAAAATATCACAGTGTGAAGTATAAAGATAATTATAAGAATTGCTTGTTAATAAGATTGATTATCTCAACATTTGGAATAACAGAAATGATCTCAAGCATTGAATATCCCAACTTATGTAATAACACAGATATCTGTGTTCATTAATGGCTATTTCCTCTTAGAATCTGAGTCAACTAGAGAAAGAAGTGGGGACTGTAAGAAAAAGCACAGAGCTCACATTCAGATTTAAGTTAAAAGATGCAAGCAAAGCTTCAATACTGAACTCAGTTCCTTTCCAGGTCAGTAAAGCAACAATAAAAAAATGAATTGTTGAGGACAATGATTAATTTTTATTGACAGCAATGAATTATTGACTAAAGTAAATTGTTTGCAGAACTATTTTTTTTAACATTAAGAATTTTAGTTGTAAAATTGATTAATTTCATGAATATAAAAATTGCCTAATTATATATATAATTATTGTTATGCTTCATGGTTTGAAAACGGCATATGTCAATAACTAGCGCCGTTAGGATCAAACTAATGCCAGCTGTGGAATCAGAAGGGGAAAAAATATCTAGTAACAAGACTAGTGTATCATCTGAGGAACCCAATTTTGACTTGGCCAGTGTAATCAATACAGATCTTATCCCCCATCTAGACCTGGCCATTACCCCATCATTTATTTGTTTACCCAACGTTAACAGCCCCCCCCCCCCCCACCCCCCAAAACCAATTTAAAGGAAAGAAAATCATAGACTTTAAATTTGAATGGTTTATTGAATCAATTTATTCTGGGAATACAATTATAAATATGAAAGGACAAACTAAATCCAATAAAATCCTAGTTATGGAACAAGCTAATTCCTTTGAAAAAATATTCACTTCAGATTTTGTGGTGGTGATGTTTCATTTTGACACAATGACACCACAATGACACAACAATCATATGACAATGACACCACAATGACATGATAATACCACGCTATAGAAAACTACCAATAGTAATAATAATAATAATAATTGGAGCTTCTATTAATCAGATAAGTTTAGTGTCATAGAACTGATTTTTTTTTCCATTTTAGTGAACAATCATTAGAGTGAACAATCATTAGAGTGAACAATCATTAGAGTGAACAATCGTTATAGTGAACAATCATTAGAGTGAACAATCATTATAGTGAACAATCATTAGAGTGAACAATCATTAGAGTGAACAATCATTAGAGGGAACAATCATTAGAGTGAACAATCATTAGAGTGAACAATCATTATAGTAAACTATCATTATAGTGAACATTCCATATAGTGAACATTCCTTAAAGTGAACATTCCTTATAGTGAATATTCCTTATAGTGAACAATCATTATAAGCAAAGGTGGTTTTTTGAAAAAGACATCAACTTTTTTAATGCTGCCTTAAGAGCATTTTTGAAAACCTTTGCATCTCTTGCTGTGTTGAGCAGTGGCACCACCTGGGTGGAGTGGGTGTGCAGACCGCATCTGGGTGGCGCATGGGTGCAGACCACATCTGGGTGGTGTGTGGGTGCAGACCACATCTGGGTGGTGTGTGGGTGCAGACCACATCTGGGTGGTGTGTGGGTGCAGACCACATCTGGGTGGTGCGTGGGTGCAGACCACACCTGGGTGGTGCGTGGGTGCAGACCACATCTGGGTGGTGCGTGGGTGCAGACCACACCTGGGTGGTGCGTGGGTGCAGACCACACCTGGGTGGCGTGTGGGTGCAGACCACACCTGGTCACACCATCACAGGGAGTAAAACAAAATGAAAAATAGTAAATTTGACAGAGCTCGATCAAGTTGGTTTCATAACACAACTAAGCTCAACACAAGAGCTGCATGCATCTGTCACCAGAGCAGGTTGCCATAAGGTAGGAGCAGAGTGTCACCAGAGCAGGTTGCCATAAGGTAGGAGCAGAGTGTCACCAGAGCAGGTTGCCATAAGGTAGGAGCAGAGTGTCACCAGAGCAGGTTGCCATAAGGTAGGAGCAGCGTGTCACCAAAACAGGCCGACTCAGATGAGGTTTATTGAGAAGTCTTTATGGTGTAAGTTTACCTGACTGGATGCCACCAACTCTTTGGCAGCCACTGAGCACAAGATAAAATAGATGACTAGGTCATAATGGCATATAGAATGCTAGATGTGAGCTTAAGCCAAGCCACCAGTAACCACAAAATGTTGGTTGCCTTTCTAAACTACACTGACCAGATTCTGTGTTGGCAGAAGAAAAAAATTTCTCAAGAAAAACACTCTTTAAATATTTATTTTTTTAATGTTTATTGAACCCAGATTAACTCCAAGATTTTCATTTTACCCCATTAGGGCTAACGTACCCCATTATGTCTAACTTACCCCATTAGGGCTAAATTATCCCATTAGGGCTAATTTACCCTATTAGGGCTAATTTACCCCATTACGGCTAACTTACCCCATTAGGCTAGGGCTAACTTACCCCATTAGGGCTAATTTACCCCATTTCACAGACCACTCATCTAGACAGTCTAATATCTTTTTAATAACATACTTCTTTAAAAATAAATGGCTAGTAAAATTAAATAATAGTTTCTTTTCAAGTTTACAACTGGTAGAATATTGAAGAATTTTAAGTAAAATATCATCATGTTCAAAATGGCGATGTTCCTTGCCACCAAAATAAAGAATACAAGTAATCAATTTCATTATTTCTCTGCACAATAACATTTTTCTTTTTCAACTTTTGAACTAGGTTCACATCAACTACACACGGAAAGATGGTATGAAGTGTTTAAGAGTTTTAAGCAAAGCAAATGAAACAACTAGAGACAGAAAGGCAATGGAGGAGGTATTCAATCTGATGTTTTTTAATGAAACTAAATCTCATTCCAACTCAAACTAAATCTCATGCTATCTCATCCCCATTGCATATAATGATTATAAAGATCAAAGATTCACTAGGATTAAACAAATAACTGAATACGTTTGCAATTTTTTAAAAAGCCCAAACTCCCATTGTTAACATTTGTTGATAAAAGGAACCAAATTTATAGAGTTATCTTTCTCATGAAGTTTTTACTTACTTCTTGGCGGTTTAAGCTAATAGTGTTTTCGCAAGTAGATCTGTCATAGAGGATGTCTGCAGTTTATAAATGTTTAACATGCTGGAATACACTCAGTCAGCCCAAAGCAAGAAGCTGAAATACACTGCAGGATAACTTATTTGTTAGTTTATGAATGCACCTTACAGAGGGCCTACTAGAGTAAGTTAGTTGTTAACATGTCTATTGTTTAATGGTCCACTAGATTGACTCAGTGGCTAACATGTCTGCTGTGTAATGGTCCACTAGATTGACTCAGTGGCTAACATGTCTGCTGTGTAATGGTCCACTAGATTGACTCAGTGGCTAACATGTCTGCTGTGTAATGGTCCACTAGATTGACTCAGTGGCTAACATGTCTGCTGTGTAATGGTCCACTAGATTGACTCAGTGGCTAACATGTCTGCTGTGTAATGGTCCACTAGATTGACTCAGTGGCTAACATGTCTGCTGTGTAATGGTCCACTAGATTGACTCAGTGGCTAACATGTCTGCTGTGTAATGGTCCACTAGATTGACTCAGTGGCTAACATGTCTGCTGTGTAATGGTCCACTAGATTGACTCAGTGGCTAACATGTCTGCTGTGTAATGGTCCACTAGATTGACTCAGTGGCTAACATGTCTGCTGTGTAATGGTCCACTAGATTGACTCAGTGGCTAACATGTCTGCTGTGTAATGGTCCACTAGATTGACTCAGTGGCTAACATGTCTGCTGTGTAATGGTCCACTAGATTGACTCAGTGGCTAACATGTCTGCTGTGTAATGGTCCACTAGATTGACTCAGTGGCTAACATGTCTGCTGTGTACTGGTCCACTAGATTGATTTAGTGGCTAATAAGTCTACTAGATTGACTTAGTGCAAATGTCTCTATTGTGTAATGGTCTACTAAAATGACTTAGTGGCTAACATGTCTATATTGTCTAAGGTTTACTACAATGACTTACTGGTTATGTGCCATAGATAAATAGAAATAAATATTTCTGATATGATTGTGGATTATGGTATTAAATGATTACTAGTTCTCTCTCTCTCTTTTTGTTTGTGTGTAAAATTGATTGCTATCTTATTTTCAAAGTGTTCATTGTGTTATGGATTGTACCCAAGCAATAACTTGTTACCACAAAAACTATTGCATTTGTTGTTAACTAAATGTTTGATTCACCTCATTCTAATATTTAAGAATCTTAAGTTCTTTTTAAAAAGTGTCTTAAAACTTGCAATAATTTTGTTACGTCTTTTATAGAACATCAATATCTCCGTGTTGGGTGTTGCCACTATGAAGATCACAGCCAAATTGGCACAAGCTGGAGAGAAGATAAAAGCACAGCACCATTTGTGAGTTGTTTCAGAATTGATTATGATAGACAGCATGTCAGTAGCTGAGATACATAATAGATAGATGTTCATTTCATGACCCTGGGCTACTTGAAAAAAACAACATCAAATGGTTACCTGGTACATAACTAAACATATTCAAAAGAAGAAAAACCATTGAAGGTCTACTGAACAGAATTAAGGCATTATTTTAGATCATGTTAATAATGAGAGACTAGTTTGCATAGCTTGCTGGTTATTTCTTGAAGTTCGTTTTTCTTCACCAGTTTGGTGACAAGTCACTTTCAACAGTTTGGTGACAAGTCACTTTCACCAGTTTGGTGACAAGTCACTTTCAACAGTTTGGTGACAAGTCACTTTCAACAGTTTGGTGACAAGTCACTTTCAACAGTTTAGTGACAAGTCACTTTCAACAGTTTGGTGACAAGTCACTTTCAACAGTTTGGTGACAAGTCACTTTCAACAGTTTGGTGACAAGTCACTTTCAACAGTTTGGTGACAAGTCACTTTCACCAGTTTGGTGACAAGTCACTTTCAACAGTTTGGTGACAAGTCACTTTCAACAGTTTGGTGACAAGTCACTTTCAACAGTTTGGTGACAAGTCACTTTCAACAGTTTGGTGACAAGTCACTTTCAACAGTTTGGTGACAAGTCACTTTCAACAGTTTGGTGACAAGTCACTTTCACCAGTTTGGTGACAAGTCACTTTCAACAGTTTGGTGACAAGTCACTTTCAACAGTTTGGGGACAAGTCACTTTCAACAGTTTGGTGACAAGTCACTTTCAACAGTTTGGTGACAAGTCACTTTCAACAGTTTGGTGACAAGTCACTTTCAACAGTTTGGTGACAAGTCACTTTCAACAGTTTGGTGACAAGTCACTTTCAACAGTTTGGTGACAAGTCACTTTCAACAGTTTGGTGACAAGTCACTTTCAACAGTTTGGTGACAAGTCACCAAAATTTAATTAGCTTGAAATAATAAATTGTTAATGTCTTGCAAACCATAAAATCGTTTTCAATGGTCCGTAACTGAATGAGTCAATAACATTGTTAGGATGGATGACTGAATGGGTCAATCACATTGTTAAGATGGGTGACTGAATGGGTCAATAACATTGTTAAGATGGGTGACTGAATGGGCCAATCACATTGTTAGGATGGATGACTGAATGGGTCAATAACATTGTTAAGATGGGTGGCTGAATGGGTCAATCACATTGTTAGGATGGATGACTGAATGGGTCAATAACATTGTTAAGATGGGTGACTGAATGGGTCAATAACATTGTTAAGATGGGTGACTGAATGGGCCAATAACATTGTTAAGATGGGTGACTGAATGGTTCAATAACATTGTTAAGATGGGTGACTGAATGGGTCAATAACATTGTTAAGATGGGTGACTGAATGGGTCAATGACATTGTTAAGATGGGTGACTGAATGGGTCAATAACATTGTTAAGATGGGTGACTGAATGGTTCAATAACATTGTTAAGATGGGTGACTGAATGGGTCAATCACATTGTTAAGATGGGTGACTGAATGGTTCAATAACATTCTTAAGATGGGTAGCTGAATGGGTCAATCACATTGTTAGGATGGGAAATGTATTACACAGAATAGCAACACATTTTTTGAACAATCTACAAATAATGTGCCCTCATTTGAAGGCCGTACTATTGGAAAACAGACATACAAACCTACAACTCTACAAACCCACATCCGCTTTACCATATCATGACAACCAACACAACCACAACCCTTTTACCATAAAACCACTACCTACAAAGCCATTTCCCAAGTACTGTATATACTTGTTCAAAAGCCCGGTCATTCATAAGCCATAAGTTATGGCCGGAGGGGAAAAACATTATCACAGCTCACTCAACCATTTCCCACACAACTACACACAAAATAACTACCCCCACTAGCACTTTCTACACAACTACTGCCCTCTCAACCACTAAACACTCGACAACTACCCACACAATCCCTCCCCACAAAACCACTACCCACAATACCCCAGTTGACATACTAACATTCCCAAGTGGCATATCACCGTGGTTCTTCCACTGCAATAACAAACTTAAGATACAATTTTTTTTATCAAACTCTATCTAGGAAAAATGTTGAGCGACTGGTGAACAGAGGTGCTGTAACGAAAGAGGAAAAGTTGGCATTCCAGTTTGAAACCAGAGCCTATGACAGTTACCTTTGTGCAGAATCCGATGTAAGTATGCTTCTGTATGAGTTAAGTCAGTGTCTGTGAGGTCAGTTAAATTCTACAAGAGGTCGTTTAAGTTCTGTTTGAAAATAGGTTCAGTGAGGTATCATGATATGGCGATACATGGTTATGCTCCTGACTTAGTTGCCATGATATGTTGATTCATGGTCCTGACTTAGTTGCCATGATATGTTGATTCATGCTCCTGACTTAGTTGCCATGATATGTTGATTCATGGTCCTGACTTAGTTGCCATGATATGTTGATTCATGGTCCTGACTTAGTTGCCATGATATGTTGATTCATGGTCCTGACTTAGTTGCCATGATATGTTGATTCATGGTCCTGACTTAGTTGCCATGATATGTTGATTCATGGTCCTGACTTAGTTGCCATGATATGTTGATTCATGGTCCTGACTTAGTTGCCATGATATGTTGATTCATGGTCCTGACTTAGTTGCCATGATATGTTGATTCATGGTCCTGACTTAGTTGCCATGATATGTTGATTCATGGTCCTGACTTAGTTGCCATGATATGTTGATTCATGGTCCTGACTTAGTTGCCATGATATGTTGATTCATGGTCCTGACTTAGTTGCCATGATATGTTGATTCATGGGCCTGACTTAGTTGCCATGATATGTTGATTCATGGTCCTGACTTAGTTGCCATGATATGTTGATTCATGGTCCTGACTTAGTTGCCATGATATGTTGATTCATGGGCCTGACTTAGTTGCCATGATATGTTGATTCATGGGCCTGACTTAGTTGCCATGATATGTTGATTCATGGTCCTGACTTAGTTGCCATGATATGTTGATTCATGGTCCTGACTTAGTTGCCATGATATGTTGATTCATGGTCCTGACTTAGTTGCCATGATATGTTGATTCATGGTCCTGACTTAGTTGCCATGATATGTTGATTCATGGTCCTGACTTAGTTGCCATGATATGTTGATTCATGGTCCTGACTTAGTTGCCATGATATGTTGATTCATGGTCCTGACTTAGTTGCCATGATATGTTGATTCATGGTCCTGACTTAGTTGCCATGATATGTTGATTCATGGGCCTGACTTAGTTGCCATGATATGTTGATTCATGGGCCTGACTTAGTTGCCATGATATGTTGATTCATGGTCCTGACTTAGTTGCCATGATATGTTGATTCATGGGCCTGACTTAGTTGCCATGATATGTTGATTCATGGTCCTGACTTAGTTGCCATGATATGTTGATTCATGGTCCTGACTTAGTTGCCATGATATGTTGATTCATGGGCCTGACTTAGTTGCCATGATATGTTGATTCATGGTCCTGACTTAGTTGCCATGATATCTTAATGCTTCGGTGTGTTGATGCTAACTTTATGTTTCGGCAGTACATGGATGATGAGGCATCCACTATTATGCAGCAGCAAGTCATGAACGTGAGTGCATCCAGGTTTTCCTCAAATTCCAGGAAGATGCTGGCAAACGTCAAACCTATGAGTGACCAGCAGAAGATTGCCTACTATGGTTACAAAGACAATTTTTAAATATCTGACAAGACTGAGAAAAAGAGTTTTTTTTTAAAGGCACGCTGGGAGGGCAATGTCTTATCTAGGTAAAATGTAATAGGTACAATGTTTATATGGGTACAGGTTTATCAAGGTACAGTGTCTTATCTAGGTATGTCGTATCTAGGTACAGTGTGTATAAACAAGGTCCTTTAAGCTACAATGTCTACCTATGTACACTTTGTATAAAAAAGGTAATAATGGGGGAGACTGCAATCAGGTTAGCGCAATTGTTGTGTTCCTTTTATCAGGTTTAACCTTACTGTGTTTTACTAATTTCCTACACTTTGTATAATGGCACAAGTCTTTTATGTTGTCATTAGTGTAGGCAAATCTATGTACACTTTATATAGTAAAGAAGTTTGGTAAATCACAGTCAAAATTGTTGTCCAAAATTTTGTGGTACACTGAATAAGGGCCCAAATTATTTCTAATTTGTCTGAGACCTTGGCCATGCATTGTGATGTTTTTGATGAAATGTATTGAGACAGATTTTAATAATATTAAATAATTTCTAAACACAACGTATGAGTTTTTGTTATCATGGTTTTTGTGTCGGTTAAAAACAAGAAATAATATTATAATATAAATATAACAGTTAAAACATAGGCTTAATAATTGATAACTTCCAATCATTAACCATAAATAATGTAATTATTATTTTGAAAACAAAAACCGGTTGTTGATTTTCCCAAACTGGATACTGAATTTTTTATTTAAAAAAACGAATACATGAAGTAAATATATTATTATCGTCAATATGATTGTTATTTAATAAAATAAAACAGCTTTAATGCAAAAATACGTCATTAAAAATGGCCTCGTTATTGTTGTGATATCAGAATATCACTGTTGTAATGTTACAGTTGCGTCCCATTTTGTCAATGCGTGATGTCCGTGTTTTGTGAGATAAGTCACGTGAGCTTGCTGGTATTAAATTCATTAAAAATATAGACATGCAGCTGAAAGATGTGTTAGACTTCATTGAGTATTAGACATAATACTACTAATATAACAAGCCTTTCGTTCGTTGACAGAAAGGAAAAGTTGGCAGATCAGTTTCATAAGTTTTCCCACCCGAGACCAGTGCGCTTTTGCCGTAGTAACTAAGTTTTTAAGCCTAAGACTACGGCACTACGACCAGCTTAAAAAAAAAAAGTGTGCATTTTTTTGTTAACACCGTAAGCATCGAATTAATGCACTCTCTAAAAGAAAAACATATTCAGGTTGGCACACTGAGATCGAGACAGCAAAGGCCAATCATCATTAAAACAGCCAATGTTGTGTCTAACTTGATTGCAGTCACTCCCCCTTATTACCATGTGTTTATTTTTAGCCCTACTGTTGCTTGGCGGTTGGATTTGGCTGTAGTTCACACCCCCCTCCCTTTTTTTGTTTTTTTTTCTGTTTGCGTATGAGCTTTCCAAGTTCCGCAAGTTTTCGTATTTTTTTTTAAAGGATATTTTATAGCGTACTGCCACAGCCTTGCTAATCTTTTCCCATCCCCCACACAAAATTACCTTATTCAACGTTAATATTATCTATTGTACTCAGAGCCTTGGTGTGGGCCTTGCGTCAGCAAAGGGGCTTTGGATAGCCCAAAATTATTACGTGGAATTTTTAAAAAATTGTCTCTTCAAATGCAAGAAGCACAATGGAAAAGTGGCTGGGGGCCTCCAAAAGTCACGTGACTGTTCTGACTGTGCCACTTAATTATAAATATGTTTAGCCACTTGCTTGAAACGGAAATGAACAATGAACATAATCTCTTGGACAGATGTAATGAACATAATCTCTTGGACAGATGTAATGAACATTATCTCTTGACAGATGTAATGAACATAATCTCTTGGACAGATGTAATGAACATTATCTCTTGACAGATGTAATGAACATAATCTCTTGGACAGATGTAATGAACATAATCTCTTGACAGATGTAATGAACATAATCTCTTGGACAGATGTAATGAACATAATCTCTTGGACAGATGTAATGAACATAATCTCTTGGGCAGATGTAATGAACATAATCTCTTGGACAGATGTAATGAACATAATCTCTTGGACAGATGTAATGAACATAATCTCTTGGACAGATGTAATGAACATAATCTCTTGGACAGATGTAATGAATATAATCTCTTGGACAGATGTAATGAACATAATCTCTTGGACAGATGTAATGAATATAATCTCTTGGACAGATGTAATGAACATAATCTCTTGGACAGATGTAATGAATATAATCTCGTTGAGAGACCCAATGACAAAATCACCTTACATAATGTGATATGACAATGAAAGACTTTGTTAGTAGATTAATACTATTAAAGAAATAAAATTAAAACGTTGACTTTAAAAAAAACTTTATTAAAAAATTATTAACTAACATCATCATGCTAGAATAGATATGAGAACATACATGAAATGCTTGAAATCGGCACATACGTGTAAGGATTGATAGTTGCACTTGGTACATACGTGAAATTATTGATATTTGCACTTGGCACATACATGTACATGTAATGGTTTTCTAGATAAAAACTAAGTTACTTCCTTATTACATCTTATTAATATAAGTATTAATATTTTGAACAGCTCACGCAAATGGCCTCCATTCAATAGTAGATTTTGCGACTAATTGCAAACACAAGTCTACTTTTTACGTCCATACACGTCCATAGTCATACGTTCAACAACATATAAATGAACTTATTGTTCATATCTAAATTTTCTCACGAATTCTCCATTAGCTTTGGGAGATCTGATCTCCAAGGTAGGACTTCCGTTACTGCTACCATTACGGACGGTAACTCTGTGATTGCCAACGGTTCCTGTTTGTCCACTGATGCCATTTTTACCGTTAAATGGGCGCACACCGTCGGGTGAAAATCTGTTGAAGTCTCTGACAGCATCATTGTAGTTACCGGGTCTGTGATGGTAAGGACTACATGTTAGTCTTGAGTAAACTAATTATAAATTTTAACATTTTTACCAAAAAATTTATATATATATATATAGCTTTTTTGTAAACATGTGTATTAAGGTGAATAAATGATTGTGTATGTATAAATATATAGAAGTGTGTGTATCAGACACTCGCAAAGTTGTAATATCACTGTTATCATACACGCACCAAGTGTGTATCAATGTGTATACAGTGGCGTAGCTAGAGTGTTTGGCGCCCGGGGACAAGATTCATTTTAAAGCGCCCTCTTTTCCTTTTTTCAACTCTCAAACCCATTATTTTCATCAATAAAATAATACCAAAGCACATTTTGGCGCCCCTAACTAGCTGGCGCCCGGGTACATCTGTACCCCCTGCCCCCCCTACGCTACGCCTCTGTGTGTATATGTGTATGCCCTATAAGTGGGTGCACTGTGTATTCATTAAACAATCTAAAATATAAACTATAAATACCCTACGTCAGCTATAAATACATGTGTTTGCTTAAATTTACCAAGTGCCGGATGAAAAAAAGTTATTCTATTTTTACCTGGCGTACTGTTTGGTAACACGAGAACCACTGGTTGTCACTCGGCCAGCACGTGATGCCTGGAAAAGTGCACGACCGGCCTGTGCTATTCGGATGGCAATGGGAATCCATCGCTTCTTTCGTCCCTCTGGCTGACTGGTTGCTGGCTGACCGGTTGGCTCCTTGCGACCTTTGACAACCTTTTTGGTCACTAACAAATCTGCAATATTGACATAACGATTCAACTTAAACCCCTGATTGATAATAACTGGCCATTTAATTCAGAGGCCGCATGCATGTGCTTAATACTTCTTTGTTCATTTCTTGACTAAAAAAATTATTTATTGTCTGTAAGCTCACGCTTCATGTGTTGTTTTTTTTTTGTCTTGGTCCATAGATTGAAATGATTGTCATTGTACTTAGATTAAAGTCATTGTCGTGGTCCGTAGATTAAAGTCATTGTCGTGGTCCGTAGATTAAAGTCATTGTCGTGGTCCGTAGATTAAAGTCATTGTCGTGGTCCGTAGATTAAAGTCATTGTCGTGGTCCGTAGATTAATTTTTATTGTCGTGGTCCGTAGATTAAAGTCATTGTCGTGGTCCGTAGATTAAAGTCATTGTCGTGGTCCATAGATTAAAGTCATTGTCGTGGTCCGTAGATTAAAGTCATCTAAACGTAAATAAAACTCTGAAAGAAAAATACATCTAAAAAGTCAGATACTCACTATGTTGAGCTATCACCAAGTTATCAGACACTCACCAAGTTGGGCTATCATCAAGTTATCATACACTCACCAAGTTGAGCTATCACCAAGTTATCAGACACTCACCAAGTTGGGCTATCATCAAGTTATCATACACTCACCAAGTTGGGCTATCACCAAGTTATCAGACACTCACCAAGTTGGGCTATCACCAAGTTATCAGACACTCACCAAGTTGGGCTATCATCAAGTTATCATACACTCACCAAGTTGGGCTATCACCAAGTTATCAGACACTCACCAAGTTGGGATATCACCAAGTTATCAGACATTCACCAAGTTGGGCTATCATCAAGTTATCAGACACTCACCAAGTTCAGCTATCACCAAGTTTTCATCTTCCTCCAAGATACTGTATATTTCTTCTTTGCTCAGAAGTTTGATGGGTATCCCATCGATTTCACCATTTTCGTCAAACACATCGCTACCGTCGACTCCAGCGTTGGTGGACACTGCTGTGGCGTCAGCTGGTAATGCTGCTGTCGTGACCGAGTCCCCGACAGCCTGTTCTCCCGGTGGTACAACAGCCGGCGTCACCAGCACGACGGTGGCTGCAGCGATGAGAAGAATGACTAGCTTCATGGTTTAACGACTCAAACTTAGAATTCGCTGATTGTTACGGTGCGCAGATTGTTACGGTCCGCTGATTGTTACGGTGCGCTGTGTCGTCCAGAAGTCAAATGTGCTCTTTCTGTGGCAGGCGCGTGAATTTAAAGAGGAGTTAAAATCCGGGAGTCTAATTTACATCCGGGAACCCAATTAAGGTCCGGTAAAAAGTGTGCGTAATTTTATGTGGGGAAATTATGTTTCTGAGAAAGTGTTAGTGGGTCAGCGCCAAACATGAAATTAAAACACAATAATTTTCTTTAAAAACAGCTTAAAATAGGAAGTTGCCGTTTTTGAACATAACATTAATCTAGAGCAGACGATTCTAGAAAACTTGATGTTTGTGTTTGAAAGCGGGAAAAAATCTTTTTTTAAAAACGTACTATTACTAGCTAGTTCTTCATTTTTTTTTTTCAGTCTTACTTACACTCTTTCTTTTATTCGTTCTTCCGTCCATCCATTTTTCTTTATTACCTTCTTTCTTTCTTTCTTTCCTTCTTTCTTTCTTTCTTTCTGTATCTCTTTCTTTCTATCTATCTCTCTTTCTTTCTTATTTACTTCGTTATTTAATTTTTTCTTTCCTTCTTTCTTTCTTTCCTTCTTTCTTTCTTTCAATACTTCTTTCTTTCCTTCTTTCTTTCTTTCTTTCCTTCTTCCTTTCTTTCTTTCCTTCTTCCTTTCATTCCTTCTTCCTATCATTCCTTCTTTCTTTGTCTATTTCTTTCTTACTAGAATTCGTTCTTTTTTCTATATCTTTGCTTCTTTCTTTCTTTTTTTTTCTTTCTTCTTTCTTTCTTTTTTTCATTCTTTCTTTCCATCAAACACGAAATGAGTGCTAACATATCACATTGTATTTTATCCTCTCTCTCACACGGAATATAAAAACATTATTGTATTTTTATTGCAATGTTCATTTTGAGGGCAATAACTAAGGGACATAATTAAAATCCCTGTTTCTCATGCAATGGGCTACTTACCTTTTTATTGCGTAGTGCAGTGGTTCTCAACCTTCCTAAAGCCGCGAACCTTTCATACAGTTCCTCATGTTGTGGCGAACCCCATGCCACACAATTATTTTCGTTGCTACTTCATAACTGTAGAGTATATGTGTTTTCAGACTGTCTTAGGCGACCCCTGAGAAAGGGTCGTGCGACCCGCAAAGGGGTCGCGACCCACAGGTTGAGAACCGCTGGCGTAGTGCATCGTACAGTCCAGGGAAAGTCTTGACAGACACAGAAGGCACGAATTCGGTGACCTTCAGCAAGAAGAAGGAAAACTGGCGTGATTTGACACAGTTGAGACCAGGGGAGGGGAGGGGGGGTGAACGTGAAAAAAACAACAACGGAAGATAGTGACGTCATTGCATTTGAGACAGGATTCAGTTGTAGCCCGTTTTCTTAGCTGGATAAAATATTGACTAAACTGGATAACATATTTACTAAACTGGATAATATATTGACTAAACTGGATAACATATTGACTAAACTGGATAACATATTGACTAAACTGGATAACATATTGACTAAACCGGATAACATATTGACTTAACCGGATAACATATTGACTAAACTAGATAACATTTTGACTTAAACGGATAACATATTGACTAAACTGGATAACATATTGACTAAACTGGATAACATATTGACTAAACTGGATAACATATTGACTAAACTGGATAACATATTGACTTAACCGGATACAATTTTGGCCTAACTGGATAACCTGTTGGCCTAAATGAACATTTTGAAGGGTTAATTAAAATCTCCCACATATCAGTAAGGGAGATAAACAAGGCCAAGTCGGCACCAGTGTTTTCCAGAAAAGTCTTTGTTACGTATGCTATTTAAATCCGGTTTACAGAGGCAACTTGACGCCAGATGGCTTGCAGGATTTCTATTTTTAGCACAGCTCAAGGGGTCATCTCCTCATCTAACTGTGGAATATTCCTGTACACAGGTTGTCTCCCCTTTCCTTCGCAGACCCGGACCTGGGCAGAAAAAGCGAATAATAACAACATGATAGGACGGGTACAAAAGTATTTGTCCGGTACAGTATATTATGTGTTTGGTACAGACATAAAGATGACTTATATAAAAAAATAACTTTGTAAAAACAACGCATATGTTACCAACAAAATATTTCTGGTCACATCACTATCTGGTCACATTACTATCTGGTCACATCATTTTCTGGTCACATCACCATCTGGTCACATTACTATCTGGTCACATCATTATATGGTCACATCACTATCTGGTCACATCGCTATCTGGTCACTTCACTACCTGGACACGTCAATATCTGGTCACGTCACTATCAAATCACATTTGTATCTTGCGGCATCGATATCCTGTCACAGCGCTACGAGGTCACATCCGTATTAGGTGACGCCGCTATCTGGTCACATCGCTATCTGGTCACACCCCTATGTGGTCACATCGATATCTGGTCACATCGCTATCTTGCCACACCTCTATGTGGTCACGTTGCTATCAGGTCACGTTGCTATAGGGTCACGTTGCTATCACGTAACGTTGCTATCGGGTCACGTTGCTATAGGGTCACGTTGCTATCACGTCACGTTGCTATCGGGTCACGTTGCTATCAGGTCACGTTGCTATCAAGTCACGTTGCTATCGGGTCACGTTGCTATCGGGTCACGTTGTTATCGGGTCCCGGTGCTATCGGGTCACGTTGCTATCGGGTCACGTTGCTATCAGGTCACGTTGCTATCGGGTCACGTTGCTATCGGGTCACGTTGCTATCGGGTCACGTTGCTATCGGGTCACGTTGCTATCGGGTAACGTCAACTTATAAAATAAACATCTAGCTGGGGACAACGCAACCACGTTGTCGCGTGCAAAATGTCCATACCACGTTCGGAGCCTACTGCCAGGTCTTTCCAAGAACAATCGCTCATGGCATAACATTTGATCATCCTGATGTTCTTTTGTGTGCATTTAGTGCGCACTTGATCAAGCGCACGACGGGGAAAGCAGCGAATGAGAGGGCATGACGGTGCGCATTGAGAACTGGGTGGACTAGAAAGATCCACTCGGTAATTATTATTGGTTCCTAAGAGGCCGTGCCTGAAATATCCAAAAAATTTATAGCCATTGTTTGACCTCTTCCCATCAACTGTCAAATACTGTCAAACGTTCAAATACTCCCCCCTCCAACCCAATAAATTAGGTCAAATTCCCCCCCCCCAAACCCAATAAATTAGGTCAAATATTTTAAGACATACCCCCCCCCCCCCCCAAGAACAAGTAAAACTAAAATCAATTAATACGGTTCTCTTTATTAAGAAATCCACGGGCACAGCAAATCAATTACATTTTATTAAAGGAATCAACTGGGGTCAATTTTATACTTCGGAATATTTTATATATATAATATATATACTCTCACTCTATCTCTACGTTCTCTCTCTCTCTCTCTCTCTCTCTCTCTCTCTCTCTCTCTCTCTCTGTGTGTGTGTGTGTCTAAATATTATTGTTAGTGTGTATTTATAATAAGTCTTTTTCCCAATCTTCAAAATGTCAAGCCAAATCAATGTTCTTATTTTGACCGTGCAAATAGAACATGAGTGGCCTATATGATGAAATCTCCATATTATTATCGAAGGGGCAGACATGATACTAGTCTATTCTAATTATTCAGTCTATTCGAACTATCCAGTCAAGTCTAACTATTCAGTCTATTGGAACTATTCAGTCAAGTCCAACTATTCAGTCTATTCAAACTATTTAGTCTATTCAAACTATTCAGTCTAGTCTATGTACTCAGTATAGTCTATTTATTCCGTAGAGGCAATCAATATATAAAAAGTCACCCATATTTTAAAAGCCATCCATACATTAGAAGTCATCCATATATTAGAAGTTATCAATATATTACAGGTCATCAATATATTACACGCCACCCATATATTAAAAGTCATCCAAATATTAGAGGTCAACAATATTTAAAAAGTCATCCATATATTACATGCCATCCATATCTTAAAAATCATCCATATATTAGTGGTCATCCATATTTTAGGAGTAATCCATATATTAGAAGTCATCCATATATTAGAAGTCATCCATGTATTTTCAAAGCAAAAATTCACATATTAGGAACCCAGCCACATTTATTTATTTTATTTTTTGTTTTTTTGTAAATGTAAGTTAATTTTGAAGTTCATGATTATTGTTGTTAAATTGTATGTACAGCGTGGTGAGCGCAGCAATAGGCTGGGATACCACGCTATAGGAAACTACCAATAATAATAATAATAAAAATTTCCGATACATGCTTCGTGTTTGGGCCCCCCATTTTGCTGGAGTACCATGAGCAGCCACCCACCCCCTACCGCCCAACTTCACAACAACAACAAAATTTCCTAATTTTACGTGAAATACAAATAAATGAAGTCAAGTAAATAATCCAGTGGTTCCTAACTTGGAAGGTAAAACCCTCGCCTTTACCCGCCCCACCCCCGGGAAAAAAGTGTGTGGATTATAGAAAGGAAAAAAAGGGGACGCAACAAAACAAAGAGCATGTCAGCCAGAAGTCTGCTTCAGCGAATAAAAAACAGTTTGTTCAATGACGAAGGCATCTTGCCGGCAAACAACAGGACATAGAATAGTTTATGGAAAGGTGACAAAGGGGAAAGATGGGGATGGGAGAGGAGGGAGGATGGGCAGCACGTATATGGGGGGGGGGAGGGTATTTAACTAAACTGCAGAATTTTTCGTGACAGTGGGCGGCTAAAATATTTTATAGCCTGGGCCAGTGGTCTGCAAATCTCGGCCAGCAAGCCGCATGCGGCTCTTTAGTGACCTTAGTGCAGCTCGGTTAGTCGGCCACAAATGTGTTTTGACTCTGAAAAACATGGTTCTTGAAAAGAAATTTGGCTCTCAAAAAAATATTAATGTTGATTTTTGACTCTTTTGACTAATGAGTTTTCCGACCACTGGCCTGGGATATAAGAACTTGATTTGTTTTAAGATGGGAAGAAGAGAGGAAAGAATTTATTTTTTTGGGGGGGACGGGGGGGGGGGGGGGTTATGATTTTTTTTAACGTAACCACCTTGATGTGTTTTCCTATATTCCTATACAAACATGTCAAATATTCTGGTCCCTTGTCAGAATATGATGGCTCTCTATAGTACACTTAATAAATCTATTAAGTCCGAGGCACAACACAATAAGTCCATTGTGTAATGCGCTTTATTCTCAGTAGTACATCTTACAATGCATATAATACCAACTCCACAGTCCGGAGGTACACAGCAAATCATTCGTTCACAATACGTCTCTGTCAGACTCGGACACACACAGCTCGTTGGTGAACATAACAGCCTCTCTCTCGAACATAATAATATCTCTCTCCAACATAACAGTTAACCCCCTTTTATACCTGAAACATTTCACAAGTCATTCACCCGACCGTGACATGACAATCGTTCACCTCGCTCACATACCCCATTTCACCCAAATCAACCCACACTCACTGCCACTGATTCCATGACCTTGACAAAACATCTTTCAGTTCCTTGTGTTAGTTATATCCTACAATATGTACTACAATTGGAAATCTTACGTTTTACGTCGCCCGTGATGTTACATAAAAGTGGCGTTTTCATTTAAATAACAGAGAAATCTTCCAGCAGTAAAACTTATGTGACCCATGAAAGTTGATGGAGTTCAACTGAACCATGAAAGTTGATGGAGTTCAACTGAACCATGAAAGTTGATGGAGTTACACTGAACCATGAAAGTTGATGGAGCTACACTGAACCATGAAAGTTGATGGAGTTCAACTGACCCACAAAAGTTGGAGTTCAACTGACCCACAAAAGTTGATGGAGTTCAACTGACCCACAAAAGTTGATGGAGTTCAACTGAACCATGAAAGTTGAGGGAGTTCAACTGAACCATGGAAGTTGATGGAGTTAGACTGAACCATGAAAGTTGATGGAGTTAAAGTGACCCATGAAAGTTGATGGAGTTAAAGTGACTAATGAAAGTTGATGGAGTTAAAGTGACCCATGAAAGTTGATGGAGTTAAAGTGACCCATGAAAGTTGATGGAGTTAAAGTGACCCATGAAAGTTGATGGAGTTAAAGTGACCCATGAAAGTTGATGGAGTTAAAGTGACCCATGAAAGTTGATGGAGTTAAAGTGACTAATGAAAGTTGATGGAGTTAAAGTGACCCATGAAAGTTGATGGAGTTAAAGTGACTAATGAAAGTTGATGGAGTTAAAGTGACCCATGAAAGTTGATGGAGTTAAAGTGACTAATGAAAGTTGATGGAGTTAAAGTGACCCATGAAAGTTGATGGAGTTAAAGTGACCCATGAAAGTTGATGGAGTTAAAGTGACCCATGAAAGTTGATGGAGTTAAAGTGACCCATGAAAGTTGATGGAGTTAAAGTGACCCATGAAAGTTGATGGAGTTAAAGTGACTAATGAAAGTTGATGGAGTTAAAGTGACCCATGAAAGTTGATGGAGTTAAAGTGACTAATGAAAGTTGATGGAGTTAAAGTGACCCATGAAAGTTGATGGAGTTAAAGTGACTAATGAAAGTTGATGGAGTTAAAGTGACCCATGAAAGTTGATGGAGTTCAAGTGACCCATGAAAGTTGATGGAGTTAAAGTGACCCATGAAAGTTGATGGAGTTAAAGTGACCCATGAAAGTTGATGGAGTTAAAGTGACCCATGAAAGTTGATGGAGTTAAAGTGACCCATGAAAGTTGATGGAGTTCAAGTGACCCATGAAAGTTGATGGAGTTAAAGTGACCCATGAAAGTTGATGGAGTTAAAGTGACCCATGAAAGTTGATGGAGTTAAAGTGACCCATGAAAGTTGATGGAGTTAAAGTGACCCATGAAAGTTGATGGAGTTAAAGTGACTAATGAAAGTTGATGGAGTTAAAGTGACCCATGAAAGTTGATGGAGTTAAAGTGACCCATGAAAGTTGATGGAGTTAAAGTGACCCATGAAAGTTGATGGAGTTAAAGTGACCCATGAAAGTTGGTGGAGTTAAAGTGACCCATGAAAGTTGATGGAGTTAAAGTGACTAATGAAAGTTGATGGAGTTAAAGTGACCCATGAAAGTTGATGGAGTTAAAGTGACTAATGAAAGTTGATGGAGTTAAAGTGACCCATGAAAGTTGATGGAGTTAAAGTGACTAATGAAAGTTGATGGAGTTAAAGTGACCCATGAAAGTTGATGGAGTTAAAGTGACCCATGAAAGTTGATGGAGTTAAAGTGACCCATGAAAGTTGATGGAGTTAAAGTGACTAATGAAAGTTGATGGAGTTAAAGTGACCCATGAAAGTTGATGGAGTTAAAGTGACCCATGAAAGTTGATGGAGTTAAAGTGACCCATGAAAGTTGATGGAGTTAAAGTGACTAATGAAAGTTGATGGAGTTAAAGTGACCCATGAAAGTTGATGGAGTTCAAGTGACCCATGAAAGTTGATGGAGTTAAAGTGACCCATGAAAGTTGATGGAGTTAAAGTGACCCATGAAAGTTGATGGAGTTAAAGTGACCCATGAAAGTTGATGGAGTTAAAGTGACCCATGAAAGTTGATGGAGTTCAAGTGACCCATGAAAGTTGATGGAGTTAAAGTGACCCATGAAAGTTGATGGAGTTAAAGTGACCCATGAAAGTTGATGGAGTTAAAGTGACCCATGAAAGTTGATGGAGTTAAAGTGACCCATGAAAGTTGATGGAGTTAAAGTGACTAATGAAAGTTGATGGAGTTAAAGTGACCCATGAAAGTTGATGGAGTTAAAGTGACCCATGAAAGTTGATGGAGTTAAAGTGACCCATGAAAGTTGATGGAGTTAAAGTGACCCATGAAAGTTGGTGGAGTTAAAGTGACCCATGAAAGTTGATGGAGTTAAAGTGACTAATGAAAGTTGATGGAGTTAAAGTGACCCATGAAAGTTGATGGAGTTAAAGTGACTAATGAAAGTTGATGGAGTTAAAGTGACCCATGAAAGTTGATGGAGTTAAAGTGACCCATGAAAGTTGATGGAGTTAAAGTGACCCATGAAAGTTGATGGAGTTAAAGTGACCCATGAAAGTTGATGGAGTTAAAGTGACTAATGAAAGTTGATGGAGTTCAAGTGACTAATGAAAGTTGATGGAGTTCAAGTGACCAATGAAAGTTGATGGAGTTAAAGTGACCCATGAAAGTTGATGGAGTTAAAGTGACCCATGAAAGTTGATGGAGTTAAAGTGACCCATGAAAGTTGATGGAGTTAAAGTGACCCATGAAAGTTGATGGAGTTAAAGTGACTAATGAAAGTTGATGGAGTTAAAGTGACCCATGAAAGTTGATGGAGTTAAAGTGACTAATGAAAGTTGATGGAGTTAAAGTGACCCATGAAAGTTGATGGAGTTAAAGTGACTAATGAAAGTTGATGGAGTTAAAGTGACCCATGAAAGTTGATGGAGTTAAAGTGACCCATGAAAGTTGATGGAGTTAAAGTGACCCATGAAAGTTGATGGAGTTAAAGTGACCCATGAAAGTTGATGGAGTTAAAGTGACCCATGAAAGTTGATGGAGTTAAAGTGACTAATGAAAGTTGATGGAGTTAAAGTGACCCATGAAAGTTGATGGAGTTAAAGTGACCCATGAAAGTTGATGGAGTTAAAGTGACCCATGAAAGTTGATGGAGTTAAAGTGACCCATGAAAGTTGATGGAGTTAAAGTGACCCATGAAAGTTGATGGAGTTAAAGTGACCCATGAAAGTTGATGGAGTTAAAGTGACCCATGAAAGTTGATGGAGTTAAAGTGACCCATGAAAGTTGATGGAGTTAAAGTGACTAATGAAAGTTGATGGAGTTAAAATGACCCATGAAAGTTGATGGAGTTAAAGTGACCCATGAAAGTTGATGGAGTTAAAGTGACTAATGAAAGTTGATGGAGTTAAAGTGACCCATGAAAGTTGATGGAGTTAAAGTGACCCATGAAAGTTGATGGAGTTCAAGTGACCCATGAAAGTTGATGGAGTTAAAGTGACCCATGAAAGTTGATGTAGTTAAAGTGACCCATGAAAGTTGATGGAGTTAAAGTGACTAATGAAAGTTGATGGAGTTAAAGTGACCCATGAAAGTTGATGGAGTTAAAGTGACCCATGAAAGTTGGTGGAGTTAAAGTGACCCATGAAAGTTGATGGAGTTAAAGTGACTAATGAAAGTTGATGGAGTTAAAGTGACCCATGAAAGTTGATGGAGTTAAAGTGACCCATGAAAGTTGATGGAGTTAAAGTGACCCATGAAAGTTGATGGAGTTAAAGTGACTAATGAAAGTTGATGGAGTTAAAGTGACCCATGAAAGTTGATGGAGTTAAAGTGACCCATGAAAGTTGGTGGAGTTAAAGTGACCCATGAAAGTTGATGGAGTTAAAGTGACTAATGAAAGTTGATGGAGTTAAAGTGACCCATGAAAGTTGATGGAGTTAAAGTGACTAATGAAAGTTGATGGAGTTAAAGTGACCCATGAAAGTTGATGGAGTTAAAGTGACTAATGAAAGTTGATGGAGTTAAAGTGACCCATGAAAGTTGATGGAGTTAAAGTGACCCATGAAAGTTGATGGAGTTAA
This sequence comes from Omphiscola glabra, assembly GCA_964017045.1. Classification (NCBI taxonomy): domain Eukaryota; kingdom Metazoa; phylum Mollusca; class Gastropoda; family Lymnaeidae; genus Omphiscola; species Omphiscola glabra. Next base: position 4,481,735 of record OZ024797.1, read on the forward strand.
AGTGACCCATGAAAGTTGATGGAGTTAAAGTGACCCATGAAAGTTGATGGAGTTAAAGTGACCCATGAAAGTTGATGGAGTTAAAGTGACCCATGAAAGTTGATGGAGTTAAAGTGACTAATGAAAGTTGATGGAGTTAAAGTGACCCATGAAAGTTGATGGAGTTAAAGTGACCCATGAAAGTTGGTGGAGTTAAAGTGACCCATGAAAGTTGATGGAGTTAAAGTGACTAATGAAAGTTGATGGAGTTAAAGTGACCCATGAAAGTTGATGGAGTTAAAGTGACCCATGAAAGTTGATGGAGTTAAAGTGACCCATGAAAGTTGATGGAGTTAAAGTGACCCATGAAAGTTGATGGAGTTAAAGTGACCCATGAAAGTTGATGGAGTTAAAGTGACTAATGAAAGTTGATGGAGTTAAAGTGACCCATGAAAGTTGATGGAGTTAAAGTGACCCATGAAAGTTGGTGGAGTTAAAGTGACCCATGAAAGTTGATGGAGTTAAAGTGACTAATGAAAGTTGATGGAGTTAAAGTGACCCATGAAAGTTGATGGAGTTAAAGTGACCCATGAAAGTTGATGGAGTTAAAGTGACCCATGAAAGTTGATGGAGTTAAAGTGACCCATGAAAGTTGATGGAGTTAAAGTGACCCATGAAAGTTGATGGAGTTAAAGTGACTAATGAAAGTTGATGGAGTTAAAGTGACTAATGAAAGTTGATGGAGTTAAAGTGACCCATGAAAGTTGATGGAGTTCAAGTGACCAATGAAAGTTGATGGAGTTAAAGTGACCCATGAAAGTTGATGGAGTTAAAGTGACCCATGAAAGTTGATGGAGTTAAAGTGACCCATGAAAGTTGATGGAGTTAAAGTGACCCATGAAGGTTGATGGAGTTAAAGTGACCCATGAAAGTTGATGGAGTTAAAGTGACCCATGAAAGTTGATGGAGTTAAAGTGACCCATGAAAGTTGATGGAGTTAAAGTGACCCATGAAAGTTGATGGAGTTAAAGTGACCCATGAAAGTTGATGGAGTTAAAGTGACCCATGAAAGTTGATGGAGTTAAAGTGACCCATGAAAGTTGATGGAGTTAAAGTGACCCATGAAAGTTGATGGAGTTAAAGTGACTAATGAAAGTTGATGGAGTTAAAGTGACCCATGAAAGTTGATGGAGTTAAAGTGACCCATGAAAGTTGATGGAGTTAAAGTGACTAATGAAAGTTGATGGAGTTAAAGTGACCCATGAAAGTTGATGGAGTTCAAGTGACCCATGAAAGTTGATGGAGTTAAAGTGACCCATGAAAGTTGATGGAGTTAAAGTGACTAATGAAAGTTGATGGAGTTAAAGTGACCCATGAAAGTTGATGGAGTTAAAGTGACCCATGAAAGTTGATGGAGTTAAAGTGACCCATGAAAGTTGATGGAGTTAAAGTGACTAATGAAAGTTGATGGAGTTAAAGTGACCCATGAAAGTTGATGGAGTTAAAGTGACCCATGAAAGTTGATGGAGTTAAAGTGACCCATGAAAGTTGATGGAGTTAAAGTGACCCATGAAAGTTGATGGAGTTAAAGTGACCCATGAAAGTTGATGGAGTTAAAGTGACTAATGAAAGTTGATGGAGTTAAAGTGACCCATGAAAGTTGATGGAGTTAAAGTGACCCATGAAAGTTGATGGAGTTAAAGTGACTAATGAAAGTTGATGGAGTTAAAGTGACCCATGAAAGTTGATGGAGTTAAAGTGACCCATGAAAGTTGATGGAGTTAAAGTGACCCATGAAAGTTGATGGAGTTAAAGTGACCCATGAAAGTTGATGGAGTTAAAGTGACCCATGAAAGTTGATGGAGTTAAAGTGACCCATGAAAGTTGATGGAGTTAAAGTGACCCATGAAAGTTGATGGAGTTAAAGTGACTAATGAAAGTTGATGGAGTTAAAATGACCCATGAAAGTTGATGGAGTTAAAGTGACCCATGAAAGTTGATGGAGTTAAAGTGACTAATGAAAGTTGATGGAGTTAAAGTGACCCATGAAAGTTGATGGAGTTAAAGTGACCCATGAAAGTTGATGGAGTTAAAGTGACCCATGAAAGTTGATGGAGTTAAAGTGACCCATGAAAGTTGATGGAGTTAAAGTGACCCATGAAAGTTGATGGAGTTAAAGTGACTAATGAAAGTTGATGGAGTTAAAGTGACCCATGAAAGTTGATGGAGTTAAAGTGACCCATGAAAGTTGGTGGAGTTAAAGTGACCCATGAAAGTTGATGGAGTTAAAGTGACTAATGAAAGTTGATGGAGTTAAAGTGACCCATGAAAGTTGATGGAGTTAAAGTGACTAATGAAAGTTGATGGAGTTAAAGTGACCCATGAAAGTTGATGGAGTTAAAGTGACTAATGAAAGTTGATGGAGTTAAAGTGACCCATGAAAGTTGATGGAGTTAAAGTGACCCATGAAAGTTGATGGAGTTAAAGTGACCCATGAAAGTTGATGGAGTTAAAGTGACCCATGAAAGTTGATGGAGTTAAAGTGACCCATGAAAGTTGATGGAGTTAAAGTGACCCATGAAAGTTGATGGAGTTAAAGTGACTAATGAAAGTTGATGGAGTTAAAGTGACCCATGAAAGTTGATGGAGTTAAAGTGACCCATGAAAGTTGGTGGAGTTAAAGTGACCCATGAAAGTTGATGGAGTTAAAGTGACTAATGAAAGTTGATGGAGTTAAAGTGACCCATGAAAGTTGATGGAGTTAAAGTGACTAATGAAAGTTGATGGAGTTAAAGTGACCCATGAAAGTTGATGGAGTTAAAGTGACTAATGAAAGTTGATGGAGTTAAAGTGACCCATGAAAGTTGATGGAGTTAAAGTGACCCATGAAAGTTGATGGAGTTAAAGTGACCCATGAAAGTTGATGGAGTTAAAGTGACCCATGAAAGTTGATGGAGTTAAAGTGACCCATGAAAGTTGATGGAGTTAAAGTGACTAATGAAAGTTGATGGAGTTAAAGTGACCCATGAAAGTTGATGGAGTTCAAGTGACCCATGAAAGTTGATGGAGTTAAAGTGACCCATGAAAGTTGATGGAGTTAAAGTGACCCATGAAAGTTGATGGAGTTAAAGTGACCCATGAAAGTTGATGGAGTTAAAGTGACCCATGAAAGTTGATGGAGTTAAAGTGACCCATGAAAGTTGATGGAGTTAAAGTGACTAATGAAAGTTGATGGAGTTAAAGTGACCCATGAAAGTTGATGGAGTTCAAGTGACCCATGAAAGTTGATGGAGTTAAAGTGACCCATGAAAGTTGATGGAGTTAAAGTGACCCATGAAAGTTGATGGAGTTAAAGTGACCCATGAAAGTTGATGGAGTTAAAGTGACCCATGAAAGTTGATGGAGTTAAAGTGACCCATGAAAGTTGATGGAGTTAAAGTGACTAATGAAAGTTGATGGAGTTAAAGTGACTAATGAAAGTTGATGGAGTTAAAGTGACCCATGAAAGTTGATGGAGTTCAAGTGACCAATGAAAGTTGATGGAGTTAAAGTGACCCATGAAAGTTGATGGAGTTAAAGTGACCCATGAAAGTTGATGGAGTTAAAGTGACCCATGAAAGTTGATGGAGTTAAAGTGACCCATGAAAGTTGATGGAGTTAAAGTGACCCATGAAAGTTGATGGAGTTAAAGTGACCCATGAAAGTTGATGGAGTTAAAGTGACCCATGAAAGTTGATGGAGTTAAAGTGACCCATGAAAGTTGATGGAGTTAAAGTGACTAATGAAAGTTGATGGAGTTAAAGTGACCCATGAAAGTTGATGGAGTTAAAGTGACCCATGAAAGTTGATGGAGTTAAAGTGACCCATGAAAGTTGATGGAGTTAAAGTGACTAATGAAAGTTGATGGAGTTCAAGTGACTAATGAAAGTTGATGGAGTTCAAGTGACCAATGAAAGTTGATGGAGTTAAAGTGACCCATGAAAGTTGATGGAGTTAAAGTGACCCATGAAAGTTGATGGAGTTAAAGTGACCCATGAAAGTTGATGGAGTTAAAGTGACCCATGAAAGTTGATGGAGTTAAAGTGACCCATGAAAGTTGATGGAGTTAAAGTGACCCATGAAAGTTGATGGAGTTAAAGTGACCCATGAAAGTTGATGGAGTTAAAGTGACCCATGAAAGTTGATGGAGTTAAAGTGACCCATGAAAGTTGATGGAGTTCAACGGTAAAGACTCTTAGTATTTAATATGATCCAGCATTGTTAAAAGGAGGACAACAAAACAACCTTTATATTGTTATTTCGTATCTATACCCTAGTTCGAACTGTAAGTACAAATAGAGAGAGTCGGGCAGAACACGGAGAAATTAATCATGTGTCGACATTAAATATGAGCCAGAATGATCAATAAATTGATCGTGGGCCCTTAATTTATAGAAGAAGTGGCCGTTTTAAAAATATCAAAGAAATACAAAATTAGGTAGACGGAAAATTAGGTGGTGGGGGGGTGCAGGAGAAACCAAATAAATTTAAAGATACATTTCAAGAAATATTTGATTTTAATTTTAAGAATATTATACTTTGTAGTAATTATAGAATGGCTCTTCGCACGAAATGTGATTTCCGACCATCGAGCATAGCTAATAGTACATTACAAAATAAGGAATAAATTATGTTTAAAAAATGATATAATAAATATATCTCTCTTTTTTTTACTGCAAAGGCTAAGGGAGTGAAGCAGAAAGAAAAAAGGTTTTAATTGGAGTTAAACTGAATTACCTTTCTTTAATCTTAGGCATCAAAAAGTATTTTGTTGGTTTTATTTTTACTCATGCCTTTGATCTGGAGATGTGTGATATTTTAGGTTTACATCTTTGCGCAAATTCACATTTTTTCAAGAAACAATTCAAGCTAAATTTCTATAACAACCTTTTTTATTGTTATTACATAACCATTTAAAGCTTTAGTGTCATAATATAGCATGAGAACATTCTGTGACTGTGACAAGGTCTTTATTGTCATTATTTACATAAAATTTAAACTTGAATACACAATCATTGATAGTTTGACCCAAAAAGTTGACAGAAAGGTCGGGTATATAAGTATCGGCAGCGAACGCGAGGGAAGGCGAGTGATAACAGTGTTTAGGTGAATCCCCCGGGGAAAGTCAAGTGCCCCCCCCCCCCCTTTTCCGAGCAAAATGGGGACAACAATATAACGATTATATTTTTTTAAAATTAAAAACGACTAAATTGTTTTTTTAAAAACGATTTTAAAAGAATAGTATCTGGTGCCTTTAACCGATTACAATTAGTGGAATCTATGAAATATCGATTCGTTATATATATCTGATGATCCGTATACAAATCCAAGCTTTTTAAAGGGTATCGTATTCGATTAATATTTATCGTACGGGCCGCTCCAACCGATATCTTACTTCCAGTCGTTCGCATAAGATATCGTTTTTTAAAAAAAGCTTTTAATAACGCTGTATTTAATTACCTTTACATCAATAAAAAAAAAACTACAAAATTAATAATAAGTCTCAATCATGCGCAATCTATTTATTTTCAAATTATATTTCATCATAAAAGCATTACTTTTTAAGTAGGGCTAGGTGCTAATTATAAATTGTGTGATGACATTTGTCTTTAAAAATAAATATATTTAATCGATTCCACGTGTGTTAAGTTATATAGAATGGAAAATTTAAAAAATGTGATTTTTTTTTTTTTTAAAGAAATTTAACGGGCGCTTACAAAAAGTGCACATTTCATCAATTATTGTATCGAAGGCGTTTGTGTTTTCCTTTAATGTGCTACTTTTGTAACAATGTTTCTTGCATAACAGAAGTAAAAAAAATACATAGCCTATATTTATGATGCCCTACCTATTTGCACGAATTTATTTTTTCTTGATGGGAATCTATCAGAAAGCCAAAAAGAAAACAAAGAAAAAGAAATAGAAATTTTTTTTTTTTTGTGAACTTCGATTGTCATTTCTATTGAAAAACATTTGTTGGTATTAGTTTTAGAAAATGTGTATTCTAATTTGATCAATTTATAGTAAATTCTGTGAATTCCGTTTTAAAAAAAAAAAAGAAAGAAAATGGGTTTAAAGTATATCTAAGAAGCAATTTGTAATTTTTCTGAAAAATAATGTAAGGTTTTGAAATTACAAATTAACATTTCAATCAACTGAATATTCGGAAATTTATACTTTATTTGCATACGATTTCCTTTAGATAAAAACACACATTAATACATATATAATGTCTTTTGCGAACAACTCATGTCTTCTTAAAATAATTATGCCGTTCATATACGATTTATAAAAATTACCAGTTTTCTAAACCCATAAAAATGTATAGTAGACCTTTCTAATTAAGTTTTTTTTTTCGTTTTGACTCTGGTAAAATTTGGAAATATTTAGAAAAGGTAGTCTAATTATTATAAGTAAGTTTTTTTTTTTCCATTTGCGTTCAGCATTAAAAATCATGTTTGTGGTGCTTTTTAGTGATGGAGCCCTTTTTAATTTTTTTGTGTTGAAAATTCATTTATTAATTACGTAGCTACAAAATAATGTAGAAATAAAATAAAAGACATATTACTTTTTTTAGTAATATACATTTTTTTTTGTGCATAACACGAGCAGGTCAAGAACCTTACCGTTTTGCCCCCCCCCCCCCCCCACCTCCAAACCGCCTTCCCTTTTTTTCAACCTGCATTGAAAGATGATAATTAAGAAAAAAATTATCACATCTTTAAAGCCCTAAAATTTCTGAGGCACCCAGGATTGTAAGGGTTGCTGGGTGCACACGATGGTTCTAAGGTTAAGTGACACCTACATTTTTAAATTAGGATCTCTTCCGTTGCTCTCTAATTAGGTGTAGAATGTTACAAAACTAAATTCAGATATGTTATAAAATGCATTCTGGTAATTTTAATTTATAAAAAATTTTGTGGATTTAAAAAATAAAAATAAAATGCATTCTGGTAATTTTAATTTATAAAAAAATTTGTGGATTTTAAAGATTTAATAGGTCAGTGGTCGGCAAATAGAGGCTCGAGAGCCACGAGCGGATCTTTAGCGACCTGTGTGCGGCTCTTTAGCAACCTGGGTGCGGCTCTTTAGCAACCTGGGTGCGGCTCTTTAGCAACCTGGGTGCGGCTCTTTAGCGACCTGTGTGCGGCTCTTTAGCGACCTGTGTGCGGCTCTTTAGCAACCTGGGTGCGGCTCTTTAGCGACCTGGGTGCGGCTCTTTAGCGACCTGTGTGCGGCTCTTTAGCAACCTGGGTGCGGCTCTTTAGCAACCTGGGTGCGGCTCTTTAGCGACCTGTGTGCGGCTCTTTAGCAACCTGGGTGCGGCTCTTTAGCAACCTGGGTGCGGCTCGGCCAGTCGGCCACAAATGGGTTTTGGCTCCGAAAAACATGGTTCTTGAAAAGATATATGGCTCTCAAAAATTTTGTAATCGTCCTGCTGCTGATTTTTTGCTCTTTTGAATAATTATTTTTCCGACCACTGTTGGCGATATTAATCTAGGGCAAAAGCTTACCCTCAAGGGTGACACAACTAGAATGAATATAGTTTACATCACACTGGTGCAGAATTTAAGATGTCTTTAATCATTATTTTGGCTAATTTTGGCGCTTCCCAACCGAACATTTAAAATGCAACATCATAATTGTATGAAAGAAACAACAATTTCAAATATGCGCCAAAATCCACCCATGCATTTTGAATTTGCCCGACTGTCTTATATTACTGCACCCCTTCACTCACGCTGATCAATGGTACAGTATGGGGTTGATTAGCTTGTGCCACACTGATCAATGGTACAGTATGGGGTTGATTAGCTTGTGCCACACTGATCAATGGTACATTATGGGGTTGATTATAAGCTTGTGCCCAATGATTACTCTGGGGCAGGCCACAAACGGCGTAAATTCAGTTTATGTATGACACTAGACGCCATAATGCCTCCCAAAAAACCTTAAAAATATCCTTCGCCGTTCAAAAAGTAACTGATCCCCAGACCCCTCCACCGGTCAAGATTAACGACGCCCTCAATATCCGCCCTACTTCCCAATACAAATGATCGCCGATTTTGGTATCAATAAATACACTGCTACTACTGCCGCCATAGGCGGGAAAATATTTTTGCCGTCCTCCCTTTCACGTTACAAACTCTGCAGTTGTCCGAAAATGCCACACCTGCATATAAAGAAAAAGTGACTCCTCGGTGGACCCGCCCTATTTTGACGCCACTAACAGGGGCGTGTCTACAGTGTTTGGTATGAGTGGGCAAGATTCATTTTTACGCCCCCCCCTCTCAACTGTAAAACTGATTATTTTTAACCATTAAATATCATCAAAGACCTTTCACCCCTTCCCCCTGCTAATCTGACGTCCGAGACATATGCCCCCATCTGCCACCCCTTAGCTACGCCTCTGGCCACTGGCAAATGACACAGGCCCCCCCCCCCCAAAAAAAAATGTCAAGCGCCCCATTATCACCACTGATCTTACCAAAACATATCACGGTAAAGGAATCAAAGGAAAGGAATCAAAGGAAAGGAATCAAAGGAAAGGAATCAAAGGAAAGGAATCAAAGGAAAGGAATCCAAGGAAAGGAATCAAAGGAAAGGAATCAAAGGAAAGGAATCAAAGGAAAGGAATCAAAGGAAAGGAATCAAAGGAAAGGAATCAAAGGAAAGGAATCAAAGGAAAGGAATCAAAGGAAAGGAATCAAAGGAAAGGAATCAAAGGAAAGGAATCAAAGGAAAGGAATCAAAGGAAAGGAATCAAAGGAAAGGAATCAAAGGAAAGGAATCAAAGGAAAGGAATCAAAGGAAAGGAATCAAAGGAAAGGAATCAAAGGAAAGGAATCAGAGGAAAGGAATCAGAGGAAAGGAATCAGAGGAAAGGAATCAAAGGAAAGGAATCAAAGGAAAGGAATCAGAGGAAAGGAATCAAAGGAAAGTAATCAGAGCGGCAATGTTCTCAGTGTGGTCAATGTGGCGTTGGACCAAAATATATAAAAATGTATTGGTTCCCCCAATTTATCAGAATTTACAAGTGTGTTCCTCCGACTGGCGTCATAAAAAGAATTCAAAACAATTTTTTGCAATGTTTTACTTTCCGACTTATCTATTAATTTATTTATTTTACACTCAGCCACGCATTTATATTTGTGTCCATGCGTCTGATTTTCATATCTTGTTCTTCCTGTCAATGTTGGTATTGCACGGACTAATAGTTGGTCTTTAATGAACATTTAAATGGACTTACTAATAAAATTACGATTTTAAAAAATAAAAAAAATTATGTCACATTTTTCCTGTGACAGTGTTATCTTCTTGAACATAAAAGATTCACTCAGGCCCAACAGAGTTATCCTCTTGAACATACAAGATGCACTCAGGCCCAACAGCGTTATCGCCTTGAACATACAAGATTCACTCAAGCCCAAAAGCTTTATCATCTCACTCAGGCCCAAAAGTGTTTTAAAATGTAAACGAGATATATATAACTATTTTTTGCCCTTTTATTTCCAAAGTACATATCAAAAAGATGCAAGGGGCAGTGGGTACATATTACACCCTAGAATTACAATATAATTTGTCTAGAGAATTTTGACGACACTAAAGCGATATAACTTCAATGTCATCCTTCCATTCATTAATGTAAAACCCCACATGACAGAGATGACATAAAAACACAATGACATCCGATCATAACCAATGTCATGTGTGCTATCTGTCAACTACTGACCGGGGTTAAAGCCCGTCTAGTAGGTGAATAAATCTGATCAGGTCAAGCCAGGCACCCAGAGATAAGACGCCTGTATAATTGACCTGTGGATCTCAGACACAATGATTTATGACCAGTCAGGTGAGTGGTATACATTACAATCTGAAACATACACGAATTTTGTTTGTATTTTTTCATGTCTTAGGTATACGTTAATTTAGTTAAACAATTATAAAACAAAAACAAAATTTTTAGAAGAAAGAAAATTAAAGCATCTACATGCAAATCTGTCGCCATCAATAACCTCTAAACACATCTGTCGCCATCAATAACCTCTAAACAAATCTGTCGCCATCAATAACCTCTAAACAAATCTGTCACCATCAATAACCTCTAAACAAATCTGTCACTATCAATAAACTCTAAACAAATCTGTCACCATCAATAACCTCTAAACAAATCTGTCACCATCAATAACCTCTAAACAAATCTGTCACCATCAATAACCTCTCAACACATCAGATTCTGTTTTTGCGATGATATATTATAACTTAACTAGAGCTTTCTGGCAAGTTTGTTCTGGAGTTGTATAGCAGCAAATTTTCCTACTGACTCCAGCAAACAGCTTTCACATCTTCACCTCTAAGTGCCAAGAGATAATATTCTGAAATAAACTTATTTTAAAGACTTTCTTTCAACTCACAAATCCATCGAGTTTGTTGATAGCATCAAATTTTGTTGTTCAGAGAACGAAGAGAGAAGGGTGACTTGGGGCGCTCATGAGAGAGCTGGGTGAAGGGCACAGTTGCTGGGTATACAGCAATCAGACTGGGAACAACGGACAGGTGCTGGGCATACGGCAATCAGACTGGGAACAACGTACAGCACGCTATAATAAGTCTCAGACGTCAAATTCTACTTTTTAAAGTGTACGCCTCCGTAAAGAATTAGGCCACTTAAACAGATTCTTTTGTAAGAATTCGTAGTTTTAAATAGCAGATCATTCTTCTATTGTCGCTAATTTAACATTACAAACGTAATACTAAAAAGTAAACAATTACAAACATATTTTAAAAACTTTTTTTAAAGACATCCAATTTACAAAGGCGACTTTAATCACAATAAAAGTAGAAAATAATTTAAAATTTCTTAAACAGCATCACGCCAAAAAAGTTTGTGCAGAATTCTTTTTAAAAAGTCAATTTTTAAAAAAGTAAATGTTTTTAAGCTTCTTATATTTATAATCCTAATCCTTGGACACACAGAGTTTCTTTCTACACTTCTGCACAGACTTTCTTTGCGTAATGCATTTTAAGAAATATAACATTATTAGATCTAGCCCGCCAAACATTGGCGGCAACAATGCGTGAAATTTTCATCAACTAAAGTTACTTGACAATACATGAACTCAAGCTACACCCCTTCCCGTCCCCCCTTTTCCCATGATACGTCACTTTTTATTCCACGCCCATGAATTATATTAAATATTTTGATGTCCCACCCACTTTTAAACCGATTATTTTTTACACTATACTTAAACTGAGATCATTTCATCTTCCGCAAAGAAAATATTACGCGCCAAACGCAGTTGCGCTACATAAAAAAATACATCATTTAGCGTAGTTATCGGGATTTTTATTTTGCGCGCTATTGAACTCATTATTGAACCATACTTTCTTTCAAACTTATAGAATTATTTATAGTTAACTCTCAATCCCAAATTCGCTGATTAGCAAGGAGCCTGAAATGGAAGCAGTAAATTAGGAAGCCATCCACGAGTCATACCAGAAGCGTAATATATATAAGATATTTTCAACTTTTTGGTGCCTTAAAACTTATCTTTTACACAAAGTCGGTTTTTGTTGTTGTTTTTTTTTACATTTTTATAAAAAAATTAATTAAAAGTTTGATTTAAGCTTTACATTGAAATTGTCTTCATCAGAATGTTACGCTTTGTCTGCGTCTTGTCTGTTGTCTTGGCCTGCGTGGGGGCAGACATAAACATTCCCATCACCCACTACGCAAATGGATGGTTCCAGGCAGATGGATGCTTCAAGGTCACCCAAGAGTTGACCTCATGGACAGTAACACTCACATTTGACCAAACCATCACATTCTTTTTTGTACGTTCTTAGATCAAGTCACACCAAACCATCCCATTCTGTTTTGTACGTTCCTAGACCAAGTCACACCAAGCCATCACATTCTGTTTTGTACGTTCTTAGACCAAGTCACACCAAACCATCACATTCTGTTTTGTACGTTCCTAGACCAAGTCACACCAAACCATCACATTCTGTTTTGTACGTTCCTAGACCAAGTCACACCAAACCATCACATTCTGTTTTGTAATATCTTAGACCAGTGTCACACCAAACCATCACATTCTGTTTTGTAATATCTTAGACCAGTGTCACACCAAACCATCACATTCAGTTTTGTAATATCTTAGACCAGTGTCACACCAAACCATCACATTCTGTTTTGTAATATCTTATACCAGTGTCACACCAAACTATCACTTATATCTTTGAAAGAAATCTTAGTACCAATGTTCACTTTAATATCGATCAAAGAGAAGTGGTTCTAACAGACTTCAGAGAGTGGTTCTAACAGACTTCAGAGAAGTGGTTCTAACAGACTTCAGAGAAGTGGTTCTAACAGACTTCAGAGAAGTGGTTCTAACAGACTTCAGAGAAGTGGTTCTAACAAACTTCAGAGAAGTGGTTCTAACAGACTTCAGAGAAGTGGTTCTAACAGATTTCAGTGAAGTGGTTCTAACAGATTTCAGTGAAGTGGTTCTAACAGATTTCAGTGAAGTGGTTCTAACAGATTTCAGTGAAGTGGTTCTAACAGATTTCAGTGAAGTGGTTCTAACAGATTTCAGTGAAGTGGTTCTAACAGATTTCAGTGAAGTGGTTCTAACAGATTTCAGTGAAGTGGTTCTAACAGATTTCAGTGAAGTGGTTCTAACAGATTTCAGTGAAGTGGTTCTAACAGACTACTGTGACAACATTTCGGTGAACACAGTGCATTAATCAGTAAGCTGTCCCACCAACTCTTCATTAATATCAAACATAAGTTTCTGTACAATTTTATAAAACAATCATCTTATAGGAAATCTCATTTACATGCAGACTTCCAATCTAGCGTCTTACATACAGACTTCCAATCTAGAGTCTTACATCCAGACTTCCAATGTAGAGTCTTACATACAGACTTCCAATCTAGAGTCTTACATCTAGACTTCCAATCTAGAGTCTTACATACAGACTTCCAATCTAGAGTCTTACATACAGACTTCCAATCTAGAGTCTTACATACAGACTTTCAATTAGAGTTTTCTCTTGAAATAAGTCCTAACGTTGTTACCCTGTCATTTTCTATAAGGCTCCTGAGGCAGAACTCAAGCAGACCCTGGACAATGGTAAGGTCTATGTCCTTCAAAATAAAACGTGGAACAAAGTCGAACATGTTGGTGACCAGCTATGCATTCGTTTTGAAGGACGTGGTGCGTATGAATATACATTTTTATTTTAAAAATTACAGTAGAGCGTCGTTTATCCGAATAGCTCTTTTCTTTTTTTATAATTAGTATTATTATCGTGCGCAATGCGCATGGCATGGAACATTGACGCAATAAACAAGGGAAACATTTCTGACTCATTACGCACAATCCAAGTAATATCTAGATACGTAATACACATGCAGTGACCAGACTATGATAATGCGATCGTCAAACTCGTCACTTAATCACTATCACAGAATACAGAAACATCCCGGTCCCTGTTGGTTTCAGAAAATCGACGCTCTACTGTAGAACTTCTAATAATAAGAGTGCTTGTTAATTAAAAATGTTTAGGCTTATCAAACCTCCGTGTAACACACAATACACCTGAGACTTGAGTTCTAATAACATCTCTGTAATTTCGCCTGAGCAGACCTGCCAAACTGGACCATACAAGAACGGTCATGATCAGAAAGATGGCATATGTCCGTCACAATGTGACGATGGTATAGACTTCTCAGGACGAAATCCACAAGGCCTGTGATTATTCTTTTACGGATTATAAGCTGGCTCTCTACACAGCAACCCTCCTCTCTACACGCCACTGAATTACCCAAGGGAACATTATGTGGATGATACAGCTTGACACCAGTGGCGTCGCGAGAGTTGTCGGAATGTTTCATTGTCTCAATGTCATCCGCCTACGGGAATCCATCTCCGGGTTTTAATTCAGAGTTTCCTTCTCTTGGATGAGTTGCCGTCCAAGGTTAACGAGTCCCATCTCTTAGATGAGTTGCCGTCCAAGGTTAACGAGTCCCATCTCTTAGATGAGTTGCCATCCAAGGTTAACGAGTCCCATCCACCCGGGGTGCTGGTGATGTTTTCCCTCAGTTTAGACCACTCGGGCACCCAGCACTGTATATACTCTACACCTCAAGGAAGTCTGCACACTTTCCTTCCTGGCATTGATAAGGACCAATCATTAATATTTGATTAGTCACATTGAGGAGTCACCTATGTTTAAAAAAAATAGTATTCATCCAACAACCGAAAGATTTCAACGATGTTTTGTTTGACTAGCACGTGTGAATATGTTCGTTCTTGTAACCAAACCGAATTGTTGCGGGTACCGGTAGGTCAAAGGTCAAATATCATATTAATCATTGCTATCTCATGTTTTAAGATTGCGTGAGCCATTTTACAAATTCACAATATCTTTTTTTCCAGGGACAGGAGCATCCGAGCCTGTTGTTACTGGTTCCTTAAAGCCATGAAGCTAAACGTTCATACACCAAGGGTTAATCATCTTACGTTCATACACCAAAGGTTAATCAACTTACGTTCATACACCAAGGGTTAATCATCTTACGTTCATACACCAAGGGTTAATCATTTTACGTTCATACACCAAGGGTTAATCAACTTACGTTCATACACCAAGAGTTAATCATCGTACGTTCAAACACCAAGAGTTAATCATCGTACGTTCATACACCAAGGTTTAATCATCTTGCGTAGGATTTCAATCAAATACCTTCGTTACACGCGTGCCTTATACATTGGAATGTAAAAAACTTAAATTATTATTAAGTTCTTATGCTATCTAAATTATGTACTTCCACACAACACAGCATGTTCCCGTGTTCCCTTGCGGTTCCACTACCATGTCACTCTACTGGGGTTATGTCAATGTGTTACTATTATTTATAATGTCATAGGGAAATAAAATGAGTTTCAAGTTTAAGGTGTTTGTTACAAGACATAACTTTTTATTACAACAATAGACTAGTGAAACAGACATAACGTTGTATTACAACAATAGACTAGTGAAACAGACATAACTTTGTATTACAACAATAGACTAGTGAAACAGACATAACTTTGTATTACAACAATAGACTAGTGAAACAGACATAACTTTGTATTACAACAATAGACCAGTGAAACAGAGACAATGAAACAAACTAATAAAATACCCCCACACGCCTCCCCCGCCCCTCTTCCGAATCCCTCAAACGTCCCACCCCCACTGTTAGTAATTGGATTCCCACATACTGTCAACTTACAATTGAAAAATTGATAGTTGCAATTCATCTCTGAAAATATAAACATACCATTTGTACCAGCTTTATTTTCGTCTGGGATCTACACATGATACTTTGACAAGGATGGGTATACCATGACTGTAGTCATGCTGGAAGATCTTTGAAGTAGGAAAGTTAAATTTAGTTTTGCTGGCTTCTGCACTTTTAAATGAAATTAAATAAATGCCTATTTCCATTGCCATTAATAATATCGGCAGCATGATAGCATAGATGGCTGAGGCCCTGGGAAACTGACCAGTGTGCCCATGCCTTAAGACGGCTCTGACGAGACGTTCAGACACGGGAAGGAGGTCAGCCAAAACTTCACTTTCTTGGTGAAATCCGATGGAAGTTGGTGAAATCCGATGGAAGTTGGTGAAATCCGATGGAAGTTGGTGAAATCCGATGGAAGTTGGTGAAATCCGATGGAAGTTGGTGAAATCCGATGGAAGTTGGTGAAATCCGATGGAAGTTGGTTAATGTTTTTTTGGAAGCTGGTTAATGTCGATGGATAGCATTGATAATCCACGAAGCTAATCCAGCGTCATGGATTGAGCGTACAAAGATTTATATTCGCTTCATTTAAGAGAAGCTGGGCTCTCCAACTTGGTAAACTGACCATCACAGACGTACACGAAGAATTGGGGGGGGTGGGGGTGGAGGTGGAGGTCCCATGTTTATTATTGACGGGCATCAAATCTATAAAACAAGTGTTGTTTTTATAACAAAAATATATATATATATATTGTCATTTTGCTATATAAAAGTACGTATGCAGGGCCATGTTGTGATGTATGCAGGGCGGTGTTGTGATGTATGCAGGGCGGTGTTGTGATGTATGCAGGGCGGTGTTGTGATGTATGCAGGGCGGTGTTGTGATGTATGCAGGGCGGTGTTGTGATGTATGCAGGGCGGTGTTGTGATGTATGCAGGGCGGTGTTGTGATGTATGCAGGGCCATGTTGTGATGTATGCAGGGCGGTGTTGTGATGTATGCAGGGCGGTGTTGTGATGTATGCAGGGCGGTGTTGTGATGTATGCAGGGCGGTGTTGTGATGTATGCAGGGCGGTGTTGTGATGTATGCAGGGCCATGTTGTGATGTATACAGGACGGTGTTGTGATGTATGCAGGGCCATGTTGTGATGTATGCAGGGCCATGTTGTGATGTATGCAGGGCGGTGTTGTGATGTATGCAGGGCGGTGTTGTGATGTATGCAGGGCGGTGTTGTGATGTATGCAGGGCGGTGTTGTGATGTATGCAGGGCGGTGTTGTGATGTATGCAGGGCCATGTTGTGATGTATGCAGGGCGGTGTTGTGATGTATGCAGGGACATGTTGTGATGTATGCAGGGCGGTGTTGTGATGTATGCAGGGCCATGTTGTGATGTATGCAGGGCGGTGTTGTGATGTATGCAGGGCGGTGTTGTGATGTATGCAGGGCGGTGTTGTGATGTATGCAGGGCCATGTTGTGATGTATACAGGACGGTGTTGTGATGTATGCAGGGCCATGTTGTGATGTATACAGGGCGGTGTTGTGATGTATGCAGGGCGGTGTTGTGATGTATACAGGACGGTGTTGTGATGTATGCAGGGCCATGTTGTGATGTATGCAGGACGGTGTTGTGATGTATGCAGGGCCATGTTGTGATGTATACAGGGCGGTGTTGTGATGTATGCAGGGCCATGTTGTGATGTATACAGGGCGATGTTGTGATGTATGCAGGGCGGTGTTGTGATGTATACAGGGCGGTGTTGTGATGTATGCAGGGCCATGTTGTGATGTATGCAGGGCCATGTTGTGATGTATGCAGGGCGGTGTTGTGATGTATGCAGGGCCATGTTGTGATGTATGCAGTGCGGTGTTGTGATGTATGCAGGGCGGTGTTGTGATGTATGCAGGGCGGTGTTGTGATGTATGCAGGGCGGTGTTGTGATGTATGCAGGGCGGTGTTGTGATGTATGCAGGGCGGTGTTGTGATGTATGCAGGGCGGTGTTGTGATGCATACAGGGCGGTGTTGTGATGTATGCAGGGCGGTGTTGTGATGTATGCAGGGCGGTGTTGTGATGTATGCAGGGCGGTGTTGTGATGTATGCAGGGCCATGTTGTGATGTATGCAGGGCGGTGTTGTGATGTATGCAGGGCGGTGTTGTGATGTATGCAAGGCGGTGTTGTGATGTATGCAGGGCCATGTTGTGATGCATACAGGGCGGTGTTGTGATGTATGCAGGGCGGTGTTGTGATGTATGCAGGGCGGTGTTGTGATGTATGCAGGGCGGTGTTGTGATGTATGCAGGGCCATGTTGTGATGCATACAGGGCGGTGTTGTGATGCATACAGGGCGGTGTTGTGATGTATGCAGGGCGGTGTTGTGATGTATGCAGGGCGGTGTTGTGATGTATGCAGGGCCATGTTGTGATGCATACAGGGCGGTGTTGTGATGTATGCAGGGCCATGTTGTGATGCATACAGGGCGGTGTTGTGATGTATGCAATGTGGTGTTGTGATGTATGCAGGGCGGTGTTGTGATGTATGCAGGGCCATGTTGTGATGTATGCAGGGCGGTGTTGTGATGTATGCAGGGCGGTGTTGTGATGTATGCAGTGCGGTGTTGTGATGGATGCAGGGTGGTGTTGTGATGTATGCAGGGCGGTGTTGTGATGTATGCAGGGCGGTGTTGTGATGTATACAGGGCGGTGTTGTGATGTATGCAGGGCGGTGTTGTGATGTATGCAGGGCGGTGTTGTGATGTATACAGGGCGGTGTTGGGATGTATACAGGGCGGTGTTGTGATGTATACAGGGCCATGTTGTGATGTATGCAGGGCGGTGTTGTGATGTATGCAGGGCGGTGTTGTGATGTATGCAGGGCCATGTTGTGATGCATACAGGGCGGTGTTGTGATGTATGCAGGGCGGTGTTGTGATGTATGCAGGGCAGTGTTGTGATGTATGCAGGGCGGTGTTGTGATGTATGCAGGGCGGTGTTGCGATGTATACAGGGCGGTGTTGTGATGTATGCAAGGCGTTGTTGTGATGTATGCAGGGCGGTGTTGTGATGTATGCAGGGCGGTGTTGTGATGTATGCAAGGCGGTGTTGTGATGTATGCAGGACGGTGTTGTGATGTATGCAGGGCCATGTTGTGATGTATACAGGGCGGTGTTGTGATGTATGCAGGGCCATGTTGTGATGTATACAGGGCGGTGTTGTGATGTATGCAGGGCGGTGTTGTGATGTATACAGGACGGTGTTGTGATGTATGCAGGGCCATGTTGTGATGTATGCAGGACGGTGTTGTGATGTATGCAGGGCCATGTTGTGATGTATACAGGGCGGTGTTGTGATGTATGCAGGGCCATGTTGTGATGTATACAGGGCGATGTTGTGATGTATGCAGGGCGGTGTTGTGATGTATACAGGGCGGTGTTGTGATGTATGCAGGGCCATGTTGTGATGTATGCAGGGCCATGTTGTGATGTATGCAGGGCGGTGTTGTGATGTATGCAGGGCCATGTTGTGATGTATGCAGTGCGGTGTTGTGATGGATGCAGGGCGGTGTTGTGATGTATGCAGTGCGGTGTTGTGATGTATGCAAGGCGGTGTTGTGATGTATGCAGGGCGGTGTTGTGATGTATGCAGGGCGGTGTTGTGATGTATGCAGGGCGGTGTTGTGATGTATGCAGGGCGGTGTTGTGATGCATACAGGGCGGTGTTGTGATGTATGCAGGGCGGTGTTGTGATGTATGCAGGGCGGTGTTGTGATGTATGCAGGGCCATGTTGTGATGCATACAGGGCGGTGTTGTGATGTATGCAGGGCGGTGTTGTGATGTATGCAGGGCGGTGTTGTGATGTATGCAAGGCGGTGTTGTGATGTATGCAGGGCCATGTTGTGATGCATACAGGGCGGTGTTGTGATGTATGCAGGGCGGTGTTGTGATGTATGCAGGGCGGTGTTGTGATGTATGCAGGGCGGTGTTGTGATGTATGCAGGGCCATGTTGTGATGCATACAGGGCGGTGTTGTGATGCATACAGGGCGGTGTTGTGATGTATGCAGGGCGGTGTTGTGATGTATGCAGGGCGGTGTTGTGATGTATGCAGGGCCATGTTGTGATGCATACAGGGCGGTGTTGTGATGTATGCAGGGCCATGTTGTGATGCATACAGGGCGGTGTTGTGATGTATGCAATGTGGTGTTGTGATGTATGCAGAGCCATGTTGTGATGCATACAGGGCGGTGTTGTGATGTATGCAGGGCCATGTTGTGATGTATGCAGTGCGGTGTTGTGATGTATGCAAGGCGGTGCCGGGGAAAAGTGGCTCCAGGGGATTAAGTGGCGTCCCTCCGCGTCCCTTAAGACTTAAGTGCGCTCCTTGTGCTTGGTATTTTTTAGTTTAATTATTTCTTAAGTACTTTTTTTCGTGCCCCTGATGTTGGCACCTGGGCACCACTCATGTTGGCACCCAGTTGTTGGCTCCTGGGCACCTCTCATGTTGGCACCTGGGTTCCCCTGATGTTGGCACCTGGGTGCCCCTGATTTTGGCACCTGGGCGCCCCTGATGGTGGCACTTGGGCGCCCCTGATGTTGGCACCTGGGTGCCTCTGATGTTGGCACCTGGGCACCCTGATGTTGGCACCTGTGCGCCCCTGATGTTGGCACCTGGGTGCCCCTGATGTCGACACCTGGGCGCCACTGATGTTGGCACCTGGCTGCCTCTGATGTGGGCACCTGGGCGCCCCTAATGTTGGCACCTGGGTGCCCCTGATGTTTACACCTGGCTGCCTCTGATGTGGGCACCTGGGCGCCCCTAATGTGGGCACCTGGGTGCCACTGATGTTGGCACCTCGGCGCCCCTGATGTTGGCACCTGTATGCCTCTAATGTTGGCACCTGGGATCCCCTCATTTGGCACCTGGGCGCCCCTGATGAAAGCACCTGGCGCCCCTGATGTTGGCACCTGGTCGCCCCTGATGTTGGCACCTGGGCGCTCCTGATGTTTGCACCCTGGTGCCTCTGATGTTGGTACCTGGGCGCCCCTCATGTTGGTACCTGGGCGCCCCTCATTTTGTCACCTGGGTGCCCCTGATGTTGGCACCTGGGCGACCCTGATGTTAGCACCTGGTCGCCCCTGCTGTTGGCATCTGGTCGCTCCTGATGTTGACACCTGGGCGCCCCTGATGTTGGCATCTGTGCGCTTCTAATGTTGGCACCTTGGCGCCCCTGATGTTTGCACCTGGGTGCCTCTGATGTTGGTACCTGGGCACCCGTCATGTTGGCACCTGGGCGCCCCTCATGTTGTCACCTGGGCAGCCCTGATGTTGGCACCTGGTCGCCCCTGATGTTGGCACCTGGGCGCCCCTGAATGTGGCACCTGGTCGCCCCTGATGTTGACACCTGGGCGCCCCTGATATTGGCACCTGGTCGCCCCTGATGTTGGCACCTGGGTGCCCCTGATGTTGGCACCTGGGCGCCCCTGATGTTGGGACCTTGTTGCCCCTGATGTTGGCACCTGGGCGCCCCTGATGTTGGGACCTTGTTGCCCCTGATGTTGGCACCTGGGCGCCCCTGATGTTAGCACCTGGCGCCCCTGATGTTGGCACCTGAGCACCCCTCATGTTGTCACCTGGGCACACCTGATGTTGGCACCTGGGACGATTTACCCCCTTGGCCCATTTAAACCAATGGAATAACATGTTAAGTCTCTTTTTAATTTCTTAATATAGAAAAGTCACGTGGTTTTATCAAAATAAGTTTATTTAGAGATTATTGAAATGAACGTTTATTTAGAGATTATTGAAATG
Source organism: Omphiscola glabra (assembly GCA_964017045.1). Lineage (NCBI taxonomy): Eukaryota > Metazoa > Mollusca > Gastropoda > Lymnaeidae > Omphiscola > Omphiscola glabra. The sequence continues at coordinate 4,502,858 of OZ024797.1, forward strand.
AACGTTTATTTAGAGATTATTGAAATGAACGCTTATTTGGAGATTATTGAAATGAACGTTTATTGGAGATTATTGAAATGAACGTTTATTTGGAGATTATTGAAATGAACGTTTATTTGGAGATTATTAAAATGAACGTTTATTTGGAGATTATTAAAATGAACGTTTATTTGGAGATTATTGAAATGAACGTTTATTTGGAGATTATTGAAATGAACGTTTATTCAGAGATTATTGAAATGAACGTTTATTTAGAGATTATTGAAATGAACGTTTATTTAGAGATTATTGAAATGAACGTTTATTTAGAGATTATTGAAATGAACGTTTTTTAGAGATTATTGAAATGAACGTTTATTTAGTGATTATTGAAATGAACGTTTATTTAGAGATTATTGAAATGAACGTTTATTTAGAGATTATTGAAATGAACGTTTTTTTAGAGATTATTGAAATGAACGTGTATTTAGATATTATTGAAATGAACGTTTATTTAGAGATTATTGAAATGATCGTTTATTTACAGATTATTAAAGGAACGTTTATTTAGAGATTTTTTAAATGAACGTTTATTTGGAGATTATTGAAATAAACGTTTATATAGGGATTAATGAACTTGACTGACATTTTATTCCTAAAAGGCGGCATTTAAATTTACTCTTTAACGAAGTGTGCAACAAATTCTGCCATTGTCTTTTCAAGGTTCCAAACACCTTGTTCAACTATTTCCTTCACGTACCTTGTTCAACTATTTCCTTCACACACCTTGTTCAACTATTTCCTTCACACACCTTGTTCAACTATTTCCTTCACGTACCTTGTTCAACTATTTCCTTCACACACCTTGTTCAACTATTTCCTTCACATACCTTGTTCAACTATTTCCTTCACACACCTTGTTCAACTATTTCCTTCACGTACCTTGTTCAACTATTTCCTTCACACACCTTGTTCAACTATTTCCTTCACATACCGTGTTCAACTATTTCCTTCACACAGCTTGTTCAACTATTTCCTTCACACAGCTTGTTCAACTATTTCCTTCACACACCTTGTTCAACTATTTCCTTCACACACCTTGTTCAACTATTTCCTTCACACACCTTGTTCAACTATATTCTTCACCAGCTTGAACGCAGCCGTTCATTTATTATCTTTTGATTAAAGTACGTCACTCCCCACCCCCACCCACCCCTTTTTTGTTTTCAAGCGCCCCTGGCCAAAATCTCATGTTAAATGAATATTTAAAAACTAATCCGACTATTTTGACAAGTTCACAGGTCATTCGAATCTGCCAGATTTTGCTAACCGCTACAAACATAATTGATGTATAACTATGTTTTTAAAGAATGACTCGTCAACAACAACAACAACATCATCAACAACATCAACAACAACATCATCAACAACATCAACAACAACAACATCAACAACAACAACATCATCAAAAACAACAACAACAACATCAACAACAACAACAACAACATCAACAACAAAACAGATTTGGACAAAAAAGGTAGTAAAAGTGTAATATGTCTACTCCTACTCGTCCTTGACCCATTGGATATGTGTAATGCTAACATGTCTTTACTTATTTTTAAAGATAGTAGTTGAGAGATTAGATAAATGAATAGTGTTTAAGTTTCTTTCTTTGTTTTTCCTTTATTTCTCTTGGGTTGCAATAGAGGTCATCTTGTCTGTGTGACATTTTGACCCAACGTTTTAACATCCGCTTTAAATTCGTTTTTATTTGAAAATTTGTTAAGATTAATTGAGCACAATGTAAAAATGTTGGAGGGGAAAGAAAGGATAACAGCCGATAAAAGACATCTCGGGACATTTTCTCATTTCGGGAAATCTCAGGAATTCTCTAATCTGATACAATTTTCTTTTTTTTTTTTTTTTCTTTTACATTTGAACACGTGACACATTGTCACACATTGTCACACATCGTCACTATAAGACAAGACCTGTCAAATCTAGCAAACCTTGCTGAATTATTAAGCTCAGTAGCTATAGTACACAGGTTCTCAAGCGTTTTCATGTCACGACCACATTCTTATTAAAGCAAAGTGAACCTTACCACGATTAATTGGAAAGGAAAACATTTTAAACCTAAAATTTCCAGTATAAAATAATTGGTGAATTTTTAATATCCCGTCATTGGTGACATATTTAATGTCATGTAATTGGTGAGACATGTCATGTCATGTAATTAGTGAGACATTTCGTGTCATGGATGAAATTGTAAATCAAAATTAAGACACTAATTAAAAAGATAACAAATTAAAAAATATCTATTTCTCTTGGTGTATTGTGTCAGCCGGTGATCCCCACACAGACCTGTTTACCCTTAAACTCTTAAAATCGTACAACATCATCACAAAATCGTTCAGTACATTATCTTAATAGTAAAAAATAAACATATAGTATATATAATGTATGCACCTCAAAATCGTACATTGTACGCCAAAATTGTAAGAGTAAACAGGCCTGCCCCCACATAATCCCTTCGCAACCATAAATGAGGGTTCACCTCCCATGGGCTGGGTAACCTGTACCTTAAAGCACCAGAACTTTTCGTGCCAGAATTGGCATGATCAGCCATCTGCGAATACACGGACAGACTCAGCCCCGACAACAGACCGGTGATTAGAATCGTCACGGTCAACCCTAAACAGATGAACTATTAAAATAAATTAATTCATTCGCTTTTTATTGATACATTCTGTTTAAACATAGATCAGCGTATGTGTGAACACAGTAATATGTTGTATTCTATCCGAAAACACCAGAAGATTCAGTTTCTTATTATATTTTCCAATGGAAATTTATATTCTTTATGATAAATAAAATTACGAAATTTACATCCCAAATAAATTCTGAAAAAAATATAGAAGTTTTTCCGGGTTTATTAATTATAAACACAACAATGTGGGTTACTAAGTGTCGGTTCACACGATCAAATTTTCCTTCAGCATTTGATGCAATTCGTGTATGAAGCCTTGTCACAACTTTCAAATTACTATTTGATCAAATTCCCCAAAAAAGAAACCAGGCACAAAATAGTGTGTTCATACAACAATTTGACGCGAAATTTGATCATGTGAACCGACGCTTATTCTTAATATATTATGTCTGATATTTCAGAATACATGTGTCTAGAAATCGTAGACTTCTTTAAAACCATTAGACTTTCAGCGACAAGAGCTGCTTCTAGAGTGGAGGATATTGGAGACAATATCATGTACCAACTGAGACACAATAGTGGAAGATATATATGTGTGTGAGAAGACATTTTTAACATTTAAACTTGTAATATTTGAAACTCCGGCAACAAAAAGGAAATCTCTAAAGTTTTTTAATGTAATCTGATACTTGTTATATTTATTTTGGTCTTGTTTTCTGATGATGGCTCCAAGCAGAAACGTCAAAATCTTTTGTCCTGTCTATGAATGCAATTCTAGCATACCTTGTCCTGTCTATGAATTCAATTCTAGCATACCTTGTTCTTATAATTCATGTAAAAAGTAGGTCAACCTACCCCGCGAACTGGCCGCCCCCGAACTTAACTGGCCGCCCACGAACTTAACTGGCCGCCCTCGAACTTAAATGGCCGCCCACGAACATCAGATTACATCACCTCCAGAGCGAATCTATCAGTGTTTAAATCAGTGCTTCTCAAACTTTTTACTGTGGCAGACCGGCAAAAATTACACACATACAATATGGGGCGGTGGCAAATCTATGTTTATTGTTATTACTAGCTTTTTTTTTATTTAGCCTTTTCCAGACCAACCCTTTGAGTAGGACCACCTGCGATATTTCATAGGTGGAAGAAAAGGCATTGACAGGGTAGGGATCATGATTACAAGTTGCCGTTAAATGATATGAGGCGAGAGGCTGTGGTGGCAGTCTCTGGCCCATGATTCTAGATAAGCTGCTCTGAGAAAGCTGCTCCTAGGCAACCGTTTCGTTCCAGCTACTTCGCGAATTAGTTGCGAGGTGGAAACCCTCTGTAGAATCCCTCTTAGAGGGCGTCCGATGCTTCCCCGGGATGGGTGGGGGAGATATAAGGACGTGAATTTACCGTCCCGACCCCTCGGAGAGTGGACTGCGGACGTTTTAAACGCATCGTATTCGGTCGACCAGACGTCTCCGGACGGGGAGGATCTCCGTCGGCAAACCCGAACGAGCGGTTGCTGGTGCGGACGATCCACGCCCGGATGGGTCTCTAGCGTGCCCCCGCACGGTCCGGCATCGAGGAAACCCGGCGCCTGGCTGGTGTGGGGAGCGCCAGGGAGGGCATAAAGAGATTTAAGCTCGACGGCCTGCTGACGCCATTTCCTAATGTGATATTTCAGTAGGACCACCACTTTGAATGGAACACCACTTTGAGTAGGAATTCCACTTTGAGTAAGACCACCACTTTGAATGGGATCACCACTTTGAGTAAGAACACCACTTTGGGTAGGACCAACACGTTTAATGGGAACACCACTTTGAATGGGACCTCTTTGAGTAGGACCTCCAACACTTTGACTAGCACCCCCACCACTCTGAGTAGCACCCCCACCACTCCGAGTAGCACCCAAACCACTTTGACTAGCACCCTCACCACTCTGAGTAGCACCCCACCACTTTGAGTAACTCTAGTTGAGAACACTTCAACATTCCTACTCATCTTGAAGTGGGCGAAAATCTTCCATGCCCACACACAAAGAGTTAAATGCCAACAACAAGATATGATCATAAGTAGTGTCCAAGACTTCTTGTCAGAGGCGTGCATCTGGTAGAGTCCTTCTTTTGTATCATTGTGTTGGGAAGGCTGTCTTAACTAAATTATGCGAGGAGTTAGGGGGCTGTCTTTCAAAATATATCTGAGGAGTTAGGGAGGCTGTCTTTAATAATATATGTGAGGAGTTAGGGATACTGTCTTTAATAATATCTGAGGCGTTAGGGAGGCTGCCTTTAATCGTATCTGAGGAGTTAGGGAGACTGTCTTTAATGATCTATCTGAGGATTTGGCGGGGCTGTCTTTAATAATATCTGAGGTGTTGGCGGGGCTGTCTTCTATAATCTATCTGAAAAATTTTCATTATGACTCCAGGGAGTTGAGAAGACTGTCTTTATGAATTTATCTAAGAAATTGTGTTGATGTAATGATGTTTAGTCAGCTTAATAAACGTATACACATCACAAATCATTGCAATTGCGCCTAGGACAGGAGAAAAGCTTTCTAACTGACCCAACTTCAAATCTAGGTCAAAACCGAATGTCCACAAAACCAAATGTTCACAAAACCAAATGTTCACTAAACCGAATGTTCACACTATTCTTTTCCCTACCCATAACCCACCCACAAAAAAGCACACACATACATACACACAGACGAACACACATGGGAGATAAACAGGCTCTTTATGAGCACTCTCCCTTTCTCTATCTCTTTCTCTCTCTCTCTACCCATCTATCCATTTATCTATCTATCTCTTACTCTCTCTCTCTCTCTTTCTCTATTTATCTCTCTCTCTCTCTCTTCATTTTCTGCATGTTTTTTTTCTAATTTGTGAGGCATGTACATCACATTATTTTTGGGTCTAGGATGGCTCCCCTTTTTCATATTCTGCTAGAATTTACTAGAAACACCCTTGCATTCTAAGATCAGAATTAATCGTTCATTATAATTTGTACGCCTACGAACCAATGGAAGGACTGCGTTCAAGATAAGAATCAGTTAAATTGGTTGGAAGATACATTTGTTATCTCAAACAAGAGTAGCATTATAGATTGGTTGTTTGGCTGAGTCAATACACAGTTGTATTCCGTGAGTTCAAATAAATTATTTGTAAGTTTTCTTACAAGTTCTAGTGCAAGCTTAGTCTAATATCAGCCATTTAAACTATTTGCAAGTTTAGTCTAATGGACAGAACATTCTGGTATATTTGACAGAATATTGTGAAATAAAAACACAATAGTGTGGTATATTTTCCAGAATATCGTGATATATTTGACAGAAATTTGTGGTACATTAGATAGAATGTTGTGGTATATATTTGACAGAATGTTTTGATATATTTGACAGAATGTTTTGATATATTTGACAGAATGTTTTGATATATTTGACATAATGTTTTGATATATTTGACAGTATGTTTTGATGTATTTGACAGAATATTGTGATCTCTTTGACAGAATGCTGTGGTATATTTGCGCCCTGACCGTTGCCCTGGTGCACGTGGGGGCAGGGGTCGATGTCCCCATCTCGAGCCACTGGAATGGCGGCTTTCAGGGTGAAGTCTGCTTCACTATAGCGGAAGAAATGCATTCGTGGACAGTCATCCTGACGTCTGATCAACCGATCTCAAGTCTTGAAGTGAGTACATTTGAAAGATGACAACTTTCTTAACGTTACCTAGGATAAATTGTGTGGGGGCCGGTCGTAGTGCTCTAATGAATACAAATATTGTGTAGTAAACATCTAGGAATGTTCAATGGAGAAACGAATAGAATCCTCAATAGTACAGAACTCATGGTGTGCATTTTTTTCACATAATGCCAAAGAAATTCATGAAAAATATTTTGAAACAATCTTGACCATCCTTTGTTCACACACACACATATACCCACTAACACATACACACCCACACATGCAAACCCACCCCACACACACATGATGAACCGGTTTGTACAAAAAAATGTTTAAAAAAAACTTTATTACAATTTACAAAGACATTTCTCTACAAAATTCATCATTTTTTAATTTAAAAAAAAATCAGTTTATTGTTGATGTAAATGATCCAATGATGTACACGTCTGTCAGTCTGTGACATGCTCCAAGGATGTTCACGTCTGTCAGTCTGTGACATGATCCAAGGATGTTCAAGTATGTCAGTCTGTGACATGATCCAAGGATGTCCACGTCTGTCAGACTGTGACATGCTCCAATGATGTTCACGTTTGTCAGTCTGTGACATGATCCAAGGATGTTCACGTATGTCAGTCTGTGACCTACTCAGATTGGTGTGGGCGGAATAATCCCTCCAGGGAGATCAACAGACGACAACTCGTTACAGAAGTGAAGAACGGGACCAAAATATGGCCTTACAATTTTATTTGTAGCGTTAATAGAAACAGGACGTATTCATGCTAAACTTGTCCCCACACACACACCACCTACCCACACACACAAACACGCCCATCCCACACACACCCACACCTACCCCCACACCTACCCCCACACACCCAAACCTACCCACACACACCAAACACACACACCCACACCTAGCCACACATCCACCCCACAAACACACTCACCCCACCCACACACACACACACCTCTGTAGCCCCTTCATCCCTTTCCCCGGTCACCGGCTATTTTGAAATAGAAACATCCGTCTTAAGTGTTGAGATGTCTTCCAATCATTCCAGCCCTTCATGTCTTCCAATCATTCCAGCCCTACATGTCTTCCAATCATTCCAGCCCTACATGTCTTCCAATCATTCCAGCCCTACATGTCTTCCAATCATTCCAGCCCTACATGTCTTCCAATCATTCCAGCCCTACATGTCTTCCAATCATTCCAGCCCTACATGTCTTCCAATCATTCCAGCCCTACATGTCTTCCAATCATTCCAGCCCTACATGTCTTCCAATCATTCCAGCACTACATGTCTTCCAATCATCCCAGCACTACATGTCTTCCAATCATTCCAGCCCTACATGTCTTCCTATCATTCCAGCCCTACATGTCTTCCAATCATTCCAGCCCTACATGTCTTCCAATCATTCCAGCCCTACATGTCTTCCTATCATTCCAGCCCTACATGTCTTCCAATCATTCCAGCCCTACATGTCTTCCAATCATTCCAGCCCTACATGTCTTCCAATCATTACAGCCCTACATGTCTTCCAATCATTCCAGCCCTATATGTCTTCCAATCATTCCAGCCCTACATGTCTTCCAATCATTCCAGCCCTACATGTCTTCCAATCATTCCAGCACTACATGTCTTCCAATCATTCCAGCCCTACATGTCTTCCAATCATTTCAGCCCTACATGTCTTCCTATCATTCCAGCCCTACATGTCTTCCAATCATTCCAGCCCTACATGTCTTCCAATCATTCCAGCCCTACATGTCTTCCTATCATTCCAGCCCTACATGTCTTCCAATCATTCCAGCCCTACATGTCTTCCAATCATTCCAGCCCTACATGTCTTCCAATCATTCCAGCCCTACATGCCTTACAATCATTCCAGCCCTACATGTCTTACAATCATTCCAGCCCTACACAGCCGTGGTCGCAGAGACGTTAGATGGCGGGAAAGTGTTTATCCTACACAACAAGGACTGGAACAAGGATGAACATGTCGGAGACAAACTGTGCCTTGGCTTCCAAGGACATGGTGAGTACACCAATAAATATTGATGTTTATCATGACATTATGATATTTATATATTTATAAGTCCGAGATACCAATACAACTTTTCCAAGGCGTAGCTAGAGTGCGTGGCGCCCATTTCTCTTTTCAACTCTCAAACCCATTATTTTCATCCATAAAATAATATCAAAGCACATTTTGGCGTCCCTAACTAGTCTGGCAACAAGGGAAATACGCCCCCTGCCCCCTTAGCTACGCCTCTGTACAGTGTCACTACGGGAATACGGGCGGTACCAGGTGAAAAACTCCCAGAGGGGTGGGGGCGCTAAATAAAAAATGACAATTTTGACAGAGTAACTAACTGGAGTTGGTTTCATAACTCAATGACAGAAAAGGTTGTCACCAGAGCAGGTTGTCACCAGAGCAGGTTGGCACAAGAGCAGGTTGTCACCAGAGCAGGTTGTCACCAGTTCGAGCAGGCTTTCACCAGAGCAACGTGCCACCAAAATAGTTTGCAACCAATCTTCCAAAAACAACAGTTGCGGCGACTACACCTGACACATTTGCGGCTCTGGCCTCCTGTCTTGCAACCAGTGAATTATCCCCTTAAAAAACCACGCACATTAACATCGCGAACCCCTCTGAACCATAGGAGCCATAATGATCAATGCATTGATCGTGGGCCCTGAAAGCATAGAAGAAGAAGAAGAAGAGGTTGTCACCAAAAATAGTCTGCCACAGATCATGTTGTGACAGACCAGGTAGCCACAGATCGTGTTGTCACAGACCAGGTAGCCACAGATCATGTTGTCACAGACCAGGTAGCCACAGACCGTGTAGCCACAGACCAGGTTGACACAGACCATGTTGCGACAGACTATGTTGCCACCAGACTAGGTTGCCACAGACCATGTTGCCACTGACTATGTTGCCATACACCATGTTGCCACAGACCGTGTTGCCACCATAATAGCTTGTCAGCAGAATAAAATTTTACAAGAGCATAATCAGAGGAGATCAATGTGGACGGCTGGGGTCTACCACCCTTGGGGGCCATGAGCCCTAGTGACGCCAGTGCATTTTATATTTTGTTTTAATATGATTCGTCTTAAACCAGCTATTCTCAAATTGGGATACACCAATATCTGGTCTACAGTTCAGTGTTGCAGGTGGCACACACACACACACACACACACACACACAAACGACAAATACGTTTAGCCATATCCAGTCCAAATTGAAAAAAAAAATTATCCACTTGGTCCTTATACATTTTTATCAGTTTATTCAAGTGGTGACACTTTCCTAAAATTTGAGAACCTCTTCTTACATAATACCATCAATATGGACAAAAGAACAAGTATAGTCCTTCTATGTGAAAGTTGTATGATGTAATGCTATCTGTTTGAGCACACCGAGGAAAGCTTCAATTTTATGAATGGCAATGGTCAAACATGGATTGGAATTTCTTATTGAAATATTTTTTGGTGAAGAGATAAATAGCTTATTATCAAGAGATAAATAGCTTATTATCAAGAGATAAATAGCTTATTATCAAGAGATAAATAGCTTATTATCAAGAGATAAATAGCTTATTATCAATCGATCGTTTAATCATTTTGTCATCTGTCTTCAGGTAATGGCGATATTAATCCTAAAATAACAGCTGAGATTCACGCTGGTGACGTCACAAGTCCACCAATTACCGGTATGTGATCTGTGCATATCCTATAGTGGTGCAAACAATCGTTTTGGGGGGTGGGGGGGTTGCAGAGGTTCCGACCGCAACAGGTGGCAACCATGCTGAAACTGTGTTTACCTGTTTAGTGTTGTACTATCTGAAACTGTGTTTACCTGTTTAGTGTTGTACTATCTGAAACTGTGTTTACCTGTTTAGTGTTGCACTATCTGAAACTGTGTTTACCTGTTTAGTGTTGTACTATCTGAAACTGTGTTTACTTGTTTAGTGTTGTACTATCTGAAACTGTGTTTACCTGTTTAGTGTTGTACTATCTGAAACTGTGTTTACCTGTTTAGTGTTGCACTATCTGAAACTGTGTTTACCTGTTTAGTGTTGTACTATCTGAAACTGTGTTTACTTGTTTAGTGTTGTACTATCTGAAACTGTGTTTACCTGTTTAGTGTTGTACTATCTGAAACTGTGTTTACCTGTTTAGTGTTGTACTATCTGAAACTATGTTTACCTGTTTAGTGTTGTACTATCTGAAACTGGGTTTACTTGTTTAGTGTTGTACTATCTGAAACTGTGTTTACCTGTTTAGTGTTGTACTATCTGAAACTGTGTTTACCTGTTTAGTGTTGTACTATCTGAAACTGTGTTTACCTGTTTAGTGTTGTACTATCTGAAACTGTGTTTACCTGTTTAGTGTTGTACTATCTGAAACTGGGTTTACCTGTTTAGTGTTGTACTATCTGAACCTGTGTTTACCTGTTTAGTGTTGTACTATCTGAAACTATGTTTACCTGTTTAGTGTTGTACTATCTGAAACTGGGTTTACCTGTTTAATGTTGTACTATCTGAAACTGTGTTTACCTGTTTAGTGTTGTACTATCTGAAACTATGTTTACCTGTTTAGTGTTGTACTATCTGAAACTGGGTTTACTTGTTTAGTGTTGTACTATCTGAAACTGTGTTTACTTGTTTAGTGTTGTACTATCTGAAACTGGGTTTACTTGTTTAGTGTTGTACTATCTGAAACTGGGTTTATTTGTTTAGTGTTGTACTATCAACAATGATTGATGCATGTTTTGCATAAATTAATTATTTGCTTCTATTACATTTATCAGAAAATTACATCAACACTTTGTAAACTTTGACCTTTTACGAAAAGGGCATTAAGCTATAGGAAATGTAAATATTCTATCTTTGTTGACTTTTTGGTCTTATAATCTACTGTTTAATCTTTTTACAGCCGGTCCTGGTCAGACACTTCCGCCAACGACCACACCAAAGCCTAGTACGTATCAATCGATCATTCTTACGGTCCGATCTTTTGTGTTTAAGATCAATGTTTAATTTAGAGACACTCGTCTACCTCGTTTATAACCAAATGCGAGTTCTTCTGAAAAGTTGGCTTTTATAGACAAATATAGACAGACACCCAAAACATCCCCCCTCCCAAGTCTAAAGATTTTTGTCCTAGAAAGGTCAAGGCTAATCTCTTCTGTGGGCTGGGTTGATGCAGAAAACAATGATGAGAATACATTATAGCCACTGGTGTCGTCCCCCCCCCCCCAAGCCCAAGGGCAGTCTGTCCATATTGCAGCCTGCTGACTGAGGTGGAATGGGTCCCCGGTCTTCTCCCAGGAAGCCTGCATGGGTAAGTACCCGCCAATTGAGGCCATTCAGACCCATATCCCTTTAGACTAAATGCCATTCGGATGTCATTTGTGGTGGTCCCATTCACAGTGGTGGTCCTACTCAAAGTGGAGGTCCTACTCAAAGTGGTGTTCCATTCAAAGTGGTGGTCCTACTCAAAGTGGTGGTCCTACTCAAAGTGGTGGTCCTATTCAAAGTGGTGGTCCTATTCAAAGTGGTGGTCCCATTCACAGTGGTGGTCCTACTGAAATATCACATTAGGAAATGGCGTCAGCGGGCCGTCGAGCTTAAAGCTCTTTATGCCCTCCCTGGCGCTCCCCACACCAGCCAGGCGCTCCACACACCAGCCAGGCGCTCCCCACACCAGCCAGGCGCTCCCCACACCAGTCAGGCGCCAATTGAGGCCATTCAGACCCATATCCCTTTAGACTAAATGCCATTCGGATGTCATTTGTGGTAGTTTATTTTAGTTAAACTGAAGAACTAAGTTTACAAACATATCGTCCATTCAATTATCTTTCATGTGATACCAAACATTGTCTTACAAACCAAACAATAATATTTTTATTTTTTTTTAATAAACCCAACCTCTCACTATTGAATCCCGGGTCCGAATAGCCGCAGCCATATTAAATATGGCACCGCTCTCTGGTGCAGTGGGAAACTGGTCCACCGGAAGACGATGGCTTTTGTAGTTTTTCGTGCTAGGAACCTTGAATTGCGCCCCTTTGCTGTAAGGTGTAAATGGTGGCGTCAGTGATGTTAAGATAACTGTTGGTCTTTGTCCGTTGGACCCGGGGGGCTGGGGGGGCACTTCCTCACTATGATCTGAGCGGCATTAGAGGGGCACTCTCTCGTAGTGTGATCTGATGTGAGGTCATGATACATCTTTCGTTGGTGAGAGCGATGTCGGCTAACACGTGACGAGCCAATCTGTCTATCTAGGGAATGTGTGCATGACGTCAGACACTGGTAGCCATGATCTTAGTGAAATTTGAGGTCAACACCTGATACAATTACCTTATTAAAGAAGGTGTTCCAAACCAGTCATTTCGTCCCTTCCCTTATCTCACTAAGTATAATTGAAAAAAAAATAGGGGGGGGGGGGGTCAAGATATCTCTCTTAAGGAAGTTCGTTTATCATCTGTGGATAAATGGTTTCAGAGTTAAGTTAATTAATTATTATATCACAGCAGAATTAAAAGTTCAGATATATTGAGGCTTATGGTCAAGAAATTGCCATACAGATAAATTCTATGTCTTCTTGCTAAAAACAATTATGAGAATCCTCCCCAAATAATTGCCTTCGTATCGTCTGTTTCAGCCCTCCCCTACACGGGGGAAGGATTTCCCTCAACCCTCAAGATCAACGCGGACTGGGGGAACAGATTTGATGGCGAGTTTGACTTCACACCAACAGAGGACGTCATGGGATGGCTGGCCAACATAACATTTACTAAACCTGTCACTAAGATGGAGGTAAGTACTGGTCACTCTAAACATTTCACTAAAATGGTCCTAATTAGTGGTCACTCTAAACATTTCACTAAAATGGTCCTAATTAGTGGTCAGTGGTCACAAAAGTGAAGAGAGGAAAAACCCACCAGCATTTAGTATTTTTGGGTTTCATCATCACAGCTGTCATGCAATAACTTTGATCTCATCATCACAGCTGTCATTCAATAACTTTGGTCTCATCATCACAGCTGTCATTCAAAAACGTTGGTCTCATCATCACAGCTGTCATTCAATAACTTTGGTCTCATCATCACAGCTGTCATTCAATAACTTTGGTCTCATCATCACAGCTGTCATTCAATAACTTTGATCTCATCATCACAGCTGCCATTCAATAACTATGGTCTCATCATCACAGCTGTCATTCAAAAACTTTGATCTCATCATCACAGCTCTCATTCAATAACTTTGGTCTCATCATCACAGCTGTCATTCAATAACTTTGGTCTCATCATCACATCTGTCATTCAATAACTTTGGTCTCATCATCACAGCTGTCATTCAATAACTTTGGTCTCATCATCACATCTGTCATTCAATAACTTTGGTCTCATCATCACAGCTGTCATTCAATAACTTTGGTCTCATCATCACAGCTGTCATTCAATAACTTTGGTCTCATCATCACAGCTGTCATTCAATAACTTTGGTCTCATCATCACAGCTGTCATTCAAAAACGTTGGTCTCATCATCACAGCTGTCATTCAATAACGTTGGTCTCATCATCACAGCTGTCATCCAATAACAAGTGTAAATTAGAGAAACATAAAAAATTGCCCAAAGTATTTAAGGTCATTCACTAGAATTTCATTTGTTAAAATATTGGGACTCAAATAGATTGGGATCATAAACAGATTATGTTTGTGACAATAAACAGATTGCGATTGTTACCATAAACATAACATGATTGTCAACAGGTCATGGTTGGGGATGCCGTATCTCACTCAGCTGACGGCCTAAACTGGATTGTTGTCAACAAACCTGACCATCCTTCCACCCATGCTGGAACTCCTCTGGCTGTCAAGTAAGTTAAAGGGTCTTACTTCATCTCAAGTAAGTTAGAGGGTCTTACTTCATCTCAAGTAAGTTAGAGGGTCTTACTTCATCTCAAGTAAGTTAAAGGGTCTTACTTCATCTCAAGTAAGTTAGAGGGTCTTACTTCATCTCAAGTAAGTTAGAGGGTCTTACTTCATCTCAAGTAAGTTAAAGGGTCTTACTTCATCTCAAGTAGGTTAAAGGGTCTTACTTCATCTCACATAGGGGATACCAATGTGTGATAATAAAAAAGTCACTAGACCAGGCCTGCACAACTCAAAATGTAAAGTGGGCCGTAATACTTTATGAAAAACTTGTTCGGGCCGAAAGAAAACATAACGGTTGGGGGGGGGGGGAAAGAGACTATTAAGAAAATAATAATAATAATAAAGAATATTTCGTTACTTCGCGGGCCGCAAAGTGGGTAATGGCGGGCCCCCTGTGCCCCTTGGCCGTATGTTGTGCAGGCAAAGTGGGTGATGGCGGGCCGCCTGTGGCCCGCGGGCCGTATGTTGTGCAGGCCTGCACTAGAGATCTGAGTGTGAAATAAATAAAATAAATCACGTTTGATCCTTTTACATGATTTGATTCAAGTCACAAGTAGCCGCAAATATTACTTAAAGTATTATTTCAAATATCTCGTTGTTGGTATTGCTAAAATGTCCGGAATGCGTCTTTAATTATACTCGCTAGCATTACAGACCATATTAATATAATGTTATTTTTTAAAAACTGCACAATTTCTCTGAAATCTCTCTTATAGTCAGTCTCCTGGAGTTATCTTTGAAAACAAATGTGTGTTAAAATGTATCTTAGCAAAACACTCACTGAGATTGCACAAAATGTCAAATGAAAATAGACAAATGTCCACTGAAGTCTATGTTATGATAATTACTTGGATGTCAAAAACAATCTGAATGTCATGTAGGCCAAACTTGACAAATGAAATATTTGATTTTGAACCTAAGCCAGATTGCATCCGATCTCAGCCAGATCACATCCTATTTAAGCCAGATTACATCATAATCTATGGTAGTTGAGATTAAGACCAAGATAATACATAGTACATTTCCTTGTCAGGTTCTTTGGTAACTTTGATGGTGGATCTCCAGCACCTGGAGGAACAGCCATCCTAACAAATATGGGAAGAGACAAGTGGACAATCACTCCGGCAGCAAATAGTAAGTGACCTCTAATCTATTTGTTGGACTAGAATCTACTGCATCCTTGCATATATTCTTTAATAGGGACTGTGGGCTGTTCTTTACAGCTATCATGCAAAATAGCCCTTTAAAAGCAAGTATTGCCTACTTATTTTATTTTGGTTTTTATGGGATACATTTCTTCAGGGCTAAATCTCTCCAATGGCAGAACAAAGTGTCAACAATATTTTTAATGAAACATGCAGTGGCGTAGCTAGGAAAAGTGTTGCCCGGGGTGGACCAAGACTTTTGCCGGCCTCATCAAAGAAAAAAATCTGCATTTAACCAAAATTTCCGCCTCTCAATATAAAGACCGCCCTCCCTCCTTCCTACGCCACTGGAAACATGCCAAAATATTGGGCGTGTTCTCCACTCTCAGCGGGAGATCCCTTTGCTGACTATGTTGTTAAGAGAAACGGGACACTGGTCAAATCCACAAGGACGAAATAAACGGGAGCAGGACCACGTGAAGATGGTGGCAAAGGGGACACTGACCGGTATCAGGGGGCGCCCTGCGTAACCAAAGTCTGGCAGAGTGGGCAAGACCAACAAGATCTATTTTCTAAAGGCATTCGTAGGAGTGCTTCGCCTCAATATTCATTTGTACACCCCGTTGTACAGTCAGCTGTGTGTATGTATGTTTTTGAAAACACTACGCCTAACTCATGAACATTTCACTCACAGATGGTTTTATTATTTTTATTCATTATCAGCACAAAATATTTATGGCGTAGGAAAAATCTCCTAGAATAACAAAAATTATGTTACACTTTAAAACTTTAATTCCAGCCGACAGCTCCAAGTACAACTACAACGACGTCCTCTACAAGTCCATCTTGTTTTATGAAGCCCAGCGGTCAGGAAAACTTCCATCAACAAACCGTATCCCTTACAGGGGCGACTCCGCCCTGGGGGACAAGGGAGAGGGGGGTGAAGACTTGACTGGAGGATGGTATGATGGTAAGTTGTCAAACAGAGTTGGTATGGTATATTTGTTTCTACATTTTGCATAGACTTATAACTTACAAAAAGTAAAATTAATAAAAGTAAAGATATTTTTTTTTAAAATCAAAAACCATTGCCTCGTTGGCTTTAGAAAATTTTCAAGTTTTAAAAAAATTTTTTACAATGACCATTGCAACAAAGCTCTAACAGTGGCTTCTCTTATCCAACGCCTCAAACAGCTGGTGACCATGTCAAGTTCAACTTCCCCATGGCGTACAGTGCTGCCATCTTGGGATGGGGTTACCTCATGTACTCAGATGCTTACAAAGCTGCCGGACAAGAAGATTATTTGCTGGACTCTATTAAATGGCCACTGGACTACCTGCTTAAGTGTCATACTAAACCTGATGAGCTCTATGTCCAGGTATGTTATGTGTTCAACAAATCTTTGATAAGCAAACAATTTTGTAGATGTAGAATATATATGGAATTCCTCCGTCTTCCCGAGACGATGTGGTAGCTATTGACACGTCATCAAATGGTTTACGAGGCCAATCCTGGAATGAAAGTCTCAGCTACACGTCTCGCAGGATAACCTTGACCCTTGGTTAAATGTGACCTTCCGTAATGCTCTTTTTTTTTCAAGGGCTTCGTTTCGCGCATCTTCTGCCAGATTGGCTCTTTCATACTCTACTGTTGCCAAGGTGGAACGTTCTTCCTTAAATCGCAGCCACGGCCGTCCAATAAGTTTCGCTCCCCCTGCCAACTCTCAATACATCAGATCCTTTGGAATACGGCCTTCCTCCATTCTCCTTACATGGCATCAGCAGCATAGGCGCCTCTTAATAAGAGCGGAGAACATGTTACACATTTTGGCACGTTACTAAACCTCTGTGTTAGGCACTTTGTCTTGCCATCGAATGCACAAAATGCAATGCAACAGAGGCGTAGCGTAGGGGGGTACAGATGTACCCGGGCGCCAGCTAGTTAGGGGCGCCAAAATGTGCTTTGGTATTATTTTATTGATGAAAATAATGGGTTTGAGAGTTGAAACAGGAAAAGGGGGCGCTTTAAAATGAATCTTGTCCCCGGGCGCCAAACACTCTAGCTACGCCACTGCAATGCAAACATCTATAGTGGAAGCTGTTGAGTATTCACTAATGACTGGCATAGGTGGTCCACACTTTACTGCCATTTAAGATGAGATAAGATAAGATTCCTTTATTGATCCAAACAAATGGAAAGGTTTTTTGATTGCATTGTACATTTATTTTCAGCACATAAATAAAACAATTTGAACACAGGACATCTACATTGAATTTGCCGCTGTCCGTTGTTCTATCGGCACGGAAAATGTTAAATTCTTCCCATGCCACTGCTGAATCTGGAACCGTTTCGTTAAGCCATGTTTCTGTCAGGCATATTACAGAGCTTTCGCGAAATTGATAGAAATGTTTACAGCAACAATTTATTCATCTTGTTGCATAGTGATTTAATGTTTCCCAAATGGAAAATTCTTTGTGGGCGGCCTATGCCCCAGACGGGGTAAAAAGGCATAAGAAGAAGAAGAAGAATGGTCAATCCAAACGCTTACATGCGTGCGAGAGGCGATTAGCCAACCCCTGTAGCCTTCTGTGTGTGCGATGTTAGGACGACATCGTCAGCGATTTGGTAATAATTTTTTATCTTACACTCTGCACGAAGGCGGGAGATATTGAACAACCTACAAACAGATCTGGGATGGATGTACACTCATTCTTTACAGTCCCTGGAGCAGAGCCGGCCTTGAAGATTTGCGACGTGTGCCCTCGCACAGGGCGCCGTGACCAGTAAATATTTAAATTCCCTTCGGGTCCGGGGTCGAGAAACGGTATTCTAAATTTTCGTACAATCGCTTTTCATACAATGAGTTTTCATACCATGAAAGTTGCATTCTTAATTTGGATACTACCACTGGAGTTGGGACCAACCGAAAGGGCGTGGAAATTAATTTATTAATACCGTATTTCCTCGTCCCTCTTACAGCATGGATATGGGGAACGAAAAGCTTTCGGGGGCGCAAAGCAGAAAAAGTACGTCGTAATCGGAAAAAGAGCGGAGCCATACAGGGACAGGGAAGGGGTGCCGAACGGGTGCTTCGCACGAGGCGAAAGTTTACCAAAGGCTTAACTTTGGCGCCACTTATAAGTAAAATCATTAATGGAAAAAACGAGTTATTCGGTAATGAGTTTTCCTTTCATGATTATAATTATAAGGGGCGTGAAAGTTAAGCTTGCACAGAGCGCCAGCAACCATCGGGCCAGCCCTACCGGGAGGAAAAATGAAGAAGTATTGAGAAGAAAATGGAGAAGAACGTTGGGGCAAGCACGCAGCCTAATTTCACTCTGCTGCTGAATGGGAATGCCTCAGAGACCACGCATTGAAGGTTACTGTGATGGCATGTTTTCAAGAAATGAATGTATGATTGCGAGTTATCATTGAAAAAAAAAGTCCAAGCAGAGTTCCCCCACTTTGCCAACACTTGCTGGTTGGTCCTTTGCCACTGTATACAACTGGCTCTCCGACAGGGGGGATGCAAAGGGCATGTACGTGGACATGAAAATGTATAAGGTCCACACACTTCAAAAATAGCACCCCTCAAGGCTTAGACAGGTCAAGTTATCATGAACACAAAGTCAAACGATCAACTTCTCCGTTGGGTTGAGCATTACCTTGAACTAAACGCTACAAAGATTGTGGTTTCTGAGACCCAGAGGCGTAACTGGGTTTTTGACGCCCTTGGCTAATTTATTTTTGGCGCCCTTGATATTTAAATACAAATTTAAAAATTAGAGATTTAGCGGCGCCCTTTTTAACTGGCGCAGGCCGGCGCCCTTGGCAACTGCCCCAATGCAAAGCCGTTGTTACGCCACTGCTGAGACCGCACTGAATAACCCATCTTGTTAAAATTTATTAAATGAAATCTGTGGGAAATTTGTCTATCTAAAATTGTGAACAACTCATCTTGCATACTTTATCACCAGGTTGGAGATGGCGGGGCTGACCACAGTTACTGGGGTCCTCCAGAACAAATGACCATGGCCAGGCCCTCCTACAAGATTTCAGCATCTAAACCTGGCACTGATGTTGCTATGGAGACAGCTGCAGCGTTTGCAATTGGATCACTTGCTTTTAAAGACAAAAGTAAGTTTCTCCACTGTTAAGAATTTTTAAAGAACAGAAATATCTCACGCACAAATTTTTCCTAATACAAACTCCAGTTAGCATTTAAATAGAACTAAATATCAGCTTTTTATTTAAACTAATTGTGTTAAATATATATCTTGTAAAGCCTATTATATTTTTTCTTCGATACCAGATCCAACTTATTCAGCCACATTACTGCAACACGCTAAACAACTTTGGGAACTAGGAAACGATCACAGAGGAATTTACAGTGACTCTGTACAGGCAGCAGCCGCTTACTATAGGTGAATTATTTTAACCATCAATGGAGTCTGTACCACCCAGTGTTTTGATTAGTTGTTAATGAATTTTAATCACAATTTAATGAAACAGCTCGAGACCAAATGATGGTAACAGTAAATGTATATCGAGGTCCTAATTGGCAATCACATTAATCATACTGAAATTTTTATCTATATTTAGATCCTACAACATAACCGATGAACTGAGCTGGGGATCTATCTGGCTGTACCAAGTAACTAATGACCCTAAATATCTGGAGGTGGCTGAGAAGTACTTTGATCCTGAGCCGGCCTGGGGAATGTCCTGGGATGACAAGACAATCGTCAATCAGGTACTGATTATCATTTTATTTCTCTCCAGTCTGATCCATTGGCCAATTTGGCTTGCGGTATCGGCCTAAATGTAACCAACTAAGCAGCAGTAAGTATACTTTTTTTTATAAATTCTCTAAGAAATAAAAATATTTATTAATTAATTTTAACGAAATTTTAAAAAAAATTTAGTAGCCTATGTAAAAATTATTAAATGCTGTCCATGAATTTTTCTAAATAATGTATTCATAGTTCAGTTTTTTAATTAAAAAATTGTATCTTGTTCCCCAGGTGATGTTGTACAAGTTAACAAAGAAAGAAATTTACAAAACTGCAGTGGAAGGTTCCTACAAGTTCTGGTTCCCCGGTGGTTCCATTCCCTACACACCAAAAGGCTTGGCTTACAGGCTTCAGTGGGGGTCACTCAGATATTCATGTACGAACCTTGTCATGTTTTTAAACACTTTCAACACAAACCAGAATTGCAGGAACTAAATATCAATCAATAATGATTTTATAAAATAATGTTATAAAGGGATTTATGATGAATGAAAAAAAAGCAGGCCTCTTGATTTAATAATATTTAAGCACAACATTGTGAGACAAAAGTATAAGTGAGTGACACATCTATCAATCCCCAAAGTATAATTGTCTGACACATCTATCAAGCCACAAAGTATAAGTGTCTGACACATCTATCAAAGCCACAAAGTATAAGTGACTAACACATCTATCAAGTCCCAAAGTATAAGTGTCTGATACATCTATCAAGCCCCAAAGTATAAGTGACTGACACATCTATCAAGCCCCAAAGTATAAGTCACTGACACATCTATCAAGCCCCAAAGTATAAGTGTCTGACACATCTATCAAGCCCCAAAGTATAAGTGACTGACACATCTATCAAGCCCCAAAGTATAAGTGTCTGACACATCTATCAAGCCCCAAAGTATAAG
Organism: Omphiscola glabra; assembly: GCA_964017045.1. Lineage (NCBI taxonomy): Eukaryota > Metazoa > Mollusca > Gastropoda > Lymnaeidae > Omphiscola > Omphiscola glabra. The sequence goes on from OZ024797.1 coordinate 4,524,020, forward strand.
TGACTGACACATCTATCAAGCCCCAAAGTATAAGTCACTGACACATCTATCAAGCCCCAAAGTATACGTGACTGACACATCTATCAAGCTCCAAAGTATAAGTGTCTGACACATCTATCAAGCCCCAAAGTATAAGTGACTGACACATCTATCAATCCCCAAAGTATAAGTGACTGACACATCTATCAAGCCCCAAAGTATAAGTGTCTGACACATCTATCAAGCCCCAAAGTATAAGTGACTGACACATCTATCAAGCCCCAAAGTATAAGTGACTGACACATCTATCAAGCCCCAAAGTATAAGTGTCTAACACATCTATCAAGCACCAAAGTATAAGTGACTGACACATCTATCAAGCCCCAAAGTATAAGTGTCTGACACATCTATCAAGCCCCAAAGTATAAGTGACTGACACATCTATCAAGCCCCAAAGTATAAGTCACTGACACATCTATCAAGCCCCAAAGTATACGTGACTGACACATCTATCAAGCCCCAAAGTATAAGTGTCTGACACATCTATCAAGCCCCAAAGTATAAGTGACTGACACATCTATCAATCCCCAAAGTATAAGTGACTGACACATCTATCAAGCCCCAAAGTATAAGTGTCTGACACATCTATCAAGCCCCAAAGTATAAGTGACTGACACATCTATCAAGCCCCAAAGTATAAGTGACTGACACATCTATCAAGCCCCAAAGTATAAGTGTCTAACACATCTATCAAGCCCCAAAGTATAAGTGACTGACACATCTATCAAGCCCCAAAGTATAAGTGACTGACACATCTAACAAGCCCCTTGTACTTCTACTTGTTCTTAATAAACAGACCAATCCCAAAGCTTAACCTGACGGCAACTGTGTGTTAGTGTTATGCTTTAAATAGATCAATACATTCAGCATTAGAAAAGAGATTTAAAAAGCAGTTTTAGCCTTCATCATTGAATCAATGTATTTGTTTGTAGTTTGGAAGACGTTCCACTCTTGGTTGTATGAAATTACTTTATTAACAAGGAAAAAGATCTAATCAAATTTTCATCTTGTCATTCGCAGCCAACATGGCGATGGCGGCACTAGTAGCAGCGGACGCTGGTATCAACCCAACAGAGTACAGGCGTTGGGCCATGTGTCAGATCCACTACGCCCTTGGTGACACTGGATTTAGTTACCTCATTGGATTTGGAAACAAATATCCACACAGTCCACATCACAGATCCAGGCAAGTTTCTATTCTTTAAAGCAGCAGTTCTCAAATATTCCTTTTTTAAAAACACCATTTTGGTTCCCAAAACTAATCCCAAGGCTTCCCATACTTAACCAAGTAAAAATTATTTTTCAGTCAAGCAATAATTTACTAATATGTACAATATTACATACTGCCACCGTAAAGGACATGTGCTGAAGCGGCGAGATACTGCCACCGTAAAGGACATGTGCTGAAGCGGCGAGATACTGCCACCGTAAAGGACATGTGCTGAAGCGGCGAGATACTGCCACCGTAAAGGACATGTGCTGAAGCGGCGAGATACTGCCACCGTAAAGGACATGTGCTGAAGCGGCGAGATACTGCCACCGTAAAGGACATGTGCTGAAGCGGCGAGATACTGCCACCGTAAAGGACATGTGCTGAAGCGGCGAGATACTGCCACCGTAAAGGACATGTGCTGAAGCGGCGAGATACTGCCACCGTAAAGGACATGTGCTGAAGCGGCGAGATACTGCCACCAGAAGCGCCGATGAAATCATTGGGTAAATGTGATGATTCCCCGGACTACCAACCAGCAACGGTTGACAGCAGACTCAGATGGTGAAAAGTTGGAGAAACTAATGATGTCAATGTATCTTTGGTGTCAATCCCCTTGGTAGAATTATTTTGTGTGCCAAATCACTCCAGACGTATGAGTCAGTTGTGTGCCCAATCACTCCAGACATATGAGTCAGTTGTGTGCCCAATCACTCCAGACATATGAGTCAGTTGTGTGCCGAATCACTCCAGACATATGAGTCAGTTGTGTGCCGAATCACTCCAGACATATGAGTCAGTTGTGTGCCGAATCACTCCAGACATATGAGTCAGTTGTGTGCCGAATCACTCCAGACATATGAGTCAGTTGTGTGCCGAATCACTCCAGACATATGAGTCAGTTGTGTGCCGAATCACTCCAGACATATGAGTCAGTTGTGTGCCGAATCACTCCAGACATATGAGTCAGGGTGAATAGAGGGGCCTCAGCAAGGAGTTTATCAACATAACTGGTGTGCCATAAACAGCCTCAGCAAGGAGTTTATCAACATAACTGGTGTGCCATAAACAGCCTCATCAAGGAGTTTATCAACATAACTGGTGTGCCACAAACAGCCTCAGCAAGGAGTTTATCAACATAACTGGTGTGCCACAAACGGCCTCAGCAAGGAGTTTATCAACATAACTGGTGTACCACAAACGGCCTCAGCAAGGAGTTTATCAACATAACTGGTGTGCCACAAACAGCTCAGTGCCCCCAAATAAAATTAGCCAGGTTATAGGTACATGTCATTAATCAGCAAGATTCATTAGTTTGACATGTCGTTAATCAGAAAGATTCATTAGTTTGACATGTCGTTAATCAGAAAGATTAATTAGTTTGACATGTCATTAATCAGAAAGATTCATTAGTTTGACATGTCGTTAATCAGAAAGATTCATTAGTTTGACATGTCGTTAATCAGAAAGATTCATTAGTTTGACATGTCAATAATCAGCAAGATTCATTAGTTTGACATGTCAATCAGATAGAATTATTAACTCGACGATGGTCACATTACAAATTGAAGGCATTCATGATATCCAATTATTTATCACTTATTTTCTTCCACAGCTCCTGCCCCAACCTCCCAGCCCCATGTGGACCTTTCATAATGTCCAGCAAAGAGCCCAATGTCCACATACTGTACGGTGCCCTGGTAGGTGGACCCGGTCAGAGCGATGACTACACAGATGACAGGTCAAACTATGTCAACAACGAGGTGGCTTGTGACTACAATGCTGGCTTCCAGACGGCTGTGGCTGGTATGTACTATGAGAACAACCTACTAATCAACCACCTAAACATATACCGCAATCTAAACTCATCAACCTAAACATCTACCACAATCTAAACTCATCAACCTACTAATCAACCACCTATACATCTACCACAATCTAAACTCATCAGCCTACTAATCAACCACCTATACATATACCGCAATCTAAACTCATCAACCTAAACATCTACCACAATCTAAACTCATCAACCTACTAATCAACCACCTAAACATATACCGCAATCTAAACTCATCAACCTACTTATCAACCACCTATACATCTACCACAATCTAAACTCAGCCTACTAATCAACCACCTAAACATCTACCACAATCTAAACTCATCAACCTACTAATCAACCACCTAAACATCTACCACAATCTAAACTCATCAACCTACTAATCAACCACCTATACATCTACCACGATCTAAACTCAGGCTACTAATCAACCACCTATACATCTACCACAATCTAAACTCATCAACCTACTAATCAACCACCTAAACATATATCACAATCTAAACTCATCAACCTACTAATCAACCACCTAAACATCTACCACAATCTAAACTCATCAACCTACTAATCAACCACCTATACATCTACCACAATCTAAACTCAACAACCTACTGATCAACCACCTAAACATATACCACAATCTAAACTCAATTAAACATTGCCCAAATATATTTAATATTTAAAATATGTTCAAACTTTCAAATAACACTATTTTGAGTCCATTTAAATTGATTTTAATAATTATTACCTTTTTACAAGAACCGTATTTACTCAACTATAAGTCAAAGGCAGTATTTTTACCAACAATTACAAAATATGCTATGACTTGTGGATAAGTCGAGTGTAAAACTTGGGGCTTTGAAATTCCGTGAATTTTATAATTTTGTGAGATATTACATAGCAGCGATTGCTGTACAGTATACTTAACTAAAGCCTGTGCATGATTTGACTCCTGATGTATCACATCAGTATACTAAACTATAGCCGGTGCGTATCACATCAGATGCTTGTATCTAAATTCATTGAGTTAACACTACATATTAACGACATGTCTGAAAAAGCTACCAGTAAGTACACTGGCACTACCAGTATCTCGACATTGCCCCGCAATTCAATTACAAAATGCTATCGAAACTAGCACTGTCTCGTTGTTGACTCTGCATTTTAAAATGAAGTTTGCGACTTAACTATCTGGACTTATACATGAGTATCTATGGTAAATCCAATAGTTCTTACTTAGTTCTATCTTACTAGCCATAGTCGGATATCAAAATATAAATACATATAAGCAAAAAGCTGATGTTTTAAAAGAAGTTTTTCAATGTTATCTTCAGCTTTGAAATCTCTGTGGTTGAGAAAAGAACATCCCCAACAAAAAGGAGATGACAAATGTCCATTCACCAGTGGTTCTGGTGGCGCTGGAGGTGTAGTTGGAAGACGGTGATTGGCCCGCGTATCGTAAACTGTCAAACAAGTAATTCTGTTCACGGTCTTACCAATAAATTTGTTTGGTGAATTCACCTAAGCCTTTCTTATGACGAATTCTGATTTGCCACGTAAAGTTAAAATAAAACAAAATGTTACAATATTTGTGATAGCTTACAGAGATACACATTTGTGACAGCTTACAGAGGAACACATTTGTGACAGCTTACAGAGGAACACATTTGTGACAGCTTACAGAGGAACACAACTGAAATAAAAGCATGTCAACAAGTTTTTTATTTTTAAAAATCCAATGTAAATGCTACTGGCAATATGACAGTGTACATAAAAATAATTGGTCAACCTCAGCTTTCCCTCGAGTACATTGTAATAAACACACATACAACCACTCACAATCATATCACTGTGTTATGATCATCGGATATAATGACTTTCTATGTACAAAGATGTGATTTCAATGAACCATTGAATGACATTGTATTAACATTTTCTCACCAATAAAATCAACTTATACAAAATGTTGGGGTAGACTTTGGCCAATAGTTACTAGCAATGATTGTTTAACTGGCTGTAGACTTTTATTACAGGTGTCCTCAGAAAGTTAATGACTTTATTCACATTTTTGAACATAAGATTTTACATTATAGTAACATGAAAGGGTCCCCCACACAAAATATTTTTAAAAAAATTTGATTGTACAAACGGGGCGGGTCCTCTGGACTGGTATTTACAATAGTTAAAGTTGACACCTAAAAATTCATTGAAAAAAGCAATGACCTCAACACCCCCCAGCCCACTGGTTCCCCCCAGCCCACTGGTTCCCCCCAGCCCACTGGTTCCTCCCAGGACGGATTTGGAAAAAGCAAAAAATAAAATAGTACAAAATGGTATCAAGTGATACCTTCACTTACTTATAAAAAAACTTGAAACTAAAAGAAAATAAGGTAGTATTACAATTAACATTATGTCAACAAAATGGTGGGAATGAAATAAGATGTTAAAATGAAATAAGATGTAATAAGAAATCACATTTTATATGTTGATATTGTCCCCATCTCTTTCCCACTGGAATGTTTGCACATCATCAGTAACTAACACAAGGAAATTAAGTCAAATCATGATATACATGGAGCAAAAAAAAAATATTTTAAATATTATAACCTTTTCTTAACACAATAACTTCGCTTGCTTAAAAGGCCAGCCCTAAAAAGTTGTAACTGCCCACACTTGATGGAACTAATAAGTTGAGTAATAATAACCCACTTAACAATTAGGATGTTATGTAAATCATAAATCAGATCTCATGTCCAGAACATTTCTTTTAATCTTCAACATATATCAAAGACACTGAAAGCATATTCATCATTGTCTTGTAACATGTAAGAGTTGATTGTAGGTCTCAGGTTATGGTGGTAATGTTGTGGTCCTCTAGCAAGTGCCAAAAGAGATGTGACCTATTGCCAAACTTGAGCTTACAGCCTTTCTGTAAATACATATGCATTAAATAAATGTTTCCGACTATGGTTGTTAAAAATAGCTGACAAATCTTGGTAGCAGGAACTAATGTTATCATAATATTAACTTGTTCACATTATGCTATTAATGTATAAACTTATTTACTCATGTAAAATACAATTGATGGATTCATCAGTGCTCCAAATAGCTAACTGCATTGTTTCATCAATCTCATTATATTTACTGATAAATTGGAGTTTGCCTATATCTACTTCAGCACAATTGCCTAAGTTTATCAAATGAACCCCACTCACATGACATCTGTGTTTGGCCTTCACATCCAGTTCCACACAATCCACAGCTCCAGTAATGTTGCCTGTGATTAACTGGTTATAAAGAACAATAACAAGATATTTCATTGGGGAATGATTGACGGAATGTACACATTTGTGTTACTTTAAGTTGTAAGAATAATTATTGTTTTTAAAAAAAAATTCTATGAGTGTATAACACATCTGTGTCATTTTAAAGGTGTATAACATATCTGTGTAATTCTATGGGTGTATAACATATCTGTGTAATTCTAAGGGTGCATAACATATCTGAGCAATTCTATGAGTGTATAACAAATCTGTGTCATTTTAAAGGTGTATAACATATCTGTGTAATTCTATGAGTGTATAACACATCTGTGTCATTTTAAAGGTGTATAACATATCTGTGTAATTCTATGGGTGTATAACATATTTGTGTAATTCTAAGTGGGTATTTAATTTTGACAAGTAAGTCAATGAAGGTTAAATGCATGAAATCACTGGGTAATAAATAAATGTCTTGTTTCTAGAAACATACCATGTTGTTGTAAACAAAGATCTTAGTGATGACGCCCCGCTCTGCTCCATAATAAACCTGAACAAGCTTTCGAGTCTATGAAGAAATAGTAGCATTGTGGCTAAGAGATCTAATTAATTACTAACATAAAATACAACACCATTTAAAGACTTAAAGTCTACAACAATAACTTTGCTTATAAAGTATTGCTACCTTAAAGAGAATCTTTTTCACTATGTTTCTATATCATAAGATCTTTAGAATAACTGCAATGTAACTTTAGCCAATAAATTGCAATCCACAAATTATAATACTGAGCCATGCATTTTTAAAGATCTGAAACAAACAACAAACTATGATATATTCATAGAACAGGAAATACATTTCGTAGTGGTGCCTGATTTGGAAATGACCTACTGACCTTGGTATCATAGCATCTGACCAGCCTGTCCATTCCACCAGTGAAGAGAAATCCATTGTTGTAACAAACAGTCTTGACCAGCCCTTGGTTGTCATGGATGGAATGTTCTACCGCACCCGTCTAGATACAAAAAGATGTTGACATATGTAAAGATTTAAAAATAAAGGTAAATCAGTTCAGATGTATGAATCTCTGGAATAAACTATTAAATGCATCATGAAATCAGTGATGCTTTCATTCTGCCATTAAGATTGTTTGTATCATATAACTTGTTACAAGGAATAATCATGTCACATATCTCTTCCAGTTTATTATCACTGTCAGGAAAGACTCAGAAACCGAACATGGCATTTGGGCCAACAAAAATTTTTATTTAAGACTTTAGAACCATCTAGTCAGGTGCCACCACTTTTCAATAGAAAGAATTTTAAAAAAATTATAATTTTAATGAAGGAATTCTCCAAGTTTTCTGACAAAGTCCCTGATTTAACACAATAAAAATCAAATGTTTATCATATAAATAATCATTCAATATAGAATTTATAGGTAATTTTAACAAGACTGATCTAGATTTTATGGACTTATCTTGAGTTATTTGACTTACATGTAAATTATGAATAATGACACAGCTGTCACCTGATCCACTGTACACAAAGGGACCATCAACCTAGCAAGAGAAACAATACAGACACATAACCATCAACCTAGCAAGAGAAACAATACAGACATAACCATCAACCTAGCAAGAGAAACAATACAGACATAACCATCAACCTAGCAAGAGAAACAATACAGACACATAACCATCAACCTAGCAAGAGAACCAATACAGACATAACCATCAACCTAGCAAGAGAAACAATACAGACACATAACCATCAACCTAGCAAGAGAAACAATACAGACATAACCATCAACCTAGCAAGAGAAACAATACAGACACATAACCATCAACCTAGCAAGAGAAACAATACAGACACATAACCATCAACCTAGCAAGAGAAACAATACACACACATAACCATCAACCTAGCAAGAGAAACAATACAGACACATAACCATCAACCTAGCAAGAGAAACAATACAGACATAACCATCAACCTAGCAAGAGAAACAATACAGACACATAACCATCAACCTAGCAAGAGAAACAATACAGATATAACCATCAACCTAGCAAGAGAAACAATACAGACACATAACCATCAACCTAGCAAGAGAAACAATACAGACACATAACCATCAACCTAGCAAGAGAAACAATACAGACACATAACCATCAACCTAGCAAGAGAAACAATACAGACACATAACCATCAACCTAGCAAGAGAAACAATACAGACATAACCATCAACCTAGCAAGAGAAACAATACAGACATAACCATCAACCTAGCAAGAGAAACAATACAGACATAACCATCAACCTAGCAAGAGAAACAATACAGACACATAACCATCAACCTAGCAAGAGAAACAATACAGACACATAACCATCAACCTAGCAAGAGAAACAATACAGACATAACCATCAACCTAGCAAGAGAAACAATACAGACATAACCATCAACCTAGCAAGAGAAACAAAACAGACACATAACCATCAACCTAGCAAGAGAAACAATACAGACATAACCATCAACCTAGCAAGAGAAACAATACAGACATAACCATCAACCTAGCAAGAGAAACAATACAGACATAACCATCAACCTAGCAAGAGAAACAATACAGACACATAACCATCAACCTAGCAAGAGAAACAATACAGACACATAACCATCAACCTAGCAGGAGAAACAATACAGACATAACCATCAACCTAGCAAGAGAAACAATACACACATAACCATCAACCTAGCAAGAGAAACAATACAGACATAACCATCAACCTAGCAAGAGAAACAATACAGACACATAACCATCAACCTAGCAAGAGAAACAATACAGACATAACCATCAACCTAGCAAGAGAAACAATACAGACATAACCATCAACCTAGCAAGAGAAACAATACAGACATAACCATCAACCTAGCAAGAGAAACAATACAGACACATAACCATCAACCTAGCAAGAGAAACAATACAGACACATAACCATCAACCTAGCAAGAGAAACAATACAGACATAACCATCAACCTAGCAAGAGAAACAATACAGACATAACTATCAACCTAGCAAGAGAAACAATACAGACATAACCATCAACCTAGCAAGAGAAACAATACAGACACATAACCATCAACCTAGCAAGAGAAACAATACAGACACATAACCATCAACCTAGCAAGAGAAACAATACAGACACATAACCATCAACCTAGCAGGAGAAACAATACAGACATAACCATCAACCTAGCAAGAGAAACAATACACACATAACCATCAACCTAGCAAGAGAAACAATACAGACATAACCATCAACCTAGCAAGAGAAACAATACAGACATAACCATCAACCTAGCAAGAGAAACAATACAGACACAACCATCAACCTAGCAAGAGAAACAATACAGACACATAACCATCAACCTAGCAAGAGAAACAATACAGACATAACCATCAACCTAGCAAGAGAAACAATACAGACATAACCATCAACCTAGCAAGAGAAACAATACAGACATAACCATCAACCTAGCAAGAGAAACAATACAGACACATAACCATCAACCTAGCAAGAGAAACAATACAGACACATAACCATCAACCTAGCAGGAGAAACAATACAGACATAACCATCAACCTAGCAAGAGAAACAATACACACATAACCATCAACCTAGCAAGAGAAACAATACAGACATAACCATCAACCTAGCAAGAGAAACAATACAGACATAACCATCAACATAGCAAGAGAAACAATACAGACACAACCATCAACCTAGCAAGAGAAACAATACAGACATAACCATCAACCTAGCAAGAGAAACAATACAGACATAACCATCAACCTAGCAAGAGAAACAATACAGACATAACCATCAACCTAGCAAGAGAAACAATACAGACATAACCATCAACCTAGCAAGAGAAACAATACAGACACATAACCATCAACCTAGCAAGAGAAACAATACAGACATAACCATCAACCTAGCAAGAGAAACAATACAGACATAACCATCAACCTAGCAAGAGAAACAATACAGACACATAACCATCAACCTAGCAAGAGAAACAATACAGACATAACCATCAACCTAGCAAGAGAAACAATACAGACATAACCATCAACCTAGCAAGAGAAACAAAACAGACACATAACCATCAACCTAGCAAGAGAAACAATACAGACATAACCATCAACCTAGCAAGAGAAACAATACAGACATCCTATTTTCCATGTACTTTTAAGATTGGGTCAAATCCTCCCTGTAAACTTGAATCTCTAGCTGTGTTATTTATGGTAACCAAACCTGTAGTGAAAATGATGTTTTTGTGTGTCCTGTGAGAATCCTCAATGGTAAAGAAGTGCGAGCATTGACAATAAGAATGGTTCCGTCTTGAGAAGAAACACACAGCAGTTTTGATGAGCCCTCTTGCGCTGGTGCCAGGCAGTGGATGGGATGATCACAACAGATAAAGCGATCAGTCTCTGTCATTTTCTGTGGATGGGAGGATCACAACGGATAAAACTATCAGTCTCTGTCATTTTCTGTGGATGGGATGATCACAACAGATAAAACGATCAGTCTCTGTCATTTTCTGTGGATGGGAGGATCACAACGGATAAAACGATCAGTCTCTTTTTCTGTGGATGGGAGGATCACAACGGATAAAACGATCAGTCTCTGTCATTTTCTCTTCTTCTTCTTCTTCTATGATTTCAGGGCCCACGATCAATGCATTGATCATTATGACTCCTATGGTTCAGAGGGGTTCGCGATGTTAATGTGCGTGGTTTTTTAAGGGGATAATTCACTGGTTGCAATACAGGAGGCAAGAGGATCACAACGGATAAAACTATCAGTCTCTGTCATTTTCTGTGGATGGGATGATCACAACAGATATAAAGATCCGTCTGTCATTTTCTAAAGTAAGAGTGTAAATAAAACATGTAAAAATATTTTGAATTGGGGATATTTTGTTTGCCTTCGAGACAGAAGTTATTGTCATTTTCTACAGGGGTTTTGATCAGTTGTGTAGCAGCACACTAGGTTTTGATCAGTTGTGTAGCAGCACACTCGGTTTTGATCAGTTGTGTAGCAGCACACTCGGTTTTGATCAGTTGTGTAGCAGCACACTCGGTTTTGATCAGTTGTGTAGCAGCACACTCGGTTTTGATCAGTTGTGTAGCAGCACACTAGTTGGTTTTGATCAGTTGTGTAGCAGCACACTCGGTTTTGATCAGTTGTGTAGCAGCACACTAGTTGGTTTTGATCAGTTGTGTAGCAGCACACTCGTTTTTGATCAGACGTGTAGCAGCACACTCGGTTGTCATCAAAGGTTCACAGGTTTACCATAGGATTTTGATAAAAAGAACTAAAAATAGTAGATAGGGGAGGAAAGTTTTCCAAAGAAATGATGACCACAAAAATGGGACATAATCCATTAATCAATGGATGCTGCTGCTCACAGAAAAAAACATTATTTTTGTACACTTCCATTCACAAATATTCCAGGTATTTTGCAAACAGTTTGAATGTGTCATAAGATAAAAAAGATTAAAAGTCACTGCCTCAGAAGAATGCCTTTAGATTGCTTCCAACACATTACCTTTGTATCAAACACACTGATCTCTCCAGTTGCTAGACCAACATAAATTATATGTTCCAGCATAAGCAGACATTTAACAGGTGTCCCCATGTCAAAGCTGACTTGATCAAGTTCCTTTGGCTGTTTTTGCTGTAAAAATAGGTATAGTAAAAGAAGTATAGATTAAATAGTATATTATGTATGAATGAATCTCTCCCATTTGCATCCTTTTATTCTGTAATAAATGTGTAAATAATCTTGATTAAGCTTAATTTTGACTCAAACTTTTTACCTTGAAGTGTTCTTTATTTAAGATAACTTAGTTTATAACTCTTTTCAGTCTATATAAGCTCAAGAGCCTGAACTGACTCTCTTATCACTAATTCTCCTCTCTCTTGTAGAGCCAGGATGTTGAAATTTATCACTAATTCTCCTCTCTCTTGTAGAGCCAGGATGTTGAAATTTATCACTAATTCTCCTCTCTCTTGTAGAGCCAGGATGTTGAAATTTATCACTAATTCTCCTCTCTCTTGTAGAGCCAGGATGTTGAAATTTGATCAAATTATGTTAAGATTTTATTTGGGAAAGATTAAGAATTGATTTATACACTCCTAGGGCTCTTTGAGTAATGAGGACCAAATATTATGTGGTTGATATTGAGAACTCTCTAATAATGGCCTCATCAAACCCTCTGAGTTGATATTTAGAACTCTCCAATAATGACCTCATCAAAACCTCCGAGTTGATATTTAGAACTCTCCAATAATGGCCTCATCAAAACCTCTGGATTTATTAGGTTTTTAAAATGCATTAAATGTATTGTATTTTTGCTTTGTGAAGGACCATCATGAGGAAGAGATGATGTTGGAGGTAGGAGACATGATTTATGTCCCAATACACCAGGGACATCCATTGTTTGGGCTAGGAGACATGGGTGATCTCCCAGGATACCCGAGACATCCATTATTTAGGGTAGGAGATGTGGATGATCTCCCAGGATACCCAGGACATCCATTATTTGTGGTAGGAGACAAGGGTGATCTCCCAGAACGTCAAGCACCTCTTCAGTCAACCTTTGCTCCTGATGTAATCAAAAATTTCTTCAGTCAACCCTCGCTCCTGATGTCACAAAAACCCTCTTATTCTCTGATTTGCTATATGTATCACTAAAATTTCTCTCCTGATGTAATCTTAAACCTCTTCAGTCAACCCTCTCTCCCCTAATGTAATCAAAAACCTCTTCAGTCAACCCTCGCTCCTGATTTCACAAAAACCCTCTTATTCTCTGATTTGCTATATGTATCACTAATGTTAACCTTCTATTTGAGTTGTAACTTACTGTATCACAGAATGCAAGTTTCCCTCCCAGACCTGTGACAAGAGTTGTACAAGCGTCCAGCTTGACCACCGTCATACAATGCAGACAGCTGGATCTATAATGAGCAATGGCTTCCTGAAAGGCATTAGTCATGGTTTAACATGACTTCAAACTCTATTCTTAAAATATCTTTTTATTCAGCCGATGGGATGAACAAATAATAACAATAAATATAAACAAACTGTAACTGCTACTGCGGGCCAGCTAGCAACATTGCCCAGACAGTATCAGACATTGCTCAGGCAGTACCCAGACATTAACCATAATTTCATATGGCCAGAATAACATTCAAACTCTGACTATGACTAACAAAGACTAATGGTTTTGTGAGAACGGGCAATGTAACACACTTCCCTTACTTGACACCACTGACCTACTAACAGGCACATTAAAATATAAACCATTTTACACACTTTTCCACAAATAATTTTTTAAAATTTTATCGTATGGGTCAAACAGAATTTCATTAATCCTAACAGCAATTAAGATTATTTAGTGATGAAAAACAAAAAAAGGTTAGAGCTTTATTGGGGATTTAAACACCATGCCTGAAGTATTTTTTCTTTTTCTATCATTTATATAATATGAGGTTAACATTTTTTGGTAGAGATTGTAATGTTGTTTTAAAACAATTGAATGTTTGAAACAACAAAAACAAAACAATTATACGCCAATATTTGAAAACACACCAACTTACAGAACTGGTGTCAAGCAGACTGAAGATATGAACACCAAAGCCGGAGTAGGCCACATATAAACTCCCTTCCATGACATGCAGTTCAATAACTGGTCCAAAGTTGCCTGGGAAACGGGACATTTTCCTATTCGGGTCAAGGTGGGTGTCTGCCAAAATTTCCCGAGCTTTGCCGTCAAAATTATACGATGAGCTTTTCCCCTCCTTATATTGACCAGATTCGTACAATCTATTTGCAGTTAAAGCATCTTCTGTACGCACAGTGCCACTGTCAGGTTTTATTTTACTCGACTGATCTGTTTTCTTAGTCCTGAAATCTTGTTCATCATCAGAGCTGTCGCACAGGACTGTGACTTCTGGAGACCTGACTGGTCTACCTAAAGCTTGATTCAAACTTTTCATTTCCTTCAAAATTTTTATACGCTCTGTAATCCTAAATTGGATTAAAAATCATAAAATGGAAATGAGTCAATGAAGTATTTTTTCAAAGCTAAAGATACTTATTAAAGTAAGAGTTTTTCTCATTAATCATTCATGATAATGACTATTAATTTTACTATAAAATTTGTTTGCTTAAAAATATTAGGTCAAGCCTTGCTTTAAAACAGTGTAAGAGTAATATGACATGGAAATTCAACAACCTGTAAAAACAACGTTTTTTGTATACAGCCTTTATAAAATGTAATATTGAACAAGGGGGGGGGGGCTGAAAATTTGACAAAACATGCATAGAAGCTATTAGAAGTAATGCACTTTATAAGAATCCCAATTAGTGACACCACCACCAACCCCCCATTCCCCGGCTCACAACAGCAACCATTTTTTTACACCCCTAACTATATTAATATTTTAATGACCTACCCACTTTCACACCACAGATTTACGGCACCAACTATTTCATAAAACAAAAGAAACTATTATGCACCAAATGCACATGCAATATTTTTTAGTAAGAATCTCATTTAGCGGAGTCATCAGGAATTTTAATTTCTGAAATCAGTTTCATCATATTTCCTTCATCTTCCCTTTGAAAAATAAATAAAAATCTTGATTTTAGTGGGTTGGGGCTAAAAATTTGAAAGAATATGTTGTCACCAGCAAAGCGTTTATGTGCCAAGTTTCAGCTAGATAAGTTGATAAAAAGTGGATCAATTAGCCTTCCGAAGATTTGGTCAGCCATTTAAAAAGGGAAGTTAATATAAAGGATTTTTAAAAAGGGCAGGATTTCTTTAAAATATTTAAGACCTGCTTTTTTTTAGTGGCTTACTTACCTAGGGACTTAGTTAATTTTTTTATTTTGCATGAGAATTGCCATTTATTCTAAACACTATATTCTGTATACTGACCCCTCTGAATCAACCAGGCCTACACTTGTAGATGAATCACAGGCTGCAATAGTCACAACTGCAGATTTGGTGGGCGTCGAGACTCCTAAATCCGACACAGGCACTAAAGTTGTTGTTGACCTCCCTTTCCCTGGTGTGCCCCTATCGCTATAGTTCTTCTCACATGAAGAGACCGTTTCATCGTTTCTAGTGGGAGATGCCCCTGTTTGCACTTTGACCTCTCTATCAGGGCTCGCTGACTTCTGAGCTTCATCGGACGATGAAGAGAAAAAGATATGCTGACGACGCATCCTCCTCAACCCACTAATGTCTCTCTCTTGTCTTGTTCGCCTCTTTTTCTTTTTGCCCCCGTCTGAACTAACGGCTGAGTGACAGACAGATACAGAGTCCTCAAAGTTCCTCTCCATCAGATGCAAGGCCTCTGCTGATCTTATAGCTTGCTTGTCCAGACTGCCAGAAATGTCTGTTAAATAAAAAAACATTTACAAATATTGATAAATCATTTACCTGATGACAACACATATGGATTAAAAATTGACCCAGCTTTCAATGGTTGAATTATAATAATGTATAGTGCTGCTTTACTATTCACTTATGCTCTCCACATGATTTTCTATTGTTAGTAAGATTCATTCTATTTTTGTGTTCTTTATCACTAGCATTTCCTGTCCCTAACTACCTGACAACTATACCTTTGGCAGACTGTGTGTCTATTCTATCCAGGGGGACTGAACAAGGCCTTATCATTTTTGACCAGTTGTTCATTTCATACAAGCTTTCGTTTCCTCTTGGCAACTTGGTTAAACTTTGGTCGCATGTGTCTGACATGATTGTAGACAGAGAATTCTTTCCACATCCCCTGCCAGTTTCTAACGAGGCATTGTTGCGACAGTAGAAAGAAATCTTTTCTCCGAGGGAACTCCCACTAACAACGCTGCAGCAGCTTGCCCCACTAATAGTGTCAGAGTCTTCTCCCCCATAGAGCTGGGTGTTGTTTGATTTCTTGGGCAGAGATGCCAAATCTAGGATACAATCAATCACAATTATCTTGGGCAGAGATGCCAAATCTAGGATACAATCAATCACAATTATCTTGGGCAGAGATGCCAAATCTAGGATACAATCAATCACAATTATCTTGGGCAGAGATGCCAAATCTAGGATACAATCAATCACAATTATCTTGGGCAGAGATGCCAAATCTAGGATACAATCAATCACAATTATCTTGGGCAGAGATGCCAAATCTAGGATACAATCAATCACAATTATCTTGGGCAGAGATGCCAAATCTAGGATACAATCAATCACAATTATCTTGGGCAGAGATGCCAAATCTAGGATACAATCAATCACAATTATCTTGGGCAGAGATGCCAAATCTAGGATACAATCAATCACAATTATCTTGGGCAGAGATGCCAAATCTAGGATACAATCAATCACAATTATCTTGGGCAGAGATGCCAAATCTAGGATACAATCAATCACAATTATCTTGGGCAGAGATGCCAAATCTAGGATACAATCAATCACAATTATCTTGGGCAGAGATGCCAAATCTAGGATACAATCAATCACAATTATCTTGGGCAGAGATGCCAAATCTAGGATACAATCAATCACAATTATCTTGGGCAGAGATGCCAAATCTAGGATACAATCAATCACAAGTATACAATTAATAAAACAACAATGAATAAAACATGTTCAGCTTCTTGGTATAGAAAAGAGAGACAGAGTATTTTTAACATATTTTACCATTTTTAAATCCTTTTAAACTTCGCTTGTTTGTTGTTTTTTTTGCAAAATCTTCGGAAGGCTAAATGACCCATTTTCCCATTATCGTATCGAGCAGAAACTTGGCACATAGACTCGTTGCCGATGACAACACACTCTATCAAATTTTCAGCCCAACCCCCAAAAATCAGCTTTTCCTAATTTTTGAGGGTGGGGGTGTTTATGCATTGTTCAATAGTTGCGTGTTTTGGTGTGGAGATTAATTGTGTAGCTGTTGCTATGTACTTTTTATTTGTGACGTATTTGGTTATGCAGTAAAAAAAATATGTATTTTTGAACGGGAAAATGAAGGAAATATGAACTGTGTTGTCATCAGAAGTTGACCCATTTCTAAAACCGCATCTTAATAAATGATAAATCATGTACAATGAAATAAATGCAAAGAAAAATGCAAATAAAAGATTTATAAGGAAAACTTTATTTTTAGGTACTATTTAATTCCCCAAATAATTTGCTTTGTGCTGCACTATATTGAACTACACAAACAGCTTTTGTAGTGGTTTTTATTGTTGTGTTCTTGAGCAGAAAGTCTTGCTTGCCGACTCAGACAATGTGCTTTCTTCAGCAGAAAGTCTTGCTTGCCGACTCAGACAATGTGCTGACTCTAAATGATTTCTGATATTTTCTCAGACATTTCATTTTGACATAGTGATGAAACCACCTCACAATGCAAGCAGTCCATCAAGTTTTACAGTTGAAAAAACAATGTACAGATTTTTTTGTGCTGCAATTGAAGCCACTGCCTTTTTCTTTTGGTATCACTTGCTGTCTTTTTGGTCATTGTATCACTTGCTGTCTTTTTGGTCATTGTATCACTTGCTGTCTTTTTGGTCATTGTATCACTTGCTTTCTTTTTGGTCATTGTATCACTTGCTTTCTTTTTGGTCATTGTATCACTTGCATTCTTTTTGGTCATTGTATCACTTGCTTTCTTTTTGGTCATTGTATCAATTTGATAACTGACAAATATGAATCCGAGTTTTGATCTATAAATATTTAAAATTTCCTTCCTCCCCAGCTGTCTTGCTGTAATACTAACATGCTACCACAGCTGCTAGCTGCTTGCTGTAATACTAACATGCTACCACAGCTGCTTGCTGTAATACTAACATGCTACCACAGCTGCTTGCTGCAATATTAACATGCTACCACAGCAGCTTACTGCAATACTAACATGCTACCACAGCGGCTTGCTGTAATACTAACATGCTACCACAGCGGCTTGCTGCAATATTAACATGCTACCACAGCAGCTTGCTGTAATACTAACATGCTACCACAGCGGCTTGCTGCAATACTAACATGCTACCACAGGGGCAAAGGGCTGCAATAATATTTCTGTTTCATATATGTAATCATAGATAGTTTACAATATAAAAAAAGAGTTATGAAAAACATACCTTCAAAAATGGCGGCCTGTGTAGCACCTTCACCACTGGAGTCATATGAGTGACAAAGAACATGTGCATTATCTGCACTTTTGAAAACCGGGGTGGCAGCTGCTGGAGCATTCAACCGAATGACAGGTGCCCTTAAGTTCATCTTTGAATGACATTTGTTTTTTAAAGATTAAGTTTCAATAACATTGAACTAAAATGTTGAGCATTTTGAACACTTTTCAACAACTTTGTATTAACTCATATGTATTTGGATGTATAAATATATGATCAACAATAGTGCAGTGATGTGGATCAAAATATTCCCCACTCTTCATCTAAATGTTAAACAGAAAGCTGCTACTTCAACAAATTTGTAGTTTCTATATAATTAATAAATTGTTTTTAACTTCTTATTAGTCATGTTTCTAACATTATTTATAAAAATTTGGTTTTGATATACACTTAATTTGCGTATTTCTTATTTAATTTATCAAAATTAGTGGAATCTTTGATATACAAAATATGTGAATTAATTCATAAATTTAAAAGCAGAAGCGAATGAAAACAGAGGCAGCATATCATGCAGTAGCCACCATTTTAACAAAGTGCATCTAACAACAGCACAAATGTGTCACAAATAATTACCCACTTTTCTTCTTAATATAAATGGAAAAAAAAAATCTTTGTGAGATATTTAACTTATTTCTTGACTTATACTTATAACAAATCAACATGTAGCTAGATTACATTTATAAAACTATGAGCTTTCTATTCATTTCATTCAATATGTAGATTACATTTATAAAACTATGAGCTTTCTATTCATTTCAGGTTCTGTTTGCTTAGTTGCCAAATCCAACAATAAAATACTTACAGGTGCTTCGGGACTCCTGAAACTTCCAAGGTACATAATTGGGCCAGTAAAAAGACTGTTGGTGACTCCCCCTGGGGCTGGGAAATTGGCTGTGTTTTCATTCCCCTGTATTCCACTTTGTGCACTGGTCGATGATGCAGTGACTGGAGAATTAGTGTCTATAGGAGTGGAGTTATTGTCTTCATCATTGGTCATCTCAATGTCTCTGAGATTCTGGTTCAGGCCAACTTTCATTTTGTCTTTACTTGAAAGATTCACAGGTGGAATCACAGACGGGTGCTCTGAGCCCAGGACATTATTTCTTTTCCCAGCTGTATCAGGAGGAAGGAAGGATGAAAATTTTGCCAGCCAATCAGCTCTAGACAAGGTGGTTCCCAGAATCTCATTAGATTCCCCATAGATGTTTTGAGTTGATGAAAGTGTTGTGGTTGTAGCAGTGGAAGACTTGCTGCCTGTACTTTCTGCAGGTGCACACACAGTTTTGTTTCTATTCATCTCTGAAAGAACTTCTGTGCTGCGTGCCCAATGCTTGCCAGTTTTGTCTTTCTGTTTGACAGCAGCTGTTTCTGTGTGCAATTTAGAAGTATTGACATTGCATAAATCTGTTCAATGTCTTTGTTATAAAACAAATTACATTCTTAAAATATAAAAACTAATTTTTTTAAAGCAGGGGAAATTGGTAAAAGTAAGACATTTTAATGGTTAAGAAAGAAACCTATGAAAGTGTACAAGAAAGAAACCTATAAAAGATGTACAAGAAAGAAACCAATAAAAGTTGTACAAGAAAGAAACATATAAAAGTTGTACAAGAAAGAAATCTATGAAAGTGTACAAGAAAGAAACCAATAAAAGTTGTACAAGAAAGAAACCTATGAAAGTGTACAAGAAAGAAACATAAAAGTTGTACAAGAAAGAAATTTATGAAAGTGTACAAGAAAGAAACCTGTAAAAATTGTACAAAAAAGAAACCCATTAAAGTTGTACAAGAAAGAAACCAATAAAAGTTGTACAAACCTCTTAACAAAGTCATTCTTCTGTTAGAAATCTCCTGACTTTCTTCCAGAAGCTTCAATAAAATAACAGAGAGCTTTATTTGATATTTTACAGGGATCATTCATTTACAATAACTGTAATTTAAGTAGACATTAAAAACAGTACAAACTAATTGAGCAGATTTTTGTTGAAGTTAAACATAATAAGGTATTCCTCATGTTCACAGACCTCTGTACAAATCCAATATCTTACTTTTTTACTATTTGTAGAAATCGATAATTTCTTATTTGATTCACTTACCTGGCTCCTTCGTTCTGTACATTTGTTGATTTGCACGACCGCCTGCTCCAGTAACTTGTGAAGCCTGGTCAATCTTAGGTCCATGTTCATCATTTCCTGCTTGACCTCTTCTTCCCTTTCGGACAGATTGAGCAACTCCAACACAGCTTGAGATGTTGACTCTCCTGAAAATAGCAAAAGTATTTTTAGCAAATTTTGGTGTGACTAACTAGAATCCGTTTTGTCTTGTATGAAAAGCATTGAGTCTATTTTCTTATGTTTAAGTCTTTCATAGATGATGATCTTTAGTAAATCCTTAGGTAAAGTCTAAAAGCATAAAGTTTATGACACCCAGCTTTGGAGTACCGGTACTCACCTTGAAAAGCAGTCAGCCCTACGCCCATTAGACTTTCTCCTGAGAGCCTCTCATTGCCAATGTCATTCAGGAGCTGATCAGTACATGTGGAAGATTCCTTAGAAATACAGTCCCCAAGATCTTTGACCTCAGCTGAGATGGAATCTGATTTGAACATGGGCCAGGATGCAATTAAAGGCTTGGGGGTTGAATCAAGTAGTTCAGAGCCGGTCTCGGCCATTGGTAGGATGGTGGTCTGTGTATCATTTTGGTTGGAAGACAGCCGCTCTTCTAGCCAGGCGCTAGGAGGTAAAGTAAGTCTCACCGACGGATGGGGTTGCTGGACGTTGGACGGTACAGGCATTTGATGAAGGGGGAGCGATGATACAATAGTCTGAGGAAGAGGTGACAAGGTAGGTCCACAAGGAAGTGGAGATGATGTGGCTTGAGTCAAAGGGGAGCTAACCTGCTCCAGATCAGTTTCAGGTCTGTGAAAGTTCATGATAGTAGGAAACTTTTGCATGACATTTTCACTAGTGAGCTGAGACTTGCCAGTGAGCTGAGACATGCTTTCACTAGTGAGCTGAGACTTGCCAGTGAGCTGAGACTTGCCAGTGAGCTGAGACATGCTTTCACTAGTGAGCTGAGACTTGCCAGTGAGCTGAGACATGCTTTCACTAGTGAGCACAGACTTGCTAGTGAGCTGAGACTTGCTTTCTTTTGATTTACTCTTATCATTGCGAGAAGACCGCTCTTCATTTAGCTCCACATAAGTGGACATTGGTGATATAGTACCTGCAAAGGCAGCATTTTTCCTGATGCTTTCTGGTGAGCGTCTAGATATCGTTTCTTTTCCCCCAAACAATTTCCCATTTTGGCTCTTCACTGCTGCTCCGTCTGTGGAGCCAAGTATTTCCAAGTCACTGTCAGAGTCCAGAGAAATTGCTCTCTCGGAAGATGCAACTTTTTGGCGGGAATCAACCGATGATAAGTTGCCATTGTCACACTCAACATCTGGAAATTTTTTTAACATTGTGGATTTCCTATTCAACTCAAAACGAGAAGAATTAGGTGAGTGAGTGGCAGCTCTGGTGGCATTGACCTTGGTATGATCAGATGTACTTCTAAATATTATTTCATTCTCCATGCGTTCTGCCCCACATTGATTGTTCACTGGCCATCCAACTGAAGATGTAGAATTATCTGGAACCAAAGTTTTAGATACACCTTTTTTTCTCTTAGGTTTTGGAACACCATCAGTTACCTCTGCATTATGATTTTTGCCATTTTTCTCTTTCGATTTTTTCTTTTTCTTGCTTTTGTCAATATTCTCATCTGAAAGAACAAAAGAACTTTTATCGATATCAGACTTTGTTCTGGGTCCGACTTCCGCCTGAGCACCCAACACCAATTCTCCACCAATCAAATCTAAGATCTGTTTGCGAACAGCATCAGAAAGGTCTTCCAGTTTAATAGTGGTGGTGTCTTCACTGCTCTCTAGGTTACTCTCCTGGTTACTTTCACCTGTGTCATACAGGCCTCCAAGCTGCAGACTGGTTCTTGGGGCAGTCGTCGGGGTGCTCTTGTGTTCCTCTCGTGAATGAAGCAATTTGGCTAGCTGCAGTCGTTCAGCTCTGTCAATGTTAAGGCAAAATCATTTAGAAATCCCAGGATTCAATAGTCTTTCTAGTCTTTTTATGAAATATTTGATGCAATCTTCATTTTTTTTTAAACATGTAATGAGTGGGGATGTTAATATCAGTCTGTGAAGCAAGTACCCGTTATATACATTATAATGAATGTTTATTACATTGAAGAAAGAAAAGCTATCTTACCTTGACCTTGGTGCATTGACCATCTTCTGGAGACTATCTTTGGAGATTATGATAGGCTTTGGTTGAGGTTTTGGTGCAGTGGAGATGTTATCTGCAAGTTTCAAATGCTCAAATCCACCTGATTCCTTATTGGATAATTCAAAACCGAGGTTTGGACTTGTCTGAGATTTCTCTTGAGGACTCTTACCTGAAGCATTTTTTAGTTCTTCTGTCCTTTTGTTTGCTCTTTGAACAGCGTATGTCAAAGAAAGTGATTGATCTTTGAGCTTGGAATGTACAGGTGAAGCTGAGCTCATGACAGAGTCTGAGTTCTTCGTGAGCACAGGTTTTTTATAGTCTTTCAGATGACCTTTTAAATAAGACTGTTGTTTTTTATTCAGATCATTCATCTTTTTATTTAGCACCTCCCGATCCTGTCGTTGGATTAAAAGATCTTTCTCAGCTTGAGATGCTTCTCTTTTCTCTCGCAGCTCTTTGCACAAGCGTTCAGCTCTTTCCAAAACATTGTTACTTGCATCATCAATGGAAGACAGGCGCAAGGCATCGCTAGAATTGGTGGCGGGGGGCGATGACATTGCTCGTGAGTTATTATTATCATTTGATAAGTTACATGGCTCTTTTGATAAATTAGAAGCATTTCTTGATAGGTTGCTTGGATTTCTTGATAAGCTGCTAGGGTCTCTTGAGAAATTGTTAGAATCTCTTGATACGCTGCTAGTGTCTCTTGAGACATTGCTTGGATCTCTTGAAATATTGATTGGAGCTCTTGAGACAGTGCTTGGATCTCTTAAAGCATTGATTGGATCTTTTGATAAATTGCTAGAGTCTCTTGAGACATTGCTTGAATCTCTTGAGACATTGCTTGGAGCTCTTGAGACAATGCTTGGATCTCTTGATAGCTTACCAGAATCTCTTAACGACTTACTGGAATCTTGCTTACCAGAATCTCTTAACGACTTACTGGAATCTTTTAACAACTTACAAGAATCTCTTGATACATCACTAGAATCAGCTGATAAGTGGCTTGAGTCTCTTAAGTTGCTTTTGTCAACACTTTGAAATGTTGAAGTTTTTTTAGGAGCATCTCTAACAGGAATATTTTCATCAGAAGAAATGGCAGCCGACTTTGAAGATTTGGGTAAAAGCTCTTGAATGTCATCTCCATGTCGTGGCCTTTTTCTCTCTCGTCCAACTGATTCCTCTGGTTTAGAGTGGCCCGGACTTTGATTTGAACCTGACTTCTGGTGCCCACCTTGGTTTTTTACAGGATAAGAATCCTCAATACCAGCCAAGAATTTCTCCTTCTGCTGGAAAGAATGTTCATCCCAGTCATCTGTTGTGAAGTCTTCAGAATTAATATTGTAATCAGAAGGCCGATGATCACCATGACCTTTGCGAACATGATGAAAGTTGCTCAGCTGATGACTCTCATTAGAACCGCTGTATAAACCTGAGCCCCAGGGTTCAAAGACAGGACGATCTTCCTTTTTCCAAGGTCTTCGATCAATCTGGTAAATTCCAACTCCTCTACTCTCTTGCTGTGATATTCTACCTCTATTGCATGAATTTCTTTCTGTGTCCTTGTTATCTCGTTCCAACAAATGAAAATTATAATCGTGCTGCTTTTGCCGGGAGGCTGGATGGCCACTCCGGTATCCATAATAAGTTGACTGATGCATTCTATTGTTACCACCTGGACCTGAAAAGTTATTTGCTGTGGATCCTCTTCGAACAAGCCAGTTTTTGTAGGTACCGTAGTGTGGAAATGCAGGACCTGCTTGCGGATTATGCTTCAGTCTTAAATAAAATTATATATTAAAATATATTAGAAATTAAGAATACTGACATTAATTAGTGCTGATAAATAAACAGTCAATTTATTAACTATAATGGGAAATAAATTAAATTATTTCATTAATCAAAGTTTTAAACCAAAATTTCTAAAGTGTTTTTCACAGTTGTTTAATTAAGTAGAACAATAATATTGGAGAAGCTTTTGTTTAAAAATTCAAGCTAAACAAAAGTGTTCACAAACAAATTCAGCCACATATTTAATGTTCAGCAACAATTAAATTAAGAAGAGCAGATTTATTGTCAGAATTATATTTGTGGCAAAATGTCGTCTAGGTCTTCTCCGAGCGGCCACAGAAAACAATATCAGAGTCTTAAAATCTGTTTCTTTCTCACTTCAAATAACTTCATGAGATGGTTTTGATCAAACAAATATTCTTTAATTATTTACACAATCAACACAAACCAACATTAATGGCGTTCACACCATTCCGAATAGAATTTAGTCAAAATGGATCTGAACACGCAGCGCAGCCTTTCCGACCCGGGTACCATTAGACTCAATGCTATTCGGATGTCATTTGTGGTAGTTTATTTTAGTTAAACTGGAGAATTAAGTTTACAAACATATAGTCTATTCAATTATCTTTCATTTCATACCTCATTTTGTCTTACAAACCCAACAATAATATTTTAAATAGTTTTTTAATCCCAACCTCTCACTTCTGGTACCTGGGTGCGAATAGCCACTTTGATAAAAATATTCATACTTAAAACAAGACGTTGAAAGAGAACTAATATTTTAAATATTGATGGGG
Source organism: Omphiscola glabra (assembly GCA_964017045.1). Taxonomy (NCBI): domain Eukaryota; kingdom Metazoa; phylum Mollusca; class Gastropoda; family Lymnaeidae; genus Omphiscola; species Omphiscola glabra. The sequence continues at coordinate 4,549,507 of OZ024797.1, forward strand.
CGCTAAGATCTGCTGTACTTAAATAATTATTGATAATTTTAAAAGTTTTAGAGGAGAAAAGTCTGTATCCTATCCAAATACCCTTTGTTTTTATTGTTGTCTCTTTCATCCAGTTCTCCTCCTCCTTTGAGGATTGCCAGTTTGCTCTGATGCCTGTCTGTGCCAATATGCATGCGATAGTCTGACATAGTCTTACAGGTAACTACACACAAGGTACATTTATGGACTGGATTCCTGCATTTTGTGTGGGAAAAAAACAGTTTAATAATTAATTTAAACTGGTTTAACCATAGCTATTTCAAAAAAATATTTAACATTAATAATTGTTGGAGAATAGGTACATTGAATCAAGAATTGTATAAATGATGGACATAAAGATGTCTATATAATTTGTGCAAAGGGACTTCAAAGACTCATTTACAAGATATGATTCACTTACGTCTCTTTGTCATCCATTTTTGTGTGGTGCATTAAGGATAATAGATGTTCTATTAATTCCTGCAAAATACACAATACTTTTAAAAGCATTGCCTAAATTGTATTAGTGATCACTTCTCAATTTGGAACATATAAAAACTGGAATGTTTATTTTTTTATGATTTAATTTTCTTTTAAATATTTGTTAAAAGCACCTGATATATGATAATTTAATCGTTTCAGCTAAACCAACTCACCTTTCCAGAGGAGTAAGATAATTTACACAAGTCACATTGTTTTTTCTCTAAATCTGATGTTGTTTCAGAGGCATTTGAAGGGAGGGAATCCTTTCTAACTAAAAATGAATCTACTGAAGACTTCAACATTTTCTTCTTCTTACTATTGTCTTTTTTAAACTTTCCTTGTTTGTTTGTTAAATTGAATTTCAGACCTGAAAAAGAAATACAAAGTCAATCTTGTCATGTCAATACAGTTTTATTTTTTATTGAATTCATTTTTTTGTTGTCTGGTGTAACATAGCTGAATGTTCTTGTACCTTCAGTATGTTATCTAATACTTTATTAATATGTATGCAGCTACCACTCACACTGTCATCACTAATTATGCTGCTGTCTCATTTTATCTCAAGAATTAAACAGGTCCGATTAGATACATCACACAGTTCTTTATTGTCCAAATAATTGGTACAAATATGGTCCTTGAAATTGTTACATCCATGTAACTGATAAAGTAACTACAATTTAAGAAACATGACACACTTTAATATTATTTTATCCATGAATTAATATCACATTGAAATATGGCGGCGTCCTTCTCTATCTCTGACCAAAAACCGTGCCCGTCTTCCTTACTCACAAATCATGACTTCTTCATTCGCCCACAAAAATTTGTTCTGCTTATTCTCATCATATGATTTATTATAATTAAATCACTACGCCACCGTGAATAGAAATAAATAATACTGTCATGTGACTGAGTAAGGTTAACTCATTATGTTAAATCTGGAATTAAGAAAGTATAATTTTTATTTATTTTAGTTTTCAGAGGACTTTCTAAAGCTCTTTTATTTCAGCAAGCAAAGAATTGACATTAAAAATCAATTGGAACATGTCACTAAGGTTAAATAAATATTAGAACAGTTACAAATTTTAATAAAGGATGTTTCTAGCATTTAAGTAATCATATTGCCTAAGTAACTTTAAAAATAACAAATTATGTTATGTATTAATCAAATAGGAGTATAGTAATAACATATTAAAATTTAAAGTTTATAATCATTAGTCTCTGTAATAGAAAATACTAAGTAAAAATATCCCAAGACACAATTTCCATTAACTTGGAAGAACATTACTAGATATTGTTTTACATATATTATTTCAGATGATTTCTTCTTTTTCATAAAACAGTAACCATGGATGGTGCTATATGAATATTAACAATTAGGTGAAGGCGGTTTTCAGATTGATAAAATTCATGTCCTATTAAATGGTAAGTAACAAATGTTTTGTACACATATCACTTGCAATGTAATTATGTTGCTAAGATCTGTAACTGAATCTTCCAAATATCAAGTCATACTTACTTTATCTGATCACCTGACTTGCTCATACATTCCACCAGAATATATTGAATTAATTACTGCAGTTTTAAATTTAATTCAAGCGGCATCTTTAATTTTTTTAAATTCTGAATTTATGAGGACTTTAAAAAAGTCAACTTTAATCCGAAATTCTAAGAACCAGTGCCTACCCTTACAGATAACTAATTAAGAACCAGTGCCTACCCTTACAGATAACTTAAAGTAAACTTGAGCATGTTTTAATAATATATTTCTTCAAAAATTTTAAAGCTCTGATTAATAGAAATTATATACTTAATATTAAGAGAACTAAATAAGCATCCTCACTAGGCTACAGTTTTGAATTTGGGCATCTTTCAGGATTTTTTATAAACATTTCATTTATGAAAGTTAAAGTTAATGATCAAACATTATTATTATTGTAACTTCAAATACACCACATTAAATTTGATTATTTTTCAAGCAGAGATAAAAGTATGAAATATTATTCTGAAAGAAAAAGTATTAACACCAACATTTGGATAAATCATCTATAAATCATTTTTAAATTCACCTCTTTATTAAATTGAACATGTTGCAAAAACATTCAAACTGTAACATAAATGCTCTTGATACAAGTTAATTCAAAGAAGTACCGAGTATTGTAGCCTAACATCAAGTTTGATAATGTTGTGTCAGTCAGCCAGATAAAAACTTAAATATAACAAAATAAGTGTTTAAAAAATGAAATAAATAGTTTATGCAAACATTTTAATGCAATTTAGTGGTGAAGAATTTAAATTTGCTAAGATTGATGAACAAAAACAATTAAGAAATCAAAATTTTTATCAAATTAAATACAGTACTTCATTTTAATGTAGGCTTTATGTAATAGTCATTTTTTTTCCATCACTAATGATTACATTGATGAAATATTTAGTATACTCATAATAGCATTTTTCCAATTTGATTGGCATTCAAACTGATGTTATATAAAAAATGTGTGTACCTTTAGTTTTAGATTTTAAGTGTTTTTCATGTGTCTTGACCAATTCATAATCACTTGGCTCCTTTCCAAACTTGTTTCTGTTTGGTTTTGTCATGAAAAAGGGCTAATCTTTTGAACTCATAATCCTTTGATATAAAATAGAAAACAATTATTAATACAAAGAAGTTAGTATAAGTTAAACACTCATTACAATTAGTTTTAAGGAAAGTCATTAGTCTATTAATGCACCCAATGGTCAATCCACTGAGACTATTTTTAACTTGATATATAAGTCAATGCATGCACAAAGATCCCGCAAATATGTATGATTCAGTATGATCATAAAAAATTGTAAGTGTTATATTTTATGTTAAACTAAAAAAAATTAGCAATTGTTGGCAATATCATTTATTTTCATTATGTAAAGGGCATGAATTTATGACAATGTGATATGAGGGTGTCTAAATTTTGTGGAAAAAAAGTTTACTATGGTGAGAGGGTGGTGGAAAATCAGCAAAAACTACATGACGTCATTTATGGATAGCCCTAAGAAGTAAATATGCTAAGGTGAAGGGAATTTTAATTAATTGATAGACCTAATAGGTAATTACTTAAATCAATAAATGAAGGTCTAAAATAAGAGAAATAAATATAGGCCTAAAGCCTATTGTTTTGAGTACTGTAATCTAGACCAGCATTTCCCAAATTTTGAAGTTTGGCGGACCAGTGAACAAGTTTCCTATTGATATTGCACCAGAGACCCATGCTTCCATTTTTCATCAGGAGCTAGTGTTATTTCATTCATTATCTTTCTTTTTATTTGATTTTAAAATACCAGTGTCAAAAAAAAAATTTTTTTAAATCAGTCAATTTGATATATCTTGATTAACTATTATGACCGGTATTAAATGCTGGCCATAAATAGCTTTTTTTTTAAAGGGTGTCTTAAAATTTAAAAACATCAATTAAGTCCAATAGCAGTTTTTTTAAACATATTTAAAACTTAAGCTTTAATTGGGAATACAAAACAAATCTTAGAGGAAAAAAACCTTTTGGCTAACACTAACAGTGACTATTTAATGAGAAATGTGGTCATGCTTTTAAATGGCAATCAAAATAAATGATGGATCAATAAAGACAATTGTAGACAGTGCTAAACGCAGCAAAGAAGACAGAACATCAATGCTTTTCCCACCCTTTTTCTTAATAATGCACAGGATGAAAGCCATTTTTGCAGAGGTGGTAATGTCATGGTGGTGAAAACCATCTTGTTTCCAACAACCAATGTTGAAAAGCCTTGGGTGCAATAAGTAAAAGCATTTTGGATCCATCCAGTTCCTATCTGTGTATTATCTTCTTATGTACTTATGCCATTTACCCCACCTGAGGCATAGGCCATCTAAAAAAAAATGTCCATTTGTCTAGGTCCTGTACTTTCCACTTCCAGGTGTATCCCATTTTTTGTGGCTTATCTTGCTTGAGCCTCCATGTATTCTTTGGCCTTCCTCTCTTCCTTTTTCTATGTGGAATCCATGTTAAGGATTGCCTGGTGATGTTATCTGGATGTTTACATAGAGTGTATCCTATCCACCTCCATCTTTTCCTTATGATGTCTTCAGCAATAGGCCACTCTTGGTATGTCCTGTCCAGTAAGTCTTTGTTGGTGATGATGTTTGGCCACTTCATGTTCAGGATATATCTATGGCAAGTGTTTGTGAAGGTCTGTACTTTCTGCGTGATGTTTGGTGTAAAACTCATAACAGTAATTTAAGTTGGTCAAGTGTTCAATTACGTCCTGTTATATCTTGAAAATAAGTGATACATAATTGTACAATTTTCTGGACATCAAAGGAGCTGAAAAGTATGGAACACCAGAGCTTTCCCCCATGGTCACGTGGATTCAGAGGACTTGTTCAATTTTTATGTTTGTAATTGTTAAATTGTAATATGGCATTTCCCTGTTTCTATAGCAACATTTACTTGGGATCGACTGTTGTTTATGAAATTTAGTTGGCCCTGTTTTCTGTGGTCTTTTATTGATGGGTGTCACATATCAACATATCTTTAAATTGTAATCTGGCACAGCTTCAGCATCAGCTTCCGAGGCTTCTATTCATCCATATAGCCTACAATGTGGGGTATTTTAATATGCTGAAGACAATCTCGATTTTTTAAGTTTGTTTTGAAACAATACTCTAACATGTATAACTTTTCCCCCAGTCACTTGACTAAAGTTGTGCAGACCGGCAGCATAAAGCTCGCGGGTCACTATTTGGGAAACGATCTATACTACAAGAAGTATTGTAGAGTCTAGAGCCATCACATGTAGGCCCTGCATCCACTGAAGCGGATATTTAAGGGGCCTATTGTTGCGCTTTAAACAAAATTATACTATCAACTTTGAATGCAGCACTGAGGAACGGACCTCCAAAATATGTCATGCAACCATTGGCTCTGATGCTAGGCCTGCCACAGTACTAGTTATTAGGTCATTAATTTAAAAAATATAATTTACTATGTCTTTGTCCATCATTTCATATTATTAATTACTAATTAATTTATGCAATTTAGTTTAGCTAGATTAGACTAGGCCTAAGGTTTGGGGGATAGCGCCAGCTAAAAATTAGAAAGACAACCCAATAAATAATCAACAAAAATTCAGACGAGACGGGGCACGTTTTTTTTTTATTCTTACTTCAAGTCTTTCGTCTTTAAATAAACTTAGAGCAGGCTTATCAATTTCTAAAATATAGGCCCTACAGTCAACTCTAAGAATACATAAAAAATAAAGGTACCTGTTAACGCAGCCCCCTTTAATTTAAATGTTTGTGGCTGGGACCACATACAACAAGAAATTGCAAACATGTTTAAAATAGCGACGGCGCCTGGCGAGTAAACTGTTGGTAAGTGATACTTATTGAGACTCACTAGACTAGGCCTACTTTATTTTACTAAGACTAAAACTTGATTGAGATAGTTTTAATGTTTAGATACTGGGTTGTTCGATGTAAAAGTATTTAGCTTCGGTCAGTTTCACTATGTTAATTCCTTTTCTATATTTACCAGCAATTCGTACACAATTCTTTAAAATTTATTGCAAATAATTTAGCAGTTAATAATATTCGAGGCTAAACAATAAAGTTAATCATAATTACGAAATCAAGACTCACAATAATATGAAAGTAGTTGTATATAACAAATAATCGATACCATATTAACCGGAAACTACCTGGTGTGGTACTCTAAAAAAGTGTACGTTTAGTGTTGCAAATGGGAAACAATCATTAAAATCCCACATATTATGTCTTTATTCTATTACTGCTTTTTGTTCTCCAAATTTGTTGTAGTTGTATTTAAGGATATTCATATTTTTAAAAATTACAGTTCGTGTGTGAGGCTCTAGGAACTGTATCAGGGATCACCCTCTAAGAATATTAGTCTATCCAAAAAGTGTGCCGAATTTAATTCATGTCATGGCATTTATGGGCGGATAATTCAAAAAATAAAAACATGGCTTTATTATACGAGGGAGAAGGTAAGACAGCTGTTATTAGTATAAATTTATAAAGATGCACTTACTACTGATTTAGAGAGATGTGTTACGAAGACGTTTGCTGAGTGCCTTGCAGATTATCTAATTTGAGGAAATATATTTTCTTTTTGTTTATGAAGTCACAAGTGCTCCCCTAAGGGCTAATGGGTCGGGTAGGCTAAAAGTAACTAAGAAATATGACTAGTCTTAGTTTAGTACTTGTAGCGTCACTAAAGTTAACTGCCTCGGGACGGAGATTTTTCTGGGTGTATGTGTAACCAGTGAAATATCCTCATCAACACCAGGCACAGAGACATTGCAAATCCCATCTACATTCATAGGAGCCATAATGATCAATAAATTGATCGTGGGCCCTTAATATAATATTATATATAGAAGAAGAAGAAAAGACGGAGCACTTTTTAGGAGCTCGGCACTCGCATTGCAAAAAAATTATAAAAAATAAACTATTTCATTAATAATCATTAATTATGTAAAACTATCTAACTATCTATAATCTATATGTAGGAAATTGAATGAACTAATACAACAAAAAAGTTTATTAATCAAACTGAAATATCAACATTTATCATATTTATAATAATAATAATAATAAAGTTCATTTGAAAAATCACGCTTCATCCCCAAAGGCTCCAAGCGCGGTACAAAAACAAAGCTGGGAGTTAATAACTAGCTGAAAAAGATGGTAGACAACTTCACCCCATAAGGTGTTTGCGAAATAGATGAGTTTTTAAATTTGTCTTGAAGGACTCCAGCGTCTGGCTGTGTCTGGGGTACTCTGAATTCAATAATGGATTTCTTGGAGGTCAAGCCGTTTGCGATAACTGATTGGACCCGATTGAGCTACCCTTATCTGCATAATTTATGCATGACTTACTTGTATCAGATTCGCTTGTGTGAATTTTTTTATGGACAATATGGATGAAGCCTGAATAAGTGCTAACACTTATTTTATGTCATGTTTTTGGGAAACAAGGCCCATGGAGGCCCTTCAGACACGTCTGGCACATGACATGGTTCTACTCTTTCCAGCCCCGGCTATTTTTCAGTACAGACACCTCACTGTAACAGGCCCCCATTTATGACCTATGGATGTCTCTTTTAAGCTGGATGTTACTGAGAAAGTTGTCTGCATATCTAGACTATTGGTCTCTCTCATAAACATTTGAGTGATATTTAGTGTAAAAAAATAGCATAAAGTACTCAAAAGGGGTGCTTATGGCTTATTTATAGGACCTATAGCCTATGTTAAAGTTAAATGTTGTCTAAAAATTCAGAGGGGTCATCTTTGTCCAGTTGAGGACCCCTAATACTAAACCAAGAGTTCACAACATTAGCATTACCATCATTTTGAAAGTCTTCACTGCTAGTGCTAGAATATCAAAATCACTAATGATAGTTTCATCAATGTCACTGTCAGACATTCTGAAATTTTACAATATTAATTGCCACTCACAAAAAAAATCCACCATCAACAAAGGCCGCCATTAAAATATGTAAGAATAAATCTGATTCAATGGTACAAAGACAAGCCAGCCAATAACAAAACTTGATTTACCGGGCCTATGGTTCGGACGTCTGTCTTTTTTGCTACTCCACCTTGGGCCGATTGATCGGCCCTTCTGTCCCAAGAGGGTTAAGTTATCAGAATCAACGCCACTACAGCAACCATAAGCAGTAACTTATTAAATTTAAAAATATTAAGATTAGTCTTATTCATATTAAATGCATCTTTGATTCTTTCACTTTCACTCTAAATTTAAATAATGATTGAAATTTGAATTGTTGGCATTGAACAGCCTTGGGGGTGGGTAACTTCTCCTACTTGGACAAGGCTTTATTGCCTTTATATTATGGCACATTATTTCATTAATTGTATACATAACCTATTTCATCATCTAGTTTTAGTCATAGTCGGTCATATTAGAAAGATAGTATGGTATTGTCAGTATTGACAAAATTGAAGTTACCCAGGACTTACTTATGAAACATCAAACATAATTGATGTCACACTATTTGGATCACTTCTTACCCCCAAATCAATACTAATACTATTTTTAGAAATCATAAAAAAATAAATTAAATTAAACACTTCATCACAATAGGTAATGGTCACTTAGACTATATTTTTTAATTATACACCACCACTTGCTCAATCGCTATGTCAAGTCAAGGCCTTCACGCACATCCCCTTATTACTTCAATAACTTTACATATAATATTTGAATAGAAGTAAAATACAGCTTCAGTCCACAGAATCAATGTGAAACAATCAATGATTCACTAATAAAAAATAGGATTATATTACTCAAGTTAAATAAGTGTCCAATAATAGATTCATACAACCTCCTTCTTTTAACATTCTAAGATTTCCCCCCCCCCCCCCCACACACACATAAATGTGTACATGCTTGCCAATATGGCTGATGATATTGTCCCCTCTTTTATAATTCATTATCTATATTGCCACGCCACTTGATTGCTGGGTGAGTTTCACTCTATTGTGCTCAACTATTAAATGACGATCATATATATGTTATATTGGACCTATTGAGGAAGGAAAGTGATTTGAATCAGACAAGCACTTGGATATGTACTGCTTAGTTTAGTTTTTAGAAGAAAAGAAAACAAAGAAATTGACATTACAATATATTTTAATTTGATTGCTTTTTTTTTTAATAAGCCCCAGACTTTATTCTTTAGTGTCACCCTTAAGCCTAAGCCCTGCATAAAACAATATTTATTTTTGTCAATTATCGTAACTGCCTTTTTATACTTTTATGTGTTGTGAATTAATTCATTTATATCTCTAGCCTTTGAACCTTTTGATGTATGCAAGAAAAAACATTTAGAACAAAATTTGGTCCCTGCACTTGATGATGCAGTTGTTAAGATTGCCAAAATGAGGAAAAGACAACCTCAAAGATGCCGCGGTAAAGCGAGGGAAGTAACTAGTAAAATAATTAATTATTATGTAAGTATACTTACTTAATTATTGAACACATTGTTTAAAACCCTCTTCAGCAAACTAGGAAATGTGGTATTGGTATCGCACTTAGAAATAAAAAAAAATGTTAATAATATTCTGTGTTACTGTACAAATTGTACATTTGATTATTTGTTCCATTGCCTTTGTATTTGTGTCAAATTGTTCTTTGTTTGGTCTCAATGAAACATTCACTCTACATCTTTTAATCTTTTTAAGTTATAATGCAGTCTTCTTATTACTTTAAAAAATGTGGTGTTTTTTTCAAATCTACCCTCAAAGTCACCTCAGGATTTAGCAAAATGTGTACAGAGTAATTGAGAAATGGATTTTGATTTGGTATAAATGCTATAAGAAACATGAGTAAATGCTGTCTTGGATGAATGGAATACTGCAGAAATTTCAAAGAGCAGCAATTTCAAAGGTTTCCTCTAACAATATGTTATACAAATGAGCAATACTACCATTGAATTTATAATTTATGTAATAAAAATTTGAAATAACCATATTAGTCAAATGAGGTATATTAAATTCGTACTTGAGATGTAGGTTACTTTGATCACAAAATCCACTCTATTTGCGATAAAAAGACAATTACTTTATATAATAATAATTTTTTTTAATGTTTAGTCTTTCAAATCAAATTTGCAATTTATTATTTTTTCTATTCACAGAGTAGTGTTTGTGTCAAAAGTAATTCATCTATGAGACCATGCTTTTCTAACCAGTATCAACATGAGCTTAGAAACTCAACGGATGGAAGTATTCCAGAAAATTTGAATACATTCACCAAGGTATAAAATATTTTCTATATTTTGAAATACAAAATAAAAAATTGAATCTTCTCATTACTTATGAATTGAATAAAAAGTTTTCATTACTGATAAACTTTGTGAGACTTCTATCTTTTAAATTGTCCTCACAAGTGATTTTAAAAGATCTCCTGTTGAAGTTATTTCTTACTACCTATTTATTTTCATGAAAAACTGCTTTTTGAATTATCAGTGCCAAGAAGATGGAGCCCTTTTCTCTCACTTTGTTTTGTTATATTTAGTTAGTGTATGTTTATTTTTAAGTTCATGATTATGTTTGTTAAATTGTATGTACAGCATGGTGAGCCCAGCCCTTGGCTGGGGTACCAAGCTTTATAAAACTACTACTAATAATAATAATAAAGTAATTACTTTACAAATATAAAACTATATATATTTTTGGAGGAATTTGAATGAACTAACACAACCTTTATGAATGAGACTGAAACCTCAACATTAATGCAAAGGAGATTTCCTGATTTGCATAATTTATGCATTCAATTTTTTTTTTACACTTAGAATAAACATGTTTTACTTGCAGAATTTTGGTGAATTTTCTGAGTTTTAAAGCCTAAATAAGTCCTAACAAACACTTGAATAAGATTCGATGTGAATAACTGCATAAAATATTCTACTGGGATTGCTTATGATGTGTGGCAGACAGAGGCGTAACTGGGTTTTTGATGCCCTTGGCTATTTTATTTTTGGCGCCCTTGACATTTAAATAAAAATTTAAAAAATTAGAGATTTAGCGGCGCCCTTTTGAACTGGCGCAGACCGGCGCCCTTGGCAGCTGCCCCAATGCTTAGCCGTTGCTACGCCACTGGTGGCAGAGGTCTAGGATCTATATTTTTAAAGCAATTACAAGGCTCACTGGGTACCAAAATAAAATTAATACAAAATGTCTGAACAGTTATCAATAAATGGAAGCCGGCATTTAAATGCGGAGATGAGCAAGAAATGCAAGAAGCAATATGATTAGTTGGTATGAAGACCAGCCAGCCAATTTTTTGTATTTTATTATTGGGCTGATGGGTCAGCCCTTCTACTTTTCCCCACTGACTCTTGGGCAGGTAGATCGGCCCAGTTCCCTCAATAGGGTTAAGATATTTTATTTTTTATTTTAGTGGATTGAAGTTATATATAATGTCGAAAGGCAGCTGGCAATTCAACACCCTGTTATTCTGAATCAGCCATATGTAACATGGGTCTATGAGACTCAAACAATTTGTGTAAATAAAACAGTTTATGTTCAGTTTTAATTATGAATACACTGAATATATTGTTTTATTTATACACATTGTTTGTGTCTCATTAATCTACTTAAATTAAAGCTTTATCACAGTCCAACCCTTGTATATTTAATAATTAAAAGGTTAATTAAATATGTTTTATAGTTTCAGTTGAAACTATTAATTATCATTAATTGTGACCTGGTCTAATCTTGATTATACAAAAATCTGCACAATTGATAACATACTGCTTTGCAGGGGTGAACAACCCTTTAGCCAATGGACCATTGAGAAGTGGCAATGTTTGTTCCAGAACATTAAATTAAAATTTTAAACTTTATTCTTTAAATACAAAGTTTACAAAAAGGTTTTCTCCATAAAGTACAACATCCAGAAAATAGTTAAATTACAAGATCATATCTCTTATTTCAACAACTACAAATGGATATTTCTGTTATTTTGTTATCCAATTCAAACAAAGAATTGTTCAATCTTTTGTCCTTAGCCAAATGTGGGTTTGAAGATGAAATGCCAGCTCTATATTCATGAATTTCTTTTAGGTGCTACAATATTCTTCAGTCATAACAATGTGAGAAAACTATTCTGGGTGATGGAACCGAGAAACATTGGAATTGAGAGTTTCAAATTATATTCAGTTTGTAAACCAACATTCTCTAAAATCTCTACCTTTGCAATTATTAGGTCAATATATAAACTTTGAAATGAATTGTTGATGCAATTTTAGAGGCAGGTGTTAAATATGCATTTAATTTAGCCTTCATTTTTGCAGCTTGTTAAAGAAATCTGACATAAAAATTGTGGTTGAAATATGATAAACATGTGAATTTTTCTTTCTTTTAATTTCTGTTTAGTAGAAAAAAATATTCTTTTTTTTATAAGTTATATGTGTAGGTCATTTTACTTGTCATTTGCAACAACTATGGCTATCTAAGAAAATGGGTTTCCCACCACTACTATTTGTCAGGAACATAAATCTTACATGAAAACAATATGAGGAATGGAATGAGGGGTTTGGTGGATGTCATGTAATTTGTGAAATAGTGAGAATGTTAGGAAAGATAAATCTTAGTTTGGTTGTGAATATTTTTTGTTTGAGATTGGTGGTTAGTCATTGCTTTTCATTTCAAGCTTCAGTATATTTTTAGAGATATTTATGTCCTATTTTATTAATGTTCCCACACCATGTTTTGTCGGCCAACATGAGACTGTAATGTCCATTCCTCAAACACTGAATGTTTGGTTTATCTTGGAAAGATTGCACTGCTGGGTCACAAAATACAAGTCTAGGTAGTTGAGTATTTACTAGATTTGTGTACTGAGTCATTGTCATACCATTTGATCATACTTTAATTTTTGCTTTCACAGGTTATAAAAGACAGCCTTGATGAAATAAAAAAACTTCAACAGTTTAAAGGCAACCAGAAACTTATCAGCCCATATTCACATGATCCAACGAAGAGAAAACCCCACCCTAAAATTTACAACCGTCATTTCTTTCATGCTGATTTTTTTATTGATGAAAGTAACAAACAAGAATTGAAATGTTAAGCAACTGTCCAATGTCAAAACATTTATTTCTCGGTTGAGATGGCCAAAAGGGAATTCTTTTACTCTCTGTAATGAGGTTGTTCTTGATTAGTTGCTTAAAGGTTCTGTCCACATACTTGGAAAATGTATTTGGACCTATTGGTCACATCAAGTCTATTTTTAAATAGTTTCTTTAAGTGCCTTTAAATTGATATTTTTGTTCCACTGCTCCGATATTTGTGTGTATGTCTGGATTGCATAGACATTTGTTTAAAATCTGGAGCTACTTTGTTTGATTTCAACTTAAATGTTTGAGGTTTTTTTATCCAGATTTTACCTGTCTTCCTAAGTTGCAGCCCTGTATCTACCCATAATTTCAAGGGCTCATAACCAAGAGTGGGCCTCAGAATATAAAAATGGAGATCAATGGAACAGATATATTATAATTTTCACTTATGATGGTGTATCTTCCTCTTATTAACCATGGATACCTTATGGCAGTGATTCCTGATCTTTTCTGCGCCCCCCCCCCCCCCCCGCCCCCCCAAACCTCTTTTTCCCGACTCAGGGAAGAGCTAGATTTGTTATATTTTTAAAAAAATAGATCTCGATGCTGCTGTCAGTCAGATAGATTTAATTTTGCAGCCTGTTGTGAATCAACATTGTAGGTGAATGCTTACAGTACCGGCAAGTGATATATATTTGGATTACAATAAATGCCCAACAATAACAGCAGGTAACTTAAAATTAAAGTGACCTAACATCACACACACACCCCAAAATTAATATTTTTTTAAAAACTATATAACATTTCCTTATATAACATTTCATTATATAACATTTCCTTATATAACACTTCCTTATATAACATTTCCTATCTCTGAGACTAAATGCCACCCCCCCCCCCCCCTTTTTTTAATCTTCATATCCCCACCACCTGTGGGACCTATGCTCAGTTTTAAAACACTGCTTTAGAGAGTAACTTAGAGAGGAACTTAAGAGCCTGATCCAGGAGTTGCAGTCTTGGTTGAACTATTCACAGGAGAACCTTGATTGATGATTTTCTTCAGCCTTTAATTTGGTGATTTTTCTTCTATGAACATGACATTTCTCAAAACCAAATCATGTTTAACCCATGTCATATGAAAATAGTCATCATCTATACGCTCCCATTCGCTTATGTTAATATTGCTTGTCTTCAAGTCTCTCTTACACTTACACTCATCTTTATAAATAGAAAGAGCTTCAGTAATCTAATTTTGGTCTTTTGTACCACAAGACCATTATATTGATGGCTAATGTGCCATACATTTGAAATGTTGATTTGAAAGTGTTGATCAAAAAAAAATTTGACTTTAGACAGTGATGTAATAGTTGTCTCTTTTTTAATGATGTATAAAAATGTAGGAAATAAGATTATTAATTTTAAATGGTGGTGCTATTTCAAATTTATTGAAGGATGTATAACTGTAATTATATTATTGCTACATATTCTTAAAATTAATTGGTTTCAGTGTAATTTGATTGATAATAAACATGGTGCGTTGCACAATTTCATCCTGTTCTAAAAATAAAGATCCTACCAAGGGCATTGGATTTTTATCACTGATTGTTATTGCCACTATCATATCCTGCCCGTTGGGATCTGTGCTGCTTTGTTTTAGTGTGTGGCCATTTTATTTGGTGAAAATAATGGAGATATAACTTCAAATGGAAGAGTTTCCCCCCATAATTTGAAAACTCATGTTTCTGGATATTAATATTAAGTACATCTGGATATTAAGTATTTGTATACAACCATATTTTGTATTAAAAATGGTGAATGAAAACTATTGATGTTCAAATAAACGTATACATTATCTATGGATTTGGGATTCATTTATTAATTTATTTCTTTTTCCTTTGATTAGACAAGATATAATTTTGTTAATAAGTATTTGAAATATTGATATTAATAATGATTAGGCTAATCCATCATTTTATTTAATCACAACAAATTATAATAAAAACATATGGTGCCAGGGTTTCCAACTCTAAATTGACATAAAATTTTAAAGGAGTATTTTTTTTCCTGAAATTATTATATATTTTATTATATTAGCTAAAATAATTGGATCCATTTATCCACTCATGACCATGATGCAGGAGCATATTTTATAGTGTAAGTTAAGGGTCAAAAAGCCTTCGACAGTCATGAAAATTTTTAATTAAATCCAAATCTATAAAATTAAAGGTAAAAGCTGTTATATCATTTGCAAGCCAGATCTGACCCACCAGGTATCCCAAACTTATGTTTGGGTACCCAGGTAGCAGTGACATAATTAACTTGAGATTTTCCAAATTTAGAAGCACATACTTTAGTTTAAAGTTAACTTATTTTATTAAGCAATTGCAAAGTTTTATTTGAAATATGACATGAAATTTTCAACTTTTTTTTTTGCTATCATAGGATTTGAAAACTTTATCATGCTTATTTTAAATGGCCGCCTCAGCCAATAAATCTATCTATTAACAACTTGATATATCAAGCAAAACAAAAATTTGAAGAAAAGAAATACTGATTGTCCAACATTGTTATTTTAATAAACATTTTTATACATATTCATGTTATTATAAATACAAACATGCATGCTTTCCATTCATACCAAACTGCTAAATTTATATTACAATAAAACATGTCATCAATTATTTGAATTCTTCAAGAAAAATATCAATAGCTATACAGTTGATGATAGCTTCTTGTGATTAAGAGCCAGCCATATATTACATACCAGTATGCACAAAAAAAAAGGTCAAATTTCACCCCCATAAATTCATTTATAGACAATTATCCATGGGTTTTTCACTACTGTCTCTCTTTGGCGTAACCCAGTGGTTCCTAAGTTGTGGTGAAATATAATTCTTAATTTTATTTCCACATCCAATCCAGTTGACAGGACACAACTAACACTACTAACAGTAACAGAACTAGTGCAAACCAGTAACTTACTTGGGTAATAAATGTTTGCAGAAGCCCCTACCAGATGGCACTAAATGACCTATATGTGCTTTATTTATTTTTACCCGGTCCTTACATTTAAAAAAAATTTATCAGCTATTTTAAAGTATACTTTTTAGAATTTGACATAAGGCTTAGCTTCACAAAAATAATTATGTCGCACGCAAGAAAACATACCAAGGTGAATGATGGACTAAAGATTACTATTACTAGAGCAATATCAAGTGAGTTAATTTGTAAAAACACATATATGTATGCACTTTCTACCCAAACCAACCATATTCACCCATATACAAAATCAACAACCCCCCTCCCTTATCAGTGTGTACGTTATATATGGATGGTCCCTAAAAAAAATTTTTTTTAGAATGAATACATTCTCAAAGCAAATTCTGTCTTTTCAACTAAGTTTATTATGCCACAATTGTTTTCAATGTTTAAATACTAAGTAAAACAAATGATATCCTATTTTCCTTGATAAAATATCAGGACATCTATGTAATGAGGACTCATAGCTTTGTTTTACTTTGTCTTGATAAAAACTGGCTTTATATTTGTATAAAGTGAATTTACAGAAATAATCCAAATTATATGCATTCTTAGGATGAAGGGGTGGGGCGACATCAACAAAAATAGCTTTAAAAACAAGAGGAAAATGTTGACAGAACATTCATTGCATAACTTAGTTTAATCCAATTTAATGAATCAATGCAAATAAGAAACAACAGCATTATCAACAACCAATCTTTAAATGACTCAACTGACTGCCATTAGCTGTGAAATGGAAAAACTACTGTCTCTTGTTTGAGGAGTTGTGGTATCCGAGTTCTGTAGAATGCTAGAAGCGTTAAGCATTCTATCAGCTTCTTCCATGACTTGACTATCTTGAACTTGTTTGGATGCAGGATAATATACTTTAAATCCAAAGTCTGTGCGAAGAAAAGATCCCTGCGGAGTAAATAATAAGTGGCTAGGTAAATTGATGTGGCTTTCTAAGCAAGTTACAATAATTTTATACGCTGAGATAGGGATGTGCAGGAGATATGAAGATATTTTTTTTAATATTAATATTGAAATAAAAATGGTTCAACCTATTAGTGGAATTACTTTTCCTTTTTTATATGGAATAAATTATGTCATCTTCAAAATTTATGGAAACTTTCTCCTCAAAGTTTATTAATGAGAATGTCAGAGGTTTGGTTTTCATTGAAAAAAAAAACACCAAAAAAAAAGTAACTCAAAATCAAAGCAAGCCTCAAATGAAAGTTAAAACTAAAAAATAGGTTCGTGTAACTCATCATTGTTGACTTTTTAACTACGGCTCTAAATAAAAATTAATGAATTTCAATTTTAGTTTTTTTTAATGTTATTGGTAATTTTCAATATTTTAATTCATATCAACAGTCCTTCACATCATAAATTTTAGGACGCAAATAATGTCTCTCAAAACAGGGATGATTTTTTCTTTTAGAATCCTCAAGGTGACACAGTGTAGGGGTGGGGGGGGGGGAAGCTTTATTGGAGTAACCCAGGACTCTCCCTCTGAAAGACCCTGCAACCTCCGAAAGACCCTGCAAGAAAACTATTGCTATGTTAGTTTGATGTGTTATATTAAAGGTCAAATACTTTGTAGGTATATTGTTGAAAAAACTTTACATTGATTTTATTACTATATATCAAAATCTTGCACCATGTCTGTGAAGCTTTTGTGACACATATTGAGAACATGGGTCTAATCTAAATCAAGGATTTCAAAGCCATTGCCCTCAAAACAATAGATTACAAGTATATATAATGCTTGATAATATGTTTTTGTTATATTACGCAGCAGTTTGTTGACGTTTTTTAATTGAATTTAAAATAAAGTTAACTAGTTTAATCATGTATAAAACTGTTTTTAAATTACTACATTTCTTAAAGGAAATCCTCAGAATATTTTCTCCTGCAGTTGACATTTGATTTTCTAACAATTTTATGTAGGTAAAAAAGTTTATGTTAAATTATGTTCATAATTTGACAGTATTCAATGACTTTGCTAAAAAAAATAGAGTATAGAATTCTCCATACCATACACACAGCAGAGGACATCTAAAATTTACCTATTGTTTTTTCGTTGGATAATCAAGAAATTACATACAATAACATTTCCATATTTGATAACAAGAAATATCTTACTTACAAGTTGTATTGCATAATATTTATACCTCAGTTAAAGAGAGTTAGCTTTCTTGTTGTATAGATGAAAAACCTGATGGTTTCACTGAATTCCCAAAACAACAGCTTGACTGTGCAAATGATGAATAGTAGTGACGTGATGAATCTAACACATGTCTATTAATACTATTATTATGATTATTAATGTGATTATTATTAAGTCGTGTTGCATTATTTCTGTATCCCTGTCCGGTCAGAATCTGATGTAAAAAAGACTGCTGAGGTGGAGTTGACGGGCATGGGCAGCCATAGGACTGTGTCTGATGGGGCTCAAAGCCTGAATACATGGTGGCATTGTGGTTGGGTATAGATGGTATGGAAGGAGTTCTGACCATTCTGTAGAAGTCATCACCTGGCACTACTGCCTGAGGGAGGCTTTGATGGTAAGGGTAGTAAGACTGATCCATATAATTAAGATATGGCTGATGGGGATGGAATCCTCCATTGTGAAGAAGCATTTTCAATGATAACTTTTTTTTTAAATTTTCAAGCTACCACACAAATTTCAAATGCTAATTAAACCTTATATTAATTAAATTTTCAAAACAACTTGAGCTAAACTGCACTGAACAGAAAAATTACACTCTAAGGGCACTGAGAAAAACTTAACAGGCAACTGAATTTCTCTCCAGTCCTCAGCAGTTTTATCCTCTTGGTTTCAATGAGACCCAAGAACAAGAACTCTCCAGGTCACTGTTTGTTGGCATATTTGCAAATATTTGCTTTGATCAAACTACTGGCAGACATGAAACAGAGTCACAGAGGAGACCCTGGGCCGTGTCAATAAAATTGGCCACAGTTTTAGTGCTTCCATGTCACATGATCATGGAAAAAAAACTTCTAGTAGTCATAGTCAAGCAATACAACTTTGTAACAAATAATCTATTGGTAGGAAAATGAAATAGAATTTTTTTTTAATAGTCACTGGTTAAGAAATTAGACCTCATATTTTAACAAATATGTTCATTCTTCAAATCACCTGTGATCAATACTTAAGAAGATCATCAGCTTTATATAGAATTAGAATTATTACTTAACTGAAATTATGTGACAATATAAATACATTTTTTAGCTCAGTGTGTGGTGGGTATTGATAATATAAGAGAATTATGACACAAAATGGACTCTAATAATGTGTCACTTTCAGTTGTTTTTTATGTAATTAGTGGGACCCTTACCAAATCAAACAATTTTCCAGTAGTTTGATACTTGCTTTACTTTTTTATTAAAGAAAAACTAATTCAAGAACTGTTAATTGCTGAAAAGCACTAGATACTATTAAAAATTATAAAATTTAGAAACAGCATAATTCCTATCTGCAACAGAATAAGCAAAGTAAACTAATTTTTTTAAAAATATAAATATAAAATTATTAGTAAATTTTACTATTTCATGGTCTTTACAATAATTTACAAGTCAATTTTATCATAATACAAAGAAAAAAGTAGGAGAGCACAGACTTTGAAAAGAAGCCTCCTTTCCACACAAATGCACTTGATGATCTCCCGTGAAAGTTTGTGTAAACAGACCCAGCTGAGCAGGAAGAGAGCAATTTGCAGACAAAGGATTTGGGAATGTCAAATCTTGATCACATAAAATTGTTTTTCTTTTTTTTTTGACTGCTGTGAACTGGTCAACCCGCTTTTATGCAAGGCTGCACCTATTGGTACATGGGTACCAGAATTGAGAGGTTGGGATTAAAATTTGATTTAAAAAATTATAGTTGGGTTTGTAAGACCAAATGAGGTATCAAATGAAAGATAATTGAATGTACTATATGTTTGTAACCTTAATTCTCCATTTGAACTAAAATAAACTACTACAAATGAAATCCGAATAGCATTATTCAAAATGAACCAGGACATGCAGTGCCGCCATTGCACCCGGGTACCATTAGGCTGCTATTCGGATGTCATTTGTGGTAGTTTATTTTAGTAAAACTGAAGAATTAAGATTTTAAACGTATAGTACATTCAATTATCTTTCATTTGATACCTCATTTGGTCTTACAAACCCAACAATAATATTTTAAATCGTTTTTTAATCCCAACCTCTCAATTCTGGTACACGTTTACCAATAGCCACTTCGTTTATGCAATATCTTCAGTTTAATAGTTTAAGAACTGGTTCCCATACTGCAGTTTGCATATAACCTTTAGATACCGGTAGATTAAAGGTTTCAAAGTTTAAGAAGAATATTTGTGTGGGTAGATTTTCTAATTACCCATATTGAAAATTCAGAAAAATATAATTATCCAAAAATGAGTTCTTAATTGTGGCAAACGGTGCTTATATTAGGGTTTA